>BMAU01015355.1:0-600000 GCA_019973935.1 Trichonephila clavipes | reverse complement strand
ACACACACACAGGGTGGCTGTGGTAGCATAGTGGTCAAAGTATCGGATCGTGGCTGGCATGTCACGAGTTCTAGCCCAGTACCAGTGAAGACCCACCGTGTAGGGGAATGATGCCTGTTAAATCTGTCGAGAGCACAAAAATTCTTCCGTTGGTGTGATGTGGTAGTTAGGAGAGGGGGTACCAGCTCAGGTGTCATCCGCATCACTTGACCATGGTTCAAATTACAAAGTCCGTCGCCAAAAGCCCTCGTGTAGGTGAATGGTTCTAAGGATTTCCTAGAATCCATTTCCCCTACGTTCCGAGATAGACTCCTATAAGAAAGGACATATTCGAGGACCATTTGAGAGTCCCGGCTGGAAGCAGAGAGCAAAAACTTGCTCTGAGTGTAAGATAGCGATTTAGTATGTTCCTGTAAATAAAATTTTATATATATATATATATATATATATATTATTTTAATATATATATTTAATTTTAATATATATATATTATAAATTTTTAAATTTTTATTTTATTTTATGATTTTTCAATTTTGTTTGAAAGCGATGTGGAATTTTATCTTTTATATTCGCCATTGATATTTTGAAATGGGATTTAGTATTATAAGATTCACATATTTCAGTTTTTCAATTGATAATTGTGATTGATTTTATATATTTAAATATTTTTCATTCATATGTTGGGCTGCTTTGCGCCTGCATGTGTATGAATTCACTGATATATAACATCTTAATGATTCGAATATAGATTTTAAGACCAAAAATTTATAGTTGATTTTGATTTCTTAATAGAATCAGAATTTTAGCTATTGATAATATATTTTGTTTACATTTGATTACTTTTTAACTATTGTGTTTTTTGAATTTTCTTAGTATGTTGTTTGGTTTTTCAATGTTCATTTTTAAAATACATTTTAATGGTATTTCAATGCTTATTTTCTTATATACATATCTATAAAAATATATGCTGTCTCTGAGTCATGTGCAGTTGAAGGTTTCATGAAGATCGATTTAGCATTTAGTTTTGATTCATGTTTGGCATGAATATTCATATGTTAATCTCATGGTGTGTGATTTATTTTGAGACTTGAGAGTTTAGTTCTGAGTGTGTGGATGAGGAGAATATAAAGTAATTTTAATGGAATTTTTATATATATTACCGTATTTTCCTGTATATAATCCGCAGCGGCGTATTATCCGCAAAGCCTTTTTTTCGAGTAAAAAAAAATAAACATTGTATAATCCGCGGCAGTTTTTACGGCGCATAATCCAAAAATATAAACTGCCGATAATGAGCGTCATATAAGATAAAAAAATACACAATATAATTAAAAATAGAAGTAAGAAATTGTATAGAATAAAAATTATTATGAAACTTTTCTTTAAATATGTATGATAATATTTTTTACGATAATCTCAATAAAAAAATTCTTTGCTACTGCCATCTATGTTTGAGTTGTTAAACAAAACATTGCACGCGGAAAAAATGTTTCTTTTTTTTTAATTTAGCAAGTTAACAGCAAAAAAATTAAGATCGAGACTGTTTTCCCATTGTCTCTTTCTTTTAAAATCCATTTATTTATTTCTTCCTCTAATTCTGGCGTGTGAGATTTTCCACGACTATCAGCTCTATAACGTCGATCACAATTTTCGAAGTTGGTCTTGTTTTTTCTCCACAAACGAATATTCAATTCGTCAACGCTGAATAACCTTGCAGGTTTCCGACTTCGGTAGCCTTCTGTATAACTTTTAACTTGAAGTTTGCAGTGTAACTTAATGCTTTCGCTTCAACATGATGAAAACTTTCAAAGGACGCAATAGCTCTAGTCAAGAGAAAATTGGAAATGGCACCAGCGACTCGTAACTGTTTTTTTCTTCCGAGGAACCGAATTCGTTTTTGAATGTAATTGGACAAAAACTAGTTATGGCTGACACACGTCATCCGAGTCATGAAAGCGCCACGTATTATTTATTTTATAAAACATAAACGGCATTTCTTTCAAAACTTTATTATTAGCTTTTCCGATGAAGAATGTTTTATCTCAGATAATTCTCGGCGGCGTATAATACGCACAACGAAATTTGAAACTTTTTTAACACATAATCCGCGGATTATATACAGGAAAATACGGTAACTCAAACATAATGATATTAAAGATTTGTATATTTTTAAAGACTGGCAACTTGGCTTTCAATTTTGATTGTCATTGCTCGGTGGTACAATATGATGGTGTTTGTGCTATCGTCAATCAATTACTATTAGAGAGAGAATGATATTTTTTTGGTTATGATGGAATATGATAAAATGAGACAGTTACATAAGAGTGATTTGGTGGAAAATAGAGGGCGCAGACAATATGAGACAGCATGCAAAAAAATTATAAATAAAATAAAAAATAAAAAAACGTTAGCTTCTTGTTCGTTGGTTAATGAGAAATTTACGAAGTTAGGAATACATGATAATGAAAACATTAAGAGATATAAAACGCGTATTATTTGGAATACTGGATTTGTAGGGAATTACTATGATGTATCGAAGTGGAGGAGTTATGAATCGAAATGTAATTATTTTAAATATGACGAAACATTTGATAATAAGTATCATAGTGATTCAGATCATTTAAAATTGAGATTTAGAAAATGTGGGGATAAAAGATGCAAAACCTGCCCCATGATGCAACGTGAACAGAATAATGAAGAATCAGAATTTAAGTTCTGTAAAACATTCAACTGCATATATATGTTGACATGTGGTGTCTGCGGCTTTAAATATATAGGTCAAACATCAGGAGCTATGAACCTGAGAATTAACCAACATAGATCCGACATTGGAAAAAATACATCAACAAAAAATATAGGAAGAATAGAAGTACAACATTTTAATAAACATGGTTTTGAAGGTGTTGCGTTAAATGTTATTAAAATTGTTCCAAATAAGATAAATAGACTATGGTATGAAAACGTTTACATCGGTATTTATAATGCTATGTATCCTTACGGATTGAATGTAATATGGAATAATAAAAATTTAATCCAGGCAGTGAAACAAAATGATAAAGAATCTATTTATAATAGTAGAAATAATAGTAATAAGACTAAAAGGGTTGGTAAGGGTGGACGCAAAAAGAGAGAAAATAGAAATATAGATACAATTAAAAAAGAAGTAAATAATTTATTACAAGACTTTGAGAATAATTTTAGTGTTGGAAAAATAAAGTATTTTTTATTTGGACTTAATAAAAAGGAAATAATAATAGTTTTAAATTTATTAAAAAGTATTAGATTAAAAGATAATCATGGATCACACTTGATAATGGATCTATGAAAATATATTACAAATAGATTAAAAATAAAAATAGACTCTAAGAGGTTTATAATATAGAATATTGTACTTTGCTATACATGAATAAATCATATAATGGGATACAATTTTCTGAAATATTTGGGAAACACATGGATTTATTCCCGATGAAAAATGTATTAATAAAACGAGCGTTCAGGTATAATAAAAAAATTAGTAGATCAATTTTTAACTATAATAGTATTAAGGAATTGGTAGATAAAAAAGAATGTGGTTGCAATGATTACAAGAATTACGTAGATGAATATCATGGGCACGTAATAACTGGCAACTTAGAAATAGTACAGGATCACACACAGAAATTAAGAGAAATTATGAGCAAAGGTACTGGTTATCGATTGACTATTTCAACTAGCAATTTAAATGTGAGAAAATAACTATCAGAAGATATTAATAAATTTATTCTAAAGGTTGCAATTAAATATAATTTTCCCTACTCAGGCTTTTAAAGAATATGGTTTTCATGTCCTCAAAGACTTAATGAATTTTAATTTTAGAACAAAAAATGAAGATTGTTATAGAAAAATTAAGGGACCAATGGAAAACTTACGAAAACACTTTGTGATTGTCTATGTAGATAATGTCCTTGGAAATTATACAATTATGTGTAAATATTATTATAGTAAATTAATAAATGATCATATACAAAATAATAATGCATATGATGTAAGTAAATTTAGTATGAAAGAAATTAACAACAGATTATTGGCATTTTGTAAACAATTAAATATTTCTAGCAATAAAATTAAATATCCCCATATATTTCTGACTCCTAAATTTCACAAGAATCCAGTCAAATTCCGCAGTGTAAAAAATGGGTTCAATACTTATATATCCAAATCGGGAAGAATTTTACAGACCATATTACAAGATACAATAGACAAATTTAAGGATACTTCTATTATAAAAAACAGCCATGATGTAATAAAGAAAGTTGATCAACAAGAGGTATTTTCTGTGAATGGGTTCGATTTCGAAGATTTATTTAACTCCATTAAAATAGAAGATATAATTCAGGTACTTTCAGATGCATATGAGAAATATGATTTGAATAATTACATTAGTTTTGAAAAGTTCAATACACTTATTCGTTTTGTAATACAGGAGAACTTCATTTTATTTTTGATAACAAACTTTACAAACAAATCAAAGGATTGCCTCAGGGTGGCCCAGCCAGTAATAGTCTCGCTAACCTGTATTTACACCACTGTGAATCAATTCGAAGAAAGGAACCCTTTTGCCTCTTATTAAGATATATAGATGATTTAATTGTTATAGGTCATGATAGGGAATTTAAACCTAGCATTAATTTTTATCCGGAATACCTAAAATTAATACAGACGAATTTTAACTCAAACAAAGTCGAATTTTTAGATTTAGATTTAACTATTATTGACAACAAATTATATAGCAATATATATGATAAAAGGGAAGCATTTAAATTCAATTTCATAAAGATACCAAACTTCAATAGTTGTCTACATAATCAGTATTTAGAAATATAATTTTAAATTTTCTGATGAGAAATAATAATTTAACTACGCACAATATTGATAAATTCAAGAATATCCAGAAATTTATATTGTGTTGCATACAGAATGATTATCCCATCAACTTCCTGAGAAAATATATAGATCAGAAATATTTCTTAAAAATATTTTTAAACTCGTAAATGCACAAATCCACCACACAACATTAGGTCCACAAAATCAGCTTGTTAGTGGTCCAGCTGTGAAGTATTTGTGCATTCCACACACAGGATACATTTTAATACACACTTATATCAATATTTACACGACTTCACTTTAAAATTATTTATGACCAATTGAACATTTATATATATATGTCCAATCACACATTTATGACCAATCAAATCCTTATGACCAATCAAGCAAGTTTTTTACATGTGGTCTGGTTTGCATCTAATGCCAAGTGGTCAAACTCTGGTGTTAGATCATGAATCGTTTGGATTGACATGGCATTGGTAGATGTTATGAGCAAAATATGGATGTGGTAATTGATATATTAAATATGAAAAGTCGTGCTATAAGATATGGATTGTATTCTTGATAGGATACTCTTTGGTGAGTTTTTAATGATTTATACTATTCATTCGTGAATATACTGTGTTTTTAATTTGAGCATTCAGTTTTTAGAATTTTTTAATTTGAACTTTTGGATCTCAAATATTTTTTATACATATATACAACTATTTTTTCTACCTATACAACTATTTTAAAGATGGGTGCATCATCTTGGGCGTTTGATGGTTCACTTATATTATGCACTAAATTGTTTTTAAATTTTAATATTTTAATGTTGTAATATCTTTCAGAATGCGATGGCGAATAGTTTAATTTTTCAAGTATAATGGTTTAATTTTAACTTTTTAATTTTTTCAAGTATAATGGTTTAATTTTAACTTTTTAATTTTTCAAGTATAATGGTTTAATTTTAACTTTTTAATTTTTAAAATTTTTTAAAATTTGGATATTTCTAATTAACTTACCAAGTTGCAATAGGGGGAAGGTTGGCGCCATCAAACTAGTTTAAGCCCACTTATCGGTCCTAAGTCCGAGATTGCACTTGGATATTTTATAAATTTTTATTTTATTTTATAATTTTTTAATTTTGTTTGAAAACGATGGAGTTTTATCTTTTATATTCGCCATTGATATTTTGAAATGGGATTTAGTATTATAAGATTCATATATTTCAATTTTTCAATTGATAATAGTGATTAATTTTATATATTTAAATATATATATATATATATATATATATATATATATATATATATATATATATATATATCTATAGTCTGGCTGTGTGTTTTCGTACCCAATACGTCATAGTAGCCATATATATGTTTGGGATCTACGGGACCTATATGATGTCCATGATTTTTAATTTTGATTCTAATAAGAGTTTATTGTGCCGAATTATGCAGGTTGGTCCATTTTAAATGTAGCTGGGCCTCGAAGTAGTTAACACAGGTGTTATTCTAAATTCTTTGCTGTTAAACAATTATCTTCCCTCCTACTGCTATAATGCGAACTTGTATCATAGTCCTCGTGCTTTTGAAGAGGGAAAATAACTCTAATCATTCAACATTTCGAATGCGAACACTGAATTGCAGTATAAATCGGTTATCACGAGAAAATTTGGACGTGCCACATGACTTCCATTTTATTAATCGCATGTTTAAAGACCATGAATAATGTTTCATTTAGAAGATTGTAATGTTATGTAAATGTAGAAGGGCTCTTTTACCGTCTTATTACAACGCAATCAGACATTTTTTAGCAAATATTAAAAAATATTAAGTGCCACAAAATTAGATCATACGCAGTTCGCAGTTGCAATGGAGTGTCATCCATTCAGGAGGCGGAGTCACGGCTCTTTCTATCCCAGCCGGTCTATAAGTTATTGTGAATATTACATGCAGAACTAATGGATATTACTTTTAAAAATCAATGTTAGCATGTTGATATTTCTTTCTATTGGCATTTGGATAAAAAACTTAAATACAAATTTTGTCCAAACCTTTTTGAATTCACAGCTGTTCTCAGTGTAGACAACTCTTTATTTCCGCATGGAGTGATTCTTTTAACTCATTTAAAGTATTGTTTATTTTATCTGTTATTATTAATTTATTTCCCCTATAGCTCTCATGTTACTTCTCTCTCTCTCTCTTTCTCTCTCTCTCTCTATATATATATAAATGCAAAATTATTCATTAACCAATTTTAAATATTGTAATAATAATGAAATAACTACAATCTATCATGAAATGGTTCATTTTTGCTACATTATTCGTTTCCTAACAATTCAGTAATCCAAAAGCATTACAGGTATTTATTAAATATTTTCCTTTTGCTATACATATATTTAGAGTCATTATTTCCTTTAAATTTTGTGATTAATGATGTAATTATTGAGTATGGTAATGTGTGTAAAAATATTCATTAGGCTAAATTTGTGTTGTTTTTATTTTAACACATAAAGCCACTAATTCTGAATCGGAAGAACGAGCTCGAATATGAGATTTATAAAATTTTACAAATTGTAAGCTCATTCTATAAAAAAAAAAAAAGTGAAGAAAAGTTCATACTTCTAGTAATCTTTCAAATCATTTTCTTTTCCTGTTATTTATTTCTTAACTTAAAGCTACGTTATGAAATTTATCGGAAATGCAAAGTTATTTTTTATCAGAAGAACTTTATTTTTCGTTAAAACTGTTGCATATATAAACGGTTTTATGAAACTGTTAACATATTTATATAAGCAGTTTACTATTTATAACGGGTTTTTTCCTCAACATCAGATTATTAATTGAGAGAAACAAAAAATATGAATCACTTGAAAAGTGTTAAACTTTTGTGAAAGAATTTTAGGCCGTGTTTTTTTCACTCCATTAAACTTTAGCAATTTAAAAGAATTTATTTTAAATATATAAGAACGAAGATTTAAATGTGAGTGAAGTTAAAGCACGAGATAAATAAGAAGTGACGAGAAAAGTTTATGAAAATAAAGTTATAAATATTAAAAGATCAATTACCCAATAAAAAATAAAAATAAATTTCTTAATTGAAATTAAGTTTCCTTCCTATTATCTAAATATTTTATGTGTGTGCTTGTTGAATATATGAATGACACAATATGATTAAAGCTTATAAAAATAAAATTAATATACGCAGCAAATCTAGATTATTTATAGTTGTATTATGTGGCTTAGTAATAATAATTTTATACACATATCATAAAAATAGTTTTTATACGAAGCTTTTTTATAAAGTAACTTATAAAAAAAGAAATGAATATTTCCTGATAAGATTGTAAGTATTTTACGTGTCTTAAAAATTATATATGTAAAAAGCATTTCATATTGTAATAAATTCTCTCAGTAATAATCATAATAATATTATAATCAACATCATCAAATTAGATGATCAATTCAGCGATTATTTTTGTCAATGAAAAAGTTTATTAAAGAGATTAAGAAAAATAAAATATGTATTGAAAAGAAAAAAATCTTACCTGAAATTTTAAAAATAAATTTATGTTGCGTGAGTCATTAAAAAATACTTTTTCGTGGTGGAAATTTTGTGTGTTTTACAGAATATATTAGAGAGAAAAAGGCATAACTGAGAGAAATTAGAATGCCTGTTTAGGAAAAAGACACTTTTCATGTATAATCTTGGTACAGTATTAAAAAATAAAAAGCATTCAGTGTGACATTTCAATGTATTGCAGTTAAAGCCTTTTTAAGCAATAGTTGCAATTTTTACACAATTGTTTTACTAATTTTAGGCAGGTATAAAAGTATTAATTAAATTCGATTAAAATACTAAAACAAATTGGCTTATTCAGAAATATATTCAGCATTATTTCTATCATATTACCATCTGATGTGATAATGATTAAAATACCATTTACTTTGAAATATTTATTTACAAATGAAAATTCCACGCAACACATGACGAAACATTTCCACTAATTTGAAATGTTGATAATTTATTTGGGAAAAAATAATGAGACAACAACTTAATTTTTAATTTTTTATAACAGAAAATGAAGAATAAGTGGAATAGATGGGGGTGAATGATATTTTTTATGTGTTGTTATCTACATTACTACAGACTCACAAAATCCTTGCACTTTGACAAAGCAATTGACATGAGAAAATATTTGTCAAAGCAAATTACATGCGTTTTACCAAATCATAAGTTTGAAAATAACGTATATTACAGAAATGTACAGCTTTCAGATGGTTTGGAATGTAAAATATTCGATTATATATATATATATATATATATATATATATATATATATATATATATATATATATATATATAATGCATACTTTTTTTTAACAATTCCAACAGCAATCGTGTAGGTTTCAGATAAACTTTGTCTTTTTACATTTAAATCGTTACTCCTGCACAGTGATCTCTTAATATTATAAACTTTTTTGAAATACACGATGAAGATAACATAAATGTGCCAGAAGTAGCGATTTTACGTAATGTTAACATTTTGTTCTTAATTCTAAAAATGTGTCACACTTTTCACATTGAAAGTCACGCATTTCATTATCAGTTCATGCTATAACTGCTGTAAGTTCAGCTCACATCTTTGGAATAACTTATCCTTTTGTTCAACGTGCACAAATTGATCTAAAGCTCGCGGAAACGCAACAGATCTGAACGTAGGGTTCCCTCTCGATATTTACGCATTCCATTTCAGCTTTCAAAACTCTCCCTGCTTAAATCTTTGCCATAAATTGACGAATTGCTCTTGGTGCAAGAGCTGTAATACAAGTTTAGCATTTTATTGTACAAAAATAGAGTTAAGTTAGTTGTCTCCCATGGTGGTGGAACAGAAAACAAATTACTCGCTCTCACATAGGCAGATTTTGCCACTGCAGCTTAAAGCACCTGAATTATCCAAGTTAGCTGCATTTTATATGATTAGTATAGTCTACTGCTGTCGACAGGAGAATGTGGCAAAAGTTCCTGTAGCTGAGAATCTGGCGGAGTATCCCTGTCTGGATTGGATGTGCCATTTTCCATTATGTAGTACAGTTTATTGCCCAATCCATGGTGTGAACTTGTTCGCAATCCAATTGTTCCTTCCGTCAAAGTCACTATAGACACCTCATCCTTCTGCGGATAGTAAGAGATGCTGCTTCGTCTTTGTTTCACTGGTTGGTAAGGATGTCGAAGTCGACACACCATCAATGCTCCGATTCCGAGCAAGAAACATCCAGCTGCAAGAATTGCTAAGATGATCATTGTATGATCGACGTAATTGGTGTTCGATTCTACTCTTAATCTTGAAGAATGCCGTAGAGGTGTCTGAGAACTTTTAATTGGTAATCCGTGCTTTTCCGTGAAACTGCTGTTTGAAACTCTTGCAAATGCAGTCACGTTGAATGACCCGGGTACATCAGAAGGTCGAATGTCTTTAGATGTAGTGGATGGGAACCGTTTCTCCAATAAAAGTTCGTGAAATGTTGTTGTTTCAACAGTTGTCGGAGATTCTGTTAAAATCTTTTCTTGCACAGTTTGATGCTTCGCTTGCATTTTAAAAAAGAAAGTGGATGTTGGACTTAATACATTTTGAGTTGGGGTGCTGTCGCCGAATGGACTTTTTGAAGTACGATACGTACTAGATATAGTTGATTCTAAAATTTCTGTTGGATTAGTCACTGGAACGACATCTGAAACTGTTGGCTTTGTAGAGATTATTCTCTCCATGCTAGTTGTGTCCCTCGTGTTTTCAATGTAAGTGGATACTGAGGAAGGGACATAAGATGTTTCTTTAAAAATTATCGCTACTTGATCAACAGTGGTGGGATTCTCAGTTACTTGTGTCGTCGTTGCTGCTAAAGTCACAATTTCGGTTGTGGAAGCAGAAGTGCTTTCTGTTTCAAAATCTGAATCCGTTAACATCATTAAGGGTTTAAATACCACAGATTCTGGAGTAGCACATCTTATGTTAAAGCTACTATAGAACTGCACATTAGACTGTTTTATCCAATTGACTAACCACTTGATGTCTTGATCGCAATTCCAAAGATTTCCACTCATTTTAATGAGCTTCAAAGCTGGGAAAAAGGACGAAAAATCAGGTCTTAATTTTACTATGCGATTGTGCATGATATTTAGCTCCTGTACCTTTCTAAGTCCATGAAGCATTCGAGTGGAATTCAAAATGGTATGGACTAGAAGTGAGCTGTCATACACTTCTAGTGTCTGCAAATTATGAAGAGGATCAAACATGGCTTCATCCATTCGCACAGATGAGTGTACTCTAGACATTTGTAGAGTGGTTAGTCGAGATAATCCATCAAAACATCGGGCATCCATCACTTTCAGATTGTTTTGGGACAAATCTAAAGTTTCCAGTTGTGTTAGGTTGGAGAATACACCCACTGTTAAATTTTCAATCTGATTTGCTTGGAGATCTAGACTCTTCAGATTGACCAAGTCACAAAATGCACACGGCTCAAGATCGCGAATTTCGTTTCGTTGCAGAAATAATTGTTCCAAATGTACTAAACCTTTGAAACTGTAACTGGTTAAACTAGTCAGTTTGTTCTCTTCCATGTATAAAGCAAGAAGACTCGGAGGAAGATTTGGTGGAATTTTTGTGAGACAATTACCATTTAACCACAACCTCATGAGGTATTCTTGCCTTCCCAAAGCGTCATTTTCTATTTCACTGACGCAGTTGTCGTCGAGCACCAGCAGACCCAAATAAGGATAACTGTCGAAATCGCCAGCACTTATATGGGTGAGATTGTTCTTTGCTAATCGCAAATCACGAACAAATTTCGTTAAGCTCTGTGGAACTCGATCTAGACCTACATGGGAAATATCGATGTACTGGAGCCTTGATCCAAAGAAATCTAATCTCGACAGCGTCGTCAAAGGATTGTTGCTGATGATTAGGTGAGCTAGATTTGTTAGGTACTGAAACGTACCCACTTCAATGGTGGAAATGTTATTAGCATCAAGATTTAGGTACTGAATCTTATGGAGGCCTACAAAGCTATGAGTTGTCAGTTGTGGTAGCCGATTGTCTCTCAAATTAAGTTGCTCTAAATTCATCAAATCGACGAACGCCTCTTCCATGAACTCGATGGAGTTAGATGACAAGTCGAGGTGACGTAATCGAGGTAAGTCCTTAAAAACTGAGGAACTGAGACTCGTCAGGGAATTCTGGCTGAGATCAAGTCCTTCTAATTTTGGATTTGACGCAAATGTTGCATTGTCCACTGTCTCGATATGAGACTGCTGGAGTTTTAGTTCTTCCAGTGCCTCCAGTTCACACAAATCTTGAGACAGCAATTCATTGATTAAATAGTTCCGGAGCTCCAACCGGATAGTTGAGTTGGGAATATACTCAGGAAATCGCCAAAGGCCATCACCGACGCAACTGACGTATTCACCTTTGTCGTCACAATAACAGGAGCTAGGGCAAACGAATGTAGTATTGCAAATGTTCGTTATCGCCAAGAGGGCAAGAGTTAGCAACACAGGCAGCAACATGGTTAAAAGTTCTGTTGATTATTCACACATAAAGTATTTGTCAAGTATTTGCTGAGGAAAAACAGATAGAAGCATCATGTTTCAAGTTCAATGGTAGATAGCGCTTATCATCAGGTATTTGAATAATTAGATGCTGAATATTTATTTCAGAGATGAATGTCTGTACGATATATCAAAATGGGCATCTCAAGTCATTGTTTTTTTATAAGTGATCAAATACCGCTTTTACGAGACAATTTAGAAGCACCGACGAATAAAGATTCGTGAACGACTACCGTAACACGTGTTTGTTTTCTAGTGCAGGGTTGATTGACTAGAGATGGGGACGTTCACTCCAAACCCAATTTACTTCCAGGAAATGAGTTAAGTGTGAATGAGCTTCAAGAGACTCGGCATCCGGAAAACTCTATTACACTCGTAACCGGAAGGATCTGGATCTTTTTCTTTGATAGTAACAAACAAAATCGGACTCCTCTTTCTTCTTGACATTGGCAGAACTACTTCCGGCTTTTATGCTGCCGGAAGAGTTGGTATTTGAGGCTCATTAATTATTATCCGGACGTGGAGAGGTGTATCCAAGGGAAAACACACAGAGTGGAAAATGTTATTCACCATGCATATTTTCTAGAATGATGTGGATGATATGCGAATGATATCGGGAGATACAGTCTTTAAGATGCCTTTCTAGAATAATTCAGGAAACTATAAATAGATGGCAGGCCATTTTTATTGCGTAAAAAGACTCGTACTTTTCTTCATATTTTAGGCGTTCATTTTCACACGTGTTAAGCAAATAAATACATTATTATTTTAATGAATGATTGTATTCTATCGCTCATTTAGCAAATTTAGCAATTATATCAAATTCTTTTGAGAGTTGAATATGGTATGTATCTCAGCTTTTCCGTCGACAGTAATATTTGTGCAATTCATCTGTTTTCAGACACAGGAATATCTTCTTGAATGTTCAAAAATTGTTTTGATAATAATTTCTTGAAACTGCTTGCTCAGAATGTGTACCGTCTGGCTTTTAGATATTCGATAGCACTGTTTAGAATGCTGCGACTCCGTCACTCATTAGCATAATCCAGTCTGATGCTGCCACCTGAAAAAACAGAAAAATTGAATTTTAAAATACATTTATTCAACACAGAAATCACAGAAGAGGCTTAAAAAGGAAACGTTTTAACTTGGAAATAGAAGTTCCATGACGCTTTCCTTACTTTCTGACCTCTATCCAAAATTGTCTGGCTTTCGAATTCTTTTATTTTCTAGAAAGAAACCTTTTCGAAACCTACACTTCACAATGAGCGCTGAAATTCGATAGGTGAAAAAAGAAGATTACTTCAGATACAAAGTATTTTCTTAGATTTCCCTTGGAGTAAAGAATTATTGATTTTTACGAAATCTTACTAACTTTTCTCAATGTGGGTGTCGTTTCTGAAAGTGTGATAAAAAAGTTTCTCCAAAAATTATAATTTAAGAATTTTTTCCAACTATCTTACACTTTTTCTTAGTGGCTAAGGAAGTTTTCTGTAAAAATATATTAAATAAAAAAATTCCGCAAAAAAAATTATTAAATATATTAAGGATAAAATAAAAGAATTATTTTGGGTCCCTCAATTTTTTCTGAGAATAGAAAATTTTGAAATTTGCATTTAAAAAAAACAGGGTAAAAACGATTAATATTTATAAAATATATATTCATTCCAAATTATCTATTTTCTTTACTTTAAAATTTGTAAGTCTTTTTTTATTTGAAATTTTAAAATTATTTTTAAATACTTTCTCTGCATATTCAACACAATAAATCTTTACAAATAGATTTGAGCATTTTTTTAAAAGTACTAAATGAAATAACTATTAAATTCTCTGTTAATTTATAAATGAAAATTAAAAAGTGAGTTGGTGAAAACGATAAGTTGTTCAAATTTAATTAATTAGGTTTCTATATAAATGCAAATATTCTTTTTTTCTCTGAATATACAGTTAAATAGTTATTAAGAAATTATTACTTAAAAAAAGGTTCAGTAAAAATTACATTAGGAATAGTACTAATTATATTTTACTTTTATGGAATTAAAGAATTGCTAAATTTTTACAAAGAAACATTTTCTTGTGCTTCTGATAAAATCTGAAGAAATTGATTTAAAATGATTAAACCTTAAGATAAAGAAAAGCTCATAATTTAAAAATTACTTTTCATTTTATAAATTTTGTGTCAAGATTATTCTCTTGTGGGAATTCTTTTAAGTACATATTTTGTGAAATATAACGAATTAAAAAGAATTACTGAAAAACAAATTGTTGTTTAATATCGAAAAGAGTTTTTTTGTGAGTTATTAATATTTAAATGAACTCTTTCTTTATTTAACGTAGATTTCTGAGAATTGATACATCAATTTTTTTGATTCTTTCAAATATTTTGAAATTCTCGGGGAAAAAAATTAATAATTAGTGAGCAGAGAGAAACATTTTTGTGGTTTAATTTTTGCTTTTTGTTACCTAATCTACAGAGCTTTGAATTAGGTTTTAATGTTTAATTTATTTTACGTATTGAAAGGTCTTGAATAATTGTTTCAATGCAAACGAGCTTAACTTGTCTTTTTTTAAACTTGTTTATGTTCTTAAAATAATTCCATTCCAATCTTGGAATGTACATATTTCAAAATGTAATCAAGAAAAGTTTATAATACTCTTATGCTTGTTTTTTTCACTGAAATGTTAACTATTTAATTTATACTTATTTTCTTTATCTTTTTATGTCTGTTTCATTTATCTTGATGAAAAATCTTTTTATATAGATGATACATTCAGACATTCTAAAACTAATCAAACCAAGCAAATACAACAAAAACATAATTAAAATAAGATAGAATTTGCTCGAGTAATTTAAATTCTTATAGAGATTAGATAGATTTAAAATTATTTTATGTGGATGAAAAAGTTAATATTAATTTTGATTACAAATTTCCCAAGATCTATTTTAAGAATGTTACAAGAATATTTAAAAAAATTATAAGTGCTATGGTGCCTTAAAGGAATTTTTATATATCCGCTAGGAATCTTATTTCGAAAATGATATTTTGGAAAAAAAAATTCTCAATTATTATTTTTACTGATTGAAAGATCTATGTAAATAAAATGAGCGGAATAAAATATTTTAACCTTTTGAAGAAAAGATGGGTTTCTGATACATTTCTAACTGCAACTAACTTAAGAGGGCATGTATTAAAACTTGAGACTTCCAAAAAAAATTGAGATTAAAAAAATTATAATAAATTATCTGCCTTTCGTCAAAAAAAAATTAATTAAAAAGACTATATTTATTCTCTTTTATTTTAAAAAAAACTTGATAGTTTTCATTTTATCAACGTCTTACGTGCATTTATTTTTCAAAAGATTTTTTTTTTGTAATAGAAATGTTACTTGTGATTCAACGTCCCTTGAATTCTACAAAAGTTTAAAATTGCATTCCTTCCAGTAAAATTAAAAGAAATGAAAGATATGTTTTGATTTATTTTAGTGCTTTATATCTAAGAATTTAGCAGTAGAAAAATCAGTATTTGAAGTGTTTCATGCAAAGAATTCTCATTAAAAAATTCAAATATTTACCCCTTTCTTCCTAGTGATTTAGTTTAAAAACTCTTGCTAGACCTATGTTTATTTTGTATTTGAATGTTAATATAAATTTTTATGAAAACTTTGTATTAAAATTTAAAAGTCACAAAAATCTCGGTATAAATTAAAAAAAAATTAATAACTTGAATAATTGAGAGAATTTCTTTTCAAATAAAATTTATGTATGATATCAGCACACAATAAAAAAAGCAAACCACAAGGAATTTAATTGAAATCTTAAAAAAAAGGAAACAAAAACCTATTAGGAATTTATTGTCCTTAAAAAATGTAAAATATTTTTAAAGCAAACTTAACTGATGCACAACTTTGACTATTGTCCTTCAACTAAAATATATTATCACAACTTATTTCTTTGTCGAACATTTTATAAATAATCCCAGTGTTTTACTTTAAAACAAGTAATATAAAAATTTTTTTTAGTCAATTCCTACTTAGATCAACAAAGAAGAATTTTATTTTAGCTACTTTTTATTAAATAGCTACAATTAATATAAATATATATATACATATGACAGAATCACAACATTAAGTGGTAATTAATTTTTATTAATTATCATTAAAGTATCGTATTGTCATCCAGAGCAATCATGTCATCCAAAACAAAATGTGAGAAAAAAACCTTTTCGACACACAAGTCGCCAAAAAGGATGCCAATGTGGCTACATTTGTAATTCTTCAAATAATTAGTTTTAATCAATTAATTTTTATTAATTATAATTAAGTTACGGTATTGTCATCCAAAAAATCATATATATAAAATTTCAGCTCAATTGAGCTCTTTAAAATGTATTTTATTAATGATTGAAAATTTCTCGATGATAAATAAATAAATAAATATATTGAGAGTGTGAGCTAACAGTAGAAATTGAAAAAAATATCCTTTTAAATTGGTTTGAATAGAAATTTTTTTAAAGAAAAATCATTTAATGTCTAACTTATTTAGAGCATTAAAGTTTTCGATGTATATTTTTAAAATAGTATATATCATGTAACAATTCTTACAATTATGTAATGCAAAATGAAACCTCTGTCATGTAATACATGATTCTTGCAAAACTCTTAAAACGAATATATTGTATTTGATATAGACATTAACATGTTGTTGTTGTTACAAATGTCACCTGATTGGCAAAGGCCAGACCGAGGCCAACGAAATTCATCATGGCAAAGGGCTAAGTGATGCCTGTCTTTAGTCGTACCTTTGAGCACCATACAGGTGACAATACGATTTGACTCGATACCACCCCAATTTAGAGGGAAAACACTATGGGGGTGGTCATAGGCCTCCCACCTCTCTTCCCCTTCCACCAACCTCACGAGAGGACTTGCGGCTCGACGGTAATTTAGAGTACTCCCACGCCGCGCAGGCACTATACATTTACAACATCCATATCTTCTCCGGGATTTGAACCCAGTCGATACGGCACAACAGTCAGCGTCGCTAACCACTATACCGGATGGGCGACAGGCATTGATATAAAATTACAATATCACTATTAACGAGTATTTATTCAATTCCTACTATTAGCTTAAACTCTCTACTTATTTATTTATTTATTTATCTTGGTGGAATTTTCAATCGTTAATGAAATACATTTTAAAGCACTCAATTGAGCTGAAATTTTATATACAGGATTGTTTTGGATGACAATACAGTAATTTAAGTATAGTTAATAAAAATGAATTGATTTAAACTAATTATTTAAATAATTATAAATACAGCCACGTTGGCATCCTTATTGGCGACTTAGCGACCCTTTTGGCGAATTGTGTCAAAACTTGATAAGGTTTTTTTCTCACGTTTAAAAGCATTCAGTTGAACTGAAATTTTTTACACGATTGTTTTGGAGGACAACACGATACTTTAAAGGTAATGTGATTTTTTCATAGGTATATACATATTTATATTAATTGTAACTATTTAATAAAAAGTAGCTAAAATAAAATTTTTCTTTGTTGATCTAAGTAGGAATTGATTTTAATTTTTTTTTTATATTATTTTTTTTTTGTTTTTCTTATGATTATGCCATAGTAAAGGATTAGTTCTTGTCACGAGTTTCATAGTCAGCAATTATTTAAATCAAATTTCAGGTTAGGTTCTTGATACCGTTAAAAATCGTATGGAATAATACAGTTCGTTGATATCTCAAATGGAGGTCAAGTGAAAAAGTTAGAACAGTGAACCTAAAAGTGTGGCAAGTAAAGTGGTATTCCGGAGGTAAGGAAGTACGGTCACTTGCGAATGTTTAATTGAGTAACATGTGACAGTGAAGTTCTCTCGTTAGTAGTTGCATCTGCTTCCACTAGCATCTGAGAAGTTCATAAACGCACCGGCATTAAAACGTATGAACACGAAGACACATGGAAAGCTAAGCCTTTGGAGGAAAGATATTCCTTCTAGGAGAAACCACAACAGATAACTCACATTAAACTAGAATTCAAAATGTTAATTTGTAATTTAAATTAAATATTTATACATTGTTTAAAATAAATAGAATTTTGACCTCCCCATACATACACACACACACTATATTGGGTACAATTGCGAATGGCATGACGTTATTTCAAGAAATACTTAAAAATTAATCTGATGCAATATAATTTATAAATTTCTAATCACATGGTTAGCATCAGAATAATTGTATTTATTTCTCTGTGTGTTGCAGTATAAGCTATGTTGAGAGACCCTAATTGATATTCATCCTCCCTTTTAATCGTCACTGTATCAGAGTTGTGCAACGCGATACTAGAAAAAGGGCACTGAAACTGATTGATTCAGATTTTAACATATTGGAGAAGGACATCTCTCTTATTTTTACATAATAGCAGAAAATTAACTTGTTTTCTACTAAGTATGCATACTTAATTCTATTTCTAGAATTAATGTCCAGACTTAAATCACCCCTTTATTTCTTAACAGCTGCGCATTGCCTTATTTCCTTTCAAACTTATAAAATGGCTTCATTTACTTACGGAATTATCACCCGGGTAATCTGGAGTTCTACATAGCGAGATTTTTTTGTTTTAAAGGTTTATTTCTTCTTAAAGGTATCTATATATAACCCCTCTATAAGTCTTCCCTATACATTTAAGGGAATGCGTACCACAGCATTCGAGACCTAGACATTACACATAAGAACTATATTTAACCACCCATATATGGGAATATAGGCCATTTCTTTCATACACAGTAAGAAGTATTGATCAAGAACCTCTGAGTAAAAAAAGGGAGGTCTATCCCGGTGGGGAAGACATTGATTTCCCCATTCCTGCTTGTGTTCCGGGTCTTAACTCCTGATCCTCGCTTCAATCTTCGCTAATCCTCAACATCACGCCTGGCCGCTCCCATAGAAAAAGCGATTGCCTTCTTCGGAGATGTGCTCTCCTCGAGTGCTGAGAAGATCGCATTAACTCAGAGCTGCGAAAGAAATGTAACTCGTTTGCTTTTGATGATCTATCAAAATATTAGGACAAGACTGCTGATGCCGCCGAGAGGTAAATAACACAAGGGCATGCAGTAAGTTTATCGAGCTGTTGGAGGTGTTAAATACGTAGATAATTGCAAAGAACATCAAACCTATTGTTTATTAATACTTGAATATTTGTATTACATTAATCCAGCTGCGTGAAGTAGTTGGTTAGGCGCTGCCCTTGTACGTATAAATCTGCGAGTTCAACTCCAGCCTAAGTTAGTGGATTTTCGGGATGCAAAAAAATCGACAGCGTCCATGACGTATGACTTGTTTGGCTTAGGTGCTCTCAGAAAAATTAAATTTCTAGAATAATTTCACATTGTCCAGAGCTCAGATGTCTCCCTCAGGGGAAGAAACTGGGCAACAAAATTACATTGTGGCAATGGGTATCCACCTATACGGTGCTGTACTAAAAAGTGATACTAGCTCCAGGGGAATGTACTAGATCGGCAATGGTAATTACAGATTCGCAGAACGTTGTGAAAGAAAAAATATGTATTAAATTAATGATACATGTGTAGAAGGGTAAGTTGAAACTGATTAACCTTTTCGAAGATTCATTTAATTCATCCTTGGATGGGAATGATTAGAATATTTCCAAATGGAGAAAGTAGCGACAAGTATCTTATTTTTTTTTACGTTTACAAAACAGCAGAAAGATGTTGAATCCGGCAGAATCACAAGAAACTAAAAGTCAGAAGTAAAAGTTCTGTGGATACAATTTTACACCAATTATTTTTTACATATTACAGTTATGTAAGTAGTTATCAGACAATAACATACGATTTTGTTCAAAAAAATATTATTTTCTTCATTACCGAACATTATGCATGTATTTTAATGAAAAATATATACAGTCGGATCCCGATTTAACGAACCCCTATTTAACGAATTTCGTGATTTAACGAATTCTTTCCTTTTCCCCGATTAAAATGAATGTAAAAATCTTTATTTAACGAATAATAAGTCCAGAATTAGCAAATTATTTCAACAACCAAAACAAAAAAAATTTTTTTTTTTACTAGTTTGGATTTGAAAAAACATCCTTCTAGCCTGGAACAAACAAACTTTTCTTGTTCGTTGTGAATTTAGGCAACAAAACCGGCAACCCATTGTTAAACCTTTTCATATCGATAAAATTGCGTGAGTTTTGAATAGAACAAGAAATTCCTTTATATAGCTTCCCACTCCACAACTCAGGGAATATTTTATTTTTTATTCTCTTTTTTGAGGGAAGTGGGGTTTATTATGCGTATTATTTTGCAGAAAATTTTATTTTTGAAAATTTGTGAAACATGGCAGGGAGATTGTTGGAAATGAATAAATATCGATTTTTATGCAGAAATATTACTAATGAAACTCTTGCCAAAACTGTTATATGTTCTCAAGACTTACATTGTTTGGAAATTGTGGAAAAATACCCCATGGAGCAGGATGTAAAAAAGAATGCAGTATTTCCTTCTCTGAATAAAATTTAAAAGGAACTCTTTCAAGTTAGGAATCAAAAAAATTGTCAAACATCTATTAGTCAATAGGCGTATTTGTTCGCTAATAGCAATATTAGCTGCTGAATAAAAAAATGTGTAATGTCTAACTGTGGATATTTTTTATGTACTTGCTTAGAAAAGAATTTCTAAAAGGTTAGTGCAAAAAATTTGGATTTTTTTGGACCCCGATATTACGAATAACCCCGAATTAACGAGTAAAATGTTCGGTACCAATGAATTCGTTGAAACGGGGTCCGACTGCAATTATTTTACCGAGCCATAATTTGATAAAGTAATAATTGATCGAAATTTTCTACTATGAGCATAAAATCCAATTAATATCAAAACAGATTGCATTGGAAATATCCTATGTTATTTTGCACGAATACTTTCATGGCACTTTCTTTTCCCCCTTATGTGAACAGCAGGACTTGAATTTTGCATCGAGAAAATTGGAAAATTTTCCCAAAAAAGAAAAAAAGGTATTGTAGTTAATTATCAATTAAAATATTTATTTTTTTATTATTTAAAACTTTATTTTAATGGTTATTTCCCAATAGGATTAAATATCCGACGAAATAACAATGCCTTGAAATAAAATTTTACTTAAATTAAACAATACCAACGCAAGTTCAAGTTTTTTTTATTTATTCTGTTAAGTAATACGTGTTAAGGTTTTTTTAGTGTGCTGATGTCTCAATGACTAAATTACAATTACTTGATTTAAAATTAAACTGCTTTTTAATTTTTTCTATAATTATAAAACTATGGGACATGCAGATTTTAGACAACTTTTACTATAAAAATATAAAAAGAAAACTTTGTGAATATAAATAAAAAAAGATGTCAGATAGTTAATTCTAAGTTACTCATTTACAAATGTTGCTATCATTGTGTGCGTGACTTCGTCTCTTACAAAATTAAAAAGACTTTAATATCAGAAACAACAGCTTTAATTTTGTATAGAAAAAATTCTTAAAATATATTTTACAAATTTAAAGCATTTATGATTCTTTTTCGATTCAAAAGAATAATATTATTTATATAGATAATACAAGTATTATATAAAATCAAAAGAATAATCGTATTCGTATTCATAATACAAGCATAAATTTGTAATATTCATATATTATTCGTATTCGTAAAAGAATTTAAACATGGCTTTTCCAAACAGTGTATAACATAACATTTTCGACATAACATCAATATAATAAAACTTTTCTCGCTGGTGTCAATAAAAAAGACACTATAATTGAGTTTTAAGAATTTCTGAACCTCAGTGTTCTGGTTTAATGTCATTCTAAATATCCCCCTCCCCCCTTGCCAGTGATTGACTAAATCTGCGACAGGATAGTTAGCATATTTATTTCAAGGGGGAAAAATGGCTGCGGTAACCGAGTGATCACGTTAAGAAGCTCGTGGATGGCAATTTGAAACTTAGTGCGAATGGAGACCTGCAATGTACGTTGTGCAATGTATGCAAATGATGCACGTTGTGACGTAGGTTCATTAGTCAAACACTCCCCGACGATATTTGTCACGTTTCATGAACAGGGTGACCAGGATGCCCAAATAGGACATTGTATCTTCCAAAAAAAGACCAACTATTCTTCTCTTATGCCTGGGAGAAAACAGATGTGAGTCGATTCTGAAAACGGGTTTGATGTTGCCTCACCTTTTCTTTCTCCGATACCAGTCGATTATAGTCTCAGTTACTCAAAGACAGAATGATTCTGTGAACAGTGTCCTTTGTTGGGTCACCCTCTCACATGTGGGACGTGAACTATTTGAATGAAAAGGAATGTCAGCCTATCGAGAAAAAGACAGACCCTCAGTGTGGGAGCTGATTTCAGACGCTTCAGCCCTTTGTCCTCAGGCACCAATGGAGTTGGGACTAAAACGAGGTGGCCCGTTTGCAGATCCACTACACCCGCCAATCGGAGATGATTGGGGGGGGTGAAAGAGGTCCACCCAGAGGGTTTAGAGTAAGTGCAAGTTGATGGGACCTTCTCGAACTCCTTCAATCTTCTGTATGACATTCCGGATCAGTTTTCTTTACTTCTTCGAAGACACTCGATGGAAGTTGCGAGAGCAGTTGTACCTTAAGGGCCAAGAAAGATGAACACCAACGACCTTTGAAAGACGGAGTACCGGAGTCTGTGGAACAACCGCTTGAGTGAAGAAACTTTGGACCATGGAGGTTTGGACCATAGAGCTTTGGACCAAACTTTGGAGCGAAAGGGGTTGGGGAGGCAGCTGCACCCGGGAGCCAATCATTTCAAGATTTTTAAATCTTAAACGGGACTAGAACTTTCTTCCAGAGAAAGGCTGTGCAGAGCAAAAATTAAGTACTGGATTTAATGTTTTGTTTGATTTATTTGAAATAAAATGCCATTTTGGCAAACAGCTGTGCGACCCCTTTCGCTAATAAGTGATGAAGTAATTTTATCTGATCACTATACTGCAATGTTACATCTGTCGAGGCTGAAAGTCCTCACCGTTGGTATGGTGTGGATGTTTGGACTCAGATATCGTCCTTGTCATATAACCATGGTTCAGAATTACGAGATCCGTAGCCAGAAGCTCTCTTTTTTTCATAGGGCGATGTAAATGAAAATCAAATCAAACCAATAAAAAAATTCTGTATTTAACTGAATACATTATATTGTTTACAATGTATCATGCAAACTAATATCAAATTTTTATCTATTTAACCTCGTTCTACGAATATATGCTACTTCGAACTCCTAGAGATATTATGGAAAATCTATTTTTGAGGATCTTATATTTTGTTTTAACGATATCTTTATCTTTCAACTCTCCAATAAGTATTTTTATTGTACTAAAAGACAAATATAATATGCGTGTCTAATAATCTAATCTCCGAGTCAAATCATCTCAAAATTATTTTTTCCTTCTTCAAAAACAATAATACTTACAGGCGAAACAGAAAGAAATTGCTATTATGGCCATAAGCAGTTTTGCGGTGTGGAATAACTAATATCATAACCGATAATATCATCGAACTACCCATTCGGATACTGTTTAGATAATCTTCAAAGAAATGCATTGCATCACCGAGATAAGACAAATATTTTAAAGAGCTTCCATAACCGATCGGATATTACTACTTTCGTAATAGGGAATTTCCTCGGTTGCTATGACGACAGATTAAAATGGCAAAAGGAAATACTGGTCGAGATACGTAAAAAGCTCATAAGATATTTCAGAATGTTGATCCTTTTTACTAATGTCGATGGATGATTCTTTATTACGTATAATTTACTGCAGAGCTTGTAATCGAGGGTTGATCTATAAAAACGCAATCTCCATTTTGATTTCTTTTTCGAATTATATGATGCATATTATTTCAAATGGGGTAAAGGATACATATTGATACGGTGTACATTTAATTTACCGATTAAATGTAATGTAGAATAATTTTTGTACTGCGGAAATATTTATTGGGAAGTAATGGTATTTTTAGGAAGGTAATAAAAGTTATATAATAAATTAGTTTAATTATGGTTTGCATGAAAAATATACTATCGTATTTACTGCAGAAAAATAGCTAAAATGTCTCGACATTAAAATATATTCAGGGGGATTCTCTACCAAACCGACAAACTTGTAGGATGTGTAGGGGTTACATAGACGAATCAGGACCCCATAGGAATACAGGGTCACAAATGACGTAGTTGCAAGCTATAGTGCAAAGAAGCTGAGAACAGAAACAGCAACACATCAATGGGACGGGAGACATTTTACTGAAAAGTTGTACCACAACAGGTATTCGAAATTACGACCAGAAGTCGACTGGCAGTGGCGCTGTTTGGAATTCCTTACGTTCTCGAAGACTCTTGGAATGCCATTTATCACCCCGAACGTTAGAGTAACGAGATCTTCTATAGAAAAAACGGGCATCTCGTACACAAAACACTTCATGTGACCAGAATCAGATTCGTGTCATCCTCTGTTCACACTTGCAAAGGTCGTGTGATGTAGAACACGCCTGCTCGGGTAACGTTCTTGGTACAGCCACCAAACGGAGAGCCCTTTACAATTCGCAGCTCCCTGCATGACCAGTACATGTGGACCAGTTCTTTGTTTGAATACGAGTTCATTCTAATATCCCGGGTAATGAATCGCAAATGACGATTTCTGGTAGGATCTGTGAAACCCGTTTAGTGCCATCTACCTCAAGACCGCACAGAGGAATCTTTCAGAACTTTAAGAAATTCCATGCAGTATTGTTGTCAGGTAGCCAGATGACTTGTGATAGTAATTTCGAATACCTGTTGTAGTACAAGTTTTCAATGAAATATTTTCTGTCCCTAAACTGTGTTGTTGTTCCTGTTCTTTTTTTCTCTACTTCTTTGCACCATAGCTCGCAACTACGAAATTTGTGGCTCTACATTCTTATGTGATTCCGAGTCATCTTTGTACCCCCTACACATCCTGCAAGTTTGTAGATCTGGTAGAGAATGACTCTGTAGAATAAACATAATTTTCATTATTAATCAATATATGAAAATAAAGGGTCTACTGGTGTTTTCCTCATGATATGATCGTTCCATCAGACCTCTCTCTAAAGTAACCCTAATATGCTCATGGTGATTTAAATAGGGAAAACACTGGTAATCCATTCTGTAGTTAATTTATTAGTTTCTAAAAGCTCCGAAGCTGAATGGGATCTGTGTGATTGAGCATTCTCTTCCATAAAAACAAAGAATGGACTAATGGTAACTTGAAATGACGCACATAGAGAGGATAATTTAATCAAAGTAATGATCTCCGGTAAGGGATTATATGTCCAAAATGTGGAGTTCCGTCCATCTGTTCATCACAAGCACATCAAGAGTACCCAAAAGGTATCTGATTTTAGTGTAATAAAAGCTTAATACCTCCCTCCTTTTCAACTGAAACCGAGAATCGTTCGTCATATTTAAATGATTCTCAACCCGAAAGACATGACTCCATTGATGAGATTCACATTCCTTGTGTCCCTTTTATCACTATAAATGGTTCCGTTGATTGTTTATGTGTTAATGGTATGCTGTGTTCAAGATGGTGTACAAGTAAGTTACCTTTATGAAGGCGTCTGGCTCTAGTACTCCGAGACACCTGACATCTGCACGTTTAATTGCATGGAATGCATGGAAATGCACTTTTCCTTCTTTTAAAGTAGCCTTGCAGTACATGCACTGACCCCAATCGTTTGAAGTCCCTCATATTACATTTGACGTCACACTCCAGATATTTACATACCTATCACCTTTTTTTTTACTGATATGGATTTTCACTATGTTGATTGCTACAAGCCCTTTCCTATAATTTCAGGGCTGTTTATTAAAAATGTTAAGTTTTGCATACTAGTGTATATAGGTATGTAAAATAATTTTTTTAGATACTTAGGTGTGTGTTAACGTCATCGCCACCCAAATTTATACCACATGAGTAGTGACATGATATCATTACAGCAAAAGAGAACAACAATAAAAAAGATTTTTGCTTATGTGTTTTATTTGGAAAATACAATCAGTCAGATTTGGGAGAAAAATGATGCAATTAGTATGGCGCAAATTTGGCTGTGGTGACGTTAATACGTAATACCATATTTTGTATTGTATTGATTTAAATGATGGCATGAAAACAAGTAGAATAAAACTTTAAACAGGTATTAATACATCTTTTACTAATTTAATTTGAAAATTGTTCATATAAAACAATTTATTGATAGCTAAGCCATCAGCCCCTTAATGTCCAATATTTTGAAATAGGCTTTTGAAATGTTACATTGTAAAACTTCTTAAATAATCTTACACAATCTTAAGTTCTTCAAGAAGCTTATTTTAGTGATACAAAATGAAATATAAGATTTAGCTGTTAGTTAAAGTAGTTAAGCCTCTAAATTAATGACACAGCTAAACGTAATTAGTAAAGTAATTAGGAAGTAATAGGCAATTAGTTAGAACTATTTTAAGATTTATTTTTAGAATACATTTTGGAAGTAACGCAACAACTAATAACTAATTAATAGTAATATTATTAAAAAGGCAATAGTTTAATAAGCTTTATGAATGCTGGTAATTACAGAATTTCAGTTACATATTTTATAATAGTAACTTGATAAAAATGAAAATGAAAATTGGTCTTGTTAAAAAAAAATTCTTTTAATTCAAAGTGTTCTTTTTTGTATAAGAAAGATATTTTTACTATTCGATCTATGTGTACTTACAACGAATAATTTATAATTTTTTACCGTTCTGAAGTCCTTTGTCATGTTTTAGGAAAACTCAGAGATTTTAAGACGGATTTAAGAAACAGAGGAAAAAAAAAGAAACACGAAACACAAATGACATGTCTTGAATGAGTTTATTTTAGATTCCATCTCCTAAAAAATATGATTTCTTTACATGAATTTTCTTCCTTACCGTGACAATTGTGTGTCAAGAAAAATTATATTCATTTATTTAACTATAAAGTTTTTGAAGTTAAAACTTCTTTAGACGCGTTTTGCTGAAGAATGAATTTAGACGAAGCGTCAGGTTCGGGTGCGTTACGGTAACTCGGTTTTTCTCAACTCTAGTTGGAAATCGTGCTCAGATCGGCAACTCTCGCTTAGTTTTGAATTGAAAACTTTTGGGGCGCGCGTGTTTTTCTTGTTAAAATTTCATGCACACTTTTTTCCACGAAGTTTTATTTTCTTTCGTTAAATATTACTGTCATGAAGCCCACCTCCACTCTTCTTCAGCGAATGTACGAGGGAAGAGGAGTGCAAGCGAAAATAATTGAAAAAAAAAAGATTAGTCTAATGTAGGAAATCAAAAGAGGGATTCTGGTAGTTATTATAAGAATATTTCAAAGTTTGTTATCAAACTGACACTCTCCTCCTACCAGGGGGCACGAGCATATTGAAAAGTCGAAAACAAAAAAAATATTTTTCAAAAATTACTAATTTAGTAACAGTAAAAAAACAAAAAAATACATTCTGATATAATGAAAAATAAAATACACATTTACACTGGCATACACTTATAAATGCATCAGTACTGCACAATGTATTTCCTAATTAATTTAACAATACTAAATTAATACCAAGTACAGTTATTCCATGGTCTCAACATATATAAAACTATATACAAAAATTAACACTCATTTTGATAACTTGTACAATTTATAATTAATCCACTAACTGCCGATAATTAATACACTTACGCGATTTGTTCCCCAATGCAACCGTTTTCTACGTAGGCGTGAGTATGTGATGTATAGGAGGGGGGGGGGGCCGAAAAGGAATAAATCAGCAAATCTTCCGAAATAAGTAAATCCTTCGCAAACACAGTCAAGGTCCTTTTATTGCATTCCACAGCCTTCGGAATAATTTTATGGATAACTTTGCACGTAAAAGATCGTACTTCGAACAGACGTATATGAACGTCGTGGGAAAATAACGCTTTAGCTGAGCGAGACGTTTATATACAACGATGGCACTTAAGAGATTTAAGTCGTATAGTAGCTTTAGCGTCAAAGTATAGTACCCCCTCCATACAATACATTGTTATTGTATGGAGGGGGTGCAATGAAAATTATGATTGTATATTGGTCGCAATTATTGAAAGTTTGAGAAGCACTGGATTAAATAGTAAAGGAGAGTTTGAATTTTCGGTTGAACTTGGTTAATGATCAATAATGTTTAAAAATATTACAAAAGTTGATTTTCTAGCTGCATTAGAAGAAATCGGTGAAACAGTACATGGATCATATAACATCGTTGAACTAAAAGAAATACTTTTGAAATCCTCAGAATTTATAAACGATAAGAAATTTGTCTTGAACTTCCCTGCGACCACAGTTGTGCAACGTAAAAATGAAGACGAGATGCATAGGTTACGCTCGCAACAACTAACGAAATGTGTAAATTCAACGTATTTTTTTTTAGTTGTTGAAAAATATTCCTTCATTAGATAAATTCCTTAAAGTTGTACAAATAATGGTACGCCCTGTGACAAAAAGAAACGAAACATGGGATCTATTTTTTTTGATTAAGTAGAGAGAGCATTTAAGCACAAAATTGTGCTAAAAGAATTAAAATCCGAAATTTTAATGAAGCTTTTAGCGAGGAAGTTATTTATGTTTTTCGAGAAAAAAGCATTAATTGTGAAAAAGTATGAACCCTCTCCTTTTGTTTGCTCAGAGAATTTTAAGAAAAGTAAACGGCTCTCAGGTTATCATTTTTCTAGCCTTTTATAGTATACGGCGTTATATACGTTACATAAACTGTACTTTTTATTTAGTGACAATTATTGGTATTTGATATCAAAATGGTTATTTTCTATTTGATGAAACTGAAATAAGATGTAATAATTGAATTATAAATTATTATAATAAATAAATTAATGATTAAAACTTAAGAACTTTAAGGTTTTTTTGTATTTTAGCATTAATTTTATTAATAGAAATTCAAGTTGTCAAACAAGAAGCTTGATTAAAATTTTACTTAGAAGTTATCTAAGAAATAATACTCCGAATAAAAAATTAATCTACATTTTTAAGGGGTGTTGGAAAGCTAATATCTTATTTTTTTGACAATTTGAGATTTTTACATTTTCAAATTGTATAGATTTTAACCTTTTTAAAAATACCTAACTTTAACCTCTAGGGTATTTAGAAGCCCTTAAAACGTATTTTTAAAAAAATCGTTGAATTTGGGCCACGCCCATTTTAATGGCGAAAATTGTAAACAAATTACTTTGTTTTTGCTTAAAAGTGTAACGACTGATATAAACCAAAACATGCATCTTTTATTTTAAATTGAGCCTCTTATTTTTTTATTTCCTAGCCAATTAGAAGTATCACTGTATACATTAAAATCAATTTATCTCAAAATGTAAATTTTAATGTGCGATGTACCTTTTCTGAGAAACTACTGTTCACAGGTATGTAAATTCTTTTATGAATTATTTATAATGATGTCTAATATATACTAAAATGAGCTTTTTGTAAAAAACTCAAAAATTTAATTTTTACAAATTTTTTAAGTAAAAAATGGGTCAAATTTCGCAATGTTTGATAAAATATTTCATATATCATTAAAAAATTTTAATTAGCTCATTTTAGTGTAATGAGAGATGTGTACTTTATAATAGTATAAAAAATATCAAGCATGTACATAAAACAGATTTTGAGAAAAGGTACATCGAAAACAGCCAATTTAACATTGTCAGTATATAGAGAGAGGCTTCCAACTCTTCTTAAATTTAGAAAGGGGGGGGGACAACACAGTTTTCCCGGTGATATTTTGTTGTTGAGAAATGTTGTTTAAGAATTGTTAATATTTCCCCCTTAAAATCTAGATTCTTAATAAATTTGAAAAGTTTCCGTATAATTCAAGAAATGAAATGTATAATGCAAAAATAATTTGAAAGCTTCATTAAATAATAAATGGAGTTCTATTTTCATACTGTTAATTCATCTTGCCACTAGATGGCAGCACGAAGCATTTACTTTTATTTTATCGTTTTTTTTCCTCTTGCATATTTCATAAGGTTAAAAAAAAATCGTTGTGTCATTTTGACGTTTTCGTTTCAGAACGAAAGTAATTGCGAACACCCAAGTATTTTCTGAAGATAATTTTCATTCATATTTATTCAAGTTTTGTGTTGGTTCGAAGAGAATATGTTTACGTTATTTTTCCCGGCAGACTTCTTCGCATTTTCTTAACTATAAGCAACATCAATCACCCTGGGGAAGAACTGAAATTCTATAAAATATTTTGCGAGGTAACATTTCTTGATAATAAGTAAATAATAGAAGTTGCAACTAGAAAACACACTATCTCATGAACCTTGGTTAAAGAATAAATAAAACATCACAATAAAATACGAGTCAATAAGGAAATAAAAGCAAATTGTATGAATACAAAAATTCGTTCTCGTGACATCAGTTGATGTTCTTTTTAATAAATGAAGGTTATACAGTTGCGTAACGTACACCCCCGCATTGAGAGGGCGGCAGGATTCTAGCGGGCCCTAATATTCTCCGTTGTACCACTGAGAATATATGAAATTAAAGAATCCAAAACAGATGTACAGTATTTTATGCAACTGTGTTAGAAATGTGATACCATCCTATATAAATCCATCTATTTTTGAGAAAAACTTTTAATATCACTAATTAATTTGGTGCTGATACTTGCTTCTTGTATGAAATAAAAATATAATTTAAAATCTCTTGGCGTAGAGATTGTGGTAACTGAAAAGAGTAAGGTTTATGCTTTGTTTTAATTTGTTCTACTTTAAACTGTACTTGGTAAGAAATATAAATGATAAAAATATTTATAATTTTGCTTTAAATCTAAATTGTTTTTAAAATTAGGGTTAACTGCAACGGACAAATTTTATATAAATTTTTTTCAACATAAAAATTAGGAAAAATTGGATAGATAGAAGGAAAAAAAATACAAAAGGAAATATTTTTGTTTTTTTATATTGTTACATTTGATATCGTTCAAAATATAGCTATGATAACGTAACCGTTATTTGCCACACCCACCCACCCAGTCAGATCGCGGTCCCCGAAATTCATCATGGCAAGGGGCTAGATGTACGCCTGTCGTTGGCCGTAGCCTTGAGCACCATACAGGTGACAGTACAATTTAGCTCGGTTCCACCCCAATTTTGAGGGCTAGGGTGGTCAGGGGTCTCACATCTCTCTTCCCCTTCCTCCAACCACACGAGAGGACTTGCGGCTCGACGGCTGTTTAGAGTACCCTCATGCCGCGAAGGCACTATACATTTACAAACATCAATGTTTTCACCGTGGTTCGAACCCAGGTCCTTCGACATAGCAGTCAACGTCAATAACCACTATACCAGATGTGCGACATTAAAAACTTTCAAATGCATGCATAATTACTCTACCCGTCAGTATCATGTTTCAAAAGTCATTCATTACTTCCATTATCACAGCTAACTTCGAACTGGAAAAATAGTGCGGCTTAGATCAGAGTTAATCTGGTATTCTATTGTGTAGGAAGATAAAACGAGATGTTCCAGACGCCTTTTTTTTAAAAAAAGGAAAAAATGAGAATTGGAAAAAAATTTATTATTTTTAGAAGTTAACAGAAATTAATATGCATGAAAAAAAAGCAGTGAAGTATCTTTTTGTTTTAAATGCTTACAATTTAAAGACTATTTTTGCGAAGTTATTTGTGTTCTGAACATCAAACATATCCTGTGCATACGATAGCATGTAACGCACCATTTTTTAAAAATAAAACGTTTAACGGCTAGATCGCCATTTTGTCCGTACAAGTGTATTATTATGATGTATTTGAAAATTATAGATCAAGATAGATCAAGAAAAGAAACTTTTGTTGGGAAGAAAATCAGAAAGATCTTTTTTGATTTAACAGAAGGTAAAGAACAGAAATTTTATCTTAAACTGTGATTCATTCCAAAACAGCAATAGTCATTGATGTATGGGGAAATCAGTCGTTTTTTTCATCTACTATTTTCTTTCTAAACTGCATTTAAGTTTTGCAATAAAAATAACAAAAGGATACTTATCGATGATGTATGATGTTTACGATTTAATGGTAAAAGTTCAGTATAGTTTGATTTGTACAAATAGTTTGGAATTCAAAGCATAAATTTAATGTTTAACGTTATTTCTTTTTATTGAAGCATGCTATTTAGTCATTAATAATCATTCAGAAGACACTGACATTAATTTTTGCTTTAAGCTTCATCAGTATTCTTATTATAGTAAAGAATTTAGATCTACTGATTTGAAATTTATTCAGTACTTCTCTCTCTCATGTTTGCTTTGGAATATTTTAAATTAAATTTTGTGTTCGAATTATTTTATAAGTGGCCTATTTTATTAGAATTAGGATAACAAATTTTTAATAATTTTAAATTTATTTTTTAAATAGATTATTTTTTTGCACAAAATTTGCATTAATTATCTTTCGCATTCATAGAATCATCTTCTTCAGATCAAATCTTATAAATACGATTTCACCCCAAATTATCCATAGCTTATGTGTGAATTTAGTTAAGGCTTAAAATTAACAACTGATTATTAACTAGAACCTATTTTCTTCTTACAGCATACTTCCATGTTACTTCTAACTCAGTGTTTCCCAAACTTTTGATGTATGTGTATCCTTCGATAATTTTCGTAACACTAAATACCCCTCGTCAAAAAAAGGATGTATTTTAATAACAATCTTAAGAGATATATTTCTTTTTTCGTGACATACATAACATAATAAGTAAAGAGAAATAAATTTGTTCATAATATCAAATATAAATAAAAGTTATTTTTGCAAATAATATTTATTTGAATTAATGAGAAGAATGAAGTTGTTTATTTTGAGATGACATATCGCCATACATTGGTTCCCTGGTTGTTAATTTTAATCTTTTGTTAGATGCTGTTCCACGTCCTATAGTCTGTTTCATTTTATTCGACTTAATATCTAAAAATCTTAAAAAAGCAACTTCACATAAATATGAAATTAGAAAAGGCAGGATGTGTTTCAGAACTTTTTCTGTTAAAACCGGATACATACACATGCTACATTTGTAACCAGAATGATGTTAAAGTACACTCCTTACGTTTATTTTTCAAGAATACGTTTGAAGCCAATTCCAATATTTCATAAAAAATAATCAAAATCAGTGGGACTTACTGAAGCATCTAACAAACAATTTCTATAATAAAAATCGCACAAAAGCTAAAAGTACACATGCACCTGGAGAAGCCACTAACTATCAACGAAGTAGTGACTGAAACGAAGTGTGGTATATTCTCACCTAGTCACACCGGACACATGTCTTGACTTGTCTCATGAGAACGTTGAATTAGGTGCAGCTAAGCACGGTGCAGGTGCTTATCCCCACTAAACTCCGGTGCAACAAGTACCCCCTAAACTCTTCCCGTACCTCTGGGTGTACGCGTACCACACCTTGGAAAACACTGGTCTAAAGAAACACTTGCTGAACCATAAACACACATGCACCTTAGTCAAGTTTCATTATAAGTTTAGTCGTGTGTTCAAATAATTTGCACTATAGATTCAATCAGCAAAAAATTTGTAAAATGTGGTCCTAATCATGTAACCAACGAAAAGAAAGGAATATGAAGCAAGTTTCAAGTTAAATATTATAAAACAGGCTAAGGAATCTGTCGACTGTACAGCATCCAGGGCTTTCCACGTAATAGAATTGAAAGTAAAAGATTGGAGAAAGAATGAAGGGATGCTATTAAAAATGCCAGTGAAAAAATTGTTCAACGAGGATAGGATTAGCTCACTCGTCAGATTTAGAAAAAAACATTGCAGAATGAGTACAAGCACAGAGACAGAATTGTTAACCAGAAATACTATCAAGGTTAATGCATTGAAGCTAACATGGGCTAATAGAGAATAATTTAAAATAATTGTAAATTGCACGATTATATATATTCTATTAACAGAAATTGAATCTAATTCTATCCTATAAAACAGGGGTACTCAATTATTTTCCCACCAGGCCACAACATAAGGATTTATAGGGGGAAAATACTATAAAACATAAAGGAAACATTGGGCGTTGAATTGGACTTCGGGATTGCAATATCGAACCAAAGGTTCAATACCGATATTCGGTATTTTTTAGATCTTTATACCGGGATACCGGTTTTAATACCGGTAGTAGAAGTTTTAGAAAAAGAAAGAAAACGCAAGTGTTTCTTTGTTTTATTAGAGATTGTAAAAATATCTCACAAAAAATAATTTGTAATTTATAAATTATAACAGAACATAAAAAAATCCCCAAAAAGTAAAGGGACATCTTATTTATTTCAATCACAAAAAAGTGTAAATATCATTATTCAGTCTGTGGTACTATTACAAATTTTTGAAATGTGACCTTAACAAACATAATGCATCGATTGTACTGTCATAAAACCTGGAACGTAATTTTGGGCTAAAATTGCCGGAAGTCGAAAACGCTGTTTCGGCATCTACGCTACTTGGTGGTACTGTTAGCAAAGCGCGATATACTATGTGACCAAGTATTTACCTTTCTAAATCCCACATTTTCAAATAAATCGCTTTATCGTCGGATGGTTTTGGATATAGCTGATTTATGCATATTTTTTAGCTATCTCTAATTATAATTTTTGCTCAAGAGATAATTCCTTTTCACTATAGACATTAGTGTCATCATTATCTTCGATAACTGTACCGTATTCTTCTGATTGTGGATAGGTTTGTGGGTAAAAAATTTTAAGAAAATTTACTATAAACTTGATCAAATTTGAATTGATTAATCTCTTTTCTTTTTTTTTCATTTTCGTTTTTAAATTCATTATAATTATGTAAATACCGCAAAACATGTTCTATTCCGGTATTCTTTTCTTCTGTGCGATTTTTCAATGTAATATATAATTCTTCAGATAATGATGTGTGCTGTTCTTTCAGTGACTGCAACATGGCATTCATTGTTGCATAGCTGTTAGTAAATAAGAATCTCTTCGACGTAATGCCTCAACAGCCAGTTTTATTGGAAGTAGAGCTGATACTACCGTAAGGGAGACATAAAAACAAAAACGTATAGTCTTTTGCTATATTGGCGATCCCTGAACATATAGTGGAGGCAATTAAAAAATTTCTAGTAAATACTGAAAAAACGGTATTTAAACTTGAGAATACCCCGGTATTGCAAAATTGTACAAATGACTTAAAATAGCAGTATTCGGTATCCCGGTATTGCATTCTCGTTACTCCAAAAATATTTGTTGTTACTATATAACCGTTAAAGTTACACACAGAAAAAAATATCTTATAGATCGTGCAAATCAGCTATATCCGATAGCAAAATTTATATATTTGATTGCTTGATTGATCGAATTTTGCGCTATGTTTTTTGTAAATTGTTCTTAAATAAGTGAATTTCTTAGTGCAATGGGTACTTACCGTGGCACTCAGAAATGTCCTCCAGGCCACACGTGGCCCGCGGGCTGCAGATGGAGTGTATCGCTGCTATAAAATAATCCCTGATCTTGGGGGCTTTTTTATGATTCAATTATTCTCTTGTTTGTAAAAAAATATAGGGTACTTAATTCATTGCAACTATTTACAAGCAATATTTTGGCCGTGGGTAGCCTAGTGGTTAGAGCATCGGACTCCAGACCGGAAGGCCTGGGTTCGATGCTCGATGTCACCAAATACCCTCCGAGTGCACACGGAGTACGTGCTCGTTAAATCAGTGGGTCCGTAGTCTTGTGGGCTTATTCACGAGCGCAGGAACTGGAGAATATTTCCTTTCAGTTCACTTGCAGAAATTGTGGAGGTGGAGATAGAGGTCATGTCGCCATCTATCGTCCCTTCGGGGAAGTTTCACTGAGCTTAAATCGCACTGTCACCTGTATGGTGCTCAAGACCAACGACAGGCGTACCTCTTGCCCATGCCACGATGAATTTCGTGGGCCGCGTTCTGACTGCGTCAGACAGGTGGCATTAGCCACAACAACAAGCAATATTTTATATTTAAAAGAATTCAAATTGCTGAACAAATCTTAAGCTGCGAATTTTTCTTAGAAGAATTTTTGATACATTCTTACTCAAACTCTCATAAATGTGTTTGAAAATTTTAAATCTACCAATTAAATATATAGATTCTAAACCTTATCAATTAAAAGCTGCATTTATATATTAGAAAAACGTAAATTTATGAATATATTAATAAGTAATAATTTTTATAGGAGGTTTTTTTACACCCCAGTGTACATCGAATCTCAAGTTTATTACGCTGGTTTAACGAAGGCAGAAAAATTATTAAGGGAACATAATCGGAAAACATAAAACTAGTTCTGTTACATATAACGCCGAGTCATAAAAATCTGATAGGAAAAAGGAAAAAGATAGCGAATCGATAATTCCAAGAAATTTCGGATCAAAACTTAAGATAAAGGACAGTTTATGGGGCGCACGAACAACGAAGCCTATAAATAACTTGTAATGGAGATCGTGACTACTCGGGATAGAGAAACTTTTTTTAGAATGAAAAAAAAAGAGGAATTTTTTTAAGGCCTTCAGTTAAGGCATGAATTGCTTTTCTAATTGAAGTTCGTTTATATTATTTTAGATGTTAAAAAGTGGAACACGAAAATCACGAAATAATCTAATATATAATAGCTACTTTTATTCAAAATAAGTTTTTTTGTTATTGATTTTTAAATATGCTGAAAAAATTGCTAAAAATGTGCTAATGGATTCAGAAATCCTCATTATATTTCATCTCATTAGCACTTGTTCATTAATTGAGCTCCGTAAAAAGTGAGCATAGTTTTATAATTATCTTAAATTACAAAAAAAATTAGTATATGTTGTCGAGCTCTTTTACAAGAATTTCATAATTATCACAGTATAATGAATTTTATCTAAAATAGAAAATAACTGACTGAATTCTATAAGCGACACTTTTTAAAATTCTTTTTTCGTTTTGAAATTTGCATTATTTATCGTTATTAGTTTTTAAATAAATGTAATTAATATTTTTTAGTATCAGAAAAAAATTTAATGAATATTAATGATTTTGAACTAAGAAGTTGGCAGTAAATTAAAAAAATTTATCAAACTCAGTAATAGGAATCTAATATGTTTTTAAAGCATATTTTAGGAGGAGTTTTCAAAGGATTAAACAAAAAATAAATATAAAAGAAGCAATTAATAATTTTTTCATTATTTTCTCTGTTCAAAGTTTCGTAATTACCTTGTTCTCCTAAACAATATTACTTTTTTTTTATATGTGAGTGGATGAAAATCATGCTTCTTTACGATTTTAAATTGCATTTTTTTTAAGAAAGAAAATTTCGATTTTTTATTTGTCTTTTCAAGGTGAGAAAGTCCATTAAAATATATTATACAGACAAGAAACTAACTAAATATAAGATCAAATTTATTTGAAAGATATTGTAAGCAATTTTACAGTAAACAATATGCAAAACATTTAAGAACTTTTTGAATGAAATTTGAATAAAATTAAAACAAACTAGAGTTTTATAACAAGCCACACACACACACACACACACACACACACACACACACACACACACACACACACACACACACACACACACACACACACACACACACACACACACACACACACACACACACACACACACACACACACACACACACACACACACACACACACACACACACACACACACACACACACACACACACACACACACACACACACACACACACACACACACACACACACACACACACACACACACACACACACACACACACACACACACACACACACACACACACACACACACACACACACACACACACACACACACACACGCACGCACGCACGCACGCACGCACGCACACACACACACACACACAAATAGAAATGCATGTTTATCTCAATAACCATTCAAAGGTAAGAAATCATTCCCCCCTCTAATCGCTGAAATTGAATTTTTTGGTGTATATTAGTTCAAATAAAAAACCGTTATCTGCTGAAAGAATCTGCGTACTCGTATATCACATTCCACGACTTTTAAAAATATTGTAAAACTGCTTTATATTTATTTACTTTAATAAAAATCCCTTCTTTGAAACAAAATATAATGCCCTTTATTTAAGAGGATACAACCTCTTAAATAAGGAAAATGATTTTTAAAAAAAGAACAGTAAATAGAAGGGTTTTTTGGCACCTGTTATACCATCAACCAATTCGCCAAATTATAAAACGTCACCAATTCAAAAAATGTTGCCAATGTTGTATTCAAACATGGGTGGGAACTGTTTTCACTACTGATTGCAAATCACGATCTTTTGATTTGAAGAAATTGGCCGACGGTGCAATACGAAAATACCATTTTTTATTACAGAAGCTAACAAAACACATGTTAAACTTTCATTTGTTTGAAAATAATTCTTTAAATGGTTGTAAAAAAGAAATTCTCTCCTTCTGTAAGTAAAAACTCATTCACAAGAGCTGTCCTAACTAAAAGGCATATCATGGTTTACTGGCTGAATATACAACACTAAATTCTGCGATACGATTGGTTGATTTGAATTCATATAACTCCATATTTGCACCTGAACCTAGGACATTGTAATTTTGAGAGACAATAAAATAACGAGGGCGATAGCTGATGTTAAGTAGGGATACTCAGCCTTTTTTTTTCTGCAGGGCCCCATACATATGTTAGCTATTTCACGCGGGTCGCATACATATGACGGCTATTTCACGCGGGCTGCAACAGGAGGATTAATGGAGGAGGGGTGGGGGAGAGAAATGCTTTAAGACTAAGATAATAAGGAAAATTTAAAACGTGGAAAATATTGATCAAAATATTAAAATTACTATTTTGCTTTTTTTAATTGTTATTTTAATATATTTTTTAATTTTTTTCACGGAATTTTTCTAAATTGAAAGCATCTGAGAATCACAACTTCACAATTTCTGCATCAGTAGACGGTTTCATATGATAACCAATAATGTAACAAATTTCATTTGGTGCTTTTGTTACCACTGAGACATTACCACTGATAAACCACTTTTTGCTGTTGTACCGATAGTTCAAGAAAGCCTATTAATCACCTCTTGAAACAGATCGAGAAAAAGTGTCATTGAACGATTCCTATTTATTGGTATTTTTTAAATATAACACTGTCGTGACAAATCAAAAAATTACTGATCCATGCTTGATTTTCACTACAAAATAGTCAATCTCTCAATCGTCCTGAAACAACCTATTTTCTTCGAATATTTTTCGCTTGCAAAATACAAAAGTCAGTTAAAAATTAGTTCTACTCATAAAATGGTTGCTATTCCACTGTGTCTATTATCACTAATCAGAAAAAAATATCAAATCGCACCCATACGACATCGACAGCAAAAATCAAAATTGATATATTTAATTTCTTGACAAAGAATTTCCCCCCAAATATTTATAAATTTTTCAGAATTTTTCAGAGCAATGAGCCAAGACTGGGTCACTTAAAAAGCCTAGTGGGCCGCAAGTTGAGTATCGCTGATCTAATGTATTGCAGATCCATTATACCACATAACGCTCTTTACTGGAATTGAGATTTGAGCTCGCAGTTTTTTTTATTTGAACATTGCTGCCTATAAAATTGAGATCAGCAACAGCGGTTTCAAAATAGAATATGTAAGAGAATATTATGAAATTAAGGAAATTGTTTAAAAATTGGCATGAATGTTCAAAGAATCAGATATTTAGGAAGTAATTTAGCTGACGGATCGTCTCTCAGCAACTATTCATTATAAAGAGTGCTTTTTTCCAGGTATAGAAGTTTAAGTTGGCATTACTTTCCAAAATGGTGACCGATTTAACAGCTGTCAAGTGATTTATTCTCAGTTTGGTTTGGCAATTAATCAAAACGATCTTCAAGCAAGGCGTAGATTCGTCGAATGGGCCCAAAACGAGATTGCCGTTGTTCCCGATTTTCATAAGCGAATTTTGTTTAGCGATGAAGCGCACTTCTCGTTGAATGGCTACGTCAACAAACAAAACTGCCGCATTTGGAGTGAAGCTAATCCACAAGTGTACGTCGAAACACCGTTACATCCAGAAAAACTGACTGATTGGTGCGCTTTATGGGCTGGTGGAATCCTTCTTCAAAAACGATGGAGGCCACAACGTTACAGTCAATGGTGATCGGCATAGAGCCATGATTACTATCTTTTTCATTCCTGAATTGAACAATCATGATGTCCAGGAGCTGTGGTTCCAACAAGACGGCGCAACATGTCACACAGCTCGTGCCACAATCGATTTATTGAAAGACACGTTGGGTGACCGCCTAATTTCACGTTTTGGACCTGTGAATTGGCCTCCAAGATCTTGTGATTTAACACCGCTAGACTATTTTCTGTGGGGCTATGTAAAGTCATTGGTCTATGCGGATAAGCCACAAACGCTTGACCATTTGGAAGACAACATTCGCCGTGTTATTGCTGATACACGGCCACAAATGCTGGAAAAAGTCATCGAGAATTGGACGTCCAGATTGGACTACATCCGAGCCAGCCGTGGCAGTCCTATGCCAGAAATCATATTTAAAATGTAATGCCACAAGAGTATCTTTCGAATAAAAAAAATCATGTCAATCGAATAATACATCGTTGTTTTATTGCAATTTAAAGTTCTATACCTCTAAAAAAACACCCTTTACAATTCTCTGTTGTGACATTAATTAAATTAAATTAAAGGAATTTTTTAACGTTGCATTCATGGTGGGATCCAAGTAAATGGATCATGGAGAAAAAGATCTTACTTAGAACTCGACAAAATTTACAAACAAACAGGTATTGTAAAATTTGTCAAATTACAGCGACTTAAATGGGCTGGTTGTCTGTCTAGAATGAATGAAGATCGTTGCTGCAAGAAAATATTTCTGGCAATGATCATGGGAAATAGACCTCGGAGCAGACCCCGTTAAGATGGATTGACTGTGTCGAAAAAGATCTAAAATATTTTGAAGTTCAACAACGGGAAAACAGTTGCCAAGAGTAGAGATGCCTGGAGAAAACTTCTGGAGAAGGCCGGGGCCCAACCAGGGTTGTCGAGAGATTGAAGAAAAAGAAAAGAAATTCTATCTTGTTACTTGAAATATTTTCATGAAATATTCTTATTAGAAAAAATTAAGCTGTGTCTCTCTTACAGTTTACATCTGACAAAAAGCTTAATCTGCCTCTCCCACGTGTGTTTTTTAAAATGGTAGCTTCTTATTTTTTTATATTTTAAATATTAGGTTGGGGAAAAAGAAATTAATTATTTTTTTCGGTAGATGGCTGTAGTGTCGATATCTCCTGAAGTATCGATCAAAAAATTTCAAATTTATACTCATTGCCAAGTGACAGTTTACACTAAAAAAATTATTTTGCTTTTTTTTGTTTGGTCCATTCAATTTTGAGTTACAGGGTGTTAAAAGTGGAAGTCAACAAAGAGAAAATTTGGTACATTTTACAGTTTTTCTTTGATAAAGGCGAAAATGCAAACCAGGTGGCTGAAATTCTGAATGGTGTTTATTGGGCCGATACTGTAACAGCTAATTACGTGCAATTTTGGTTTCGTTTATTTCGTTCAGGCATTTTTGATGTTAAAGTTGCCCCGCGCACATCATCGAAAATGTTGACAAAATCACAGAAATAATCGAAGCTGGCCGGCATGGTAGTAGTCATAGCATCACGCAGGAGCTAAAGATAGACCATAAAACAGTTTTAAGCCATTTGAGCAAAGCTGGATTCAAAAAGAAGCTCGATGTTTGGGTGCCACACCAAATAACACCAAAAAATATGATGGATCGAATTTCCATCTGCGAAACCCCGGCCAATGAAATCGACCCATTTCTTGAGCGAATGGTGACTGGGGATGAGAAATGGGCCACTTCGACAATATTGTGCGAAAACGATCGTGGTATCTACTGTCAACAACTGGACCGTTTGAAGCTAGTGACTGACTAGAAACGGCCAGAATTGGCCAACAGAAGAGGTGTTTTGTTCCATCCGGACAACGCCAGGCCATACTAGTCTGTAGTGACTCGCCAGAAACTTTGGGAGCTTTATTGGAAAGTTTTAATGCATCTACCATATAGTCCGGACATGGCACCAAACGATTACCTCCTTTTTCTCGCATTGCAAAACTTCCAGAGTGATAAGAAATTGGGATGAAGAGAAGATTGTGAAAATCCATTACTAGAGTTTTTCGCCAATAAATGCCAAGACTTCCATGAGAGAGGCAATATGAAGCTACTTTTAAAATGGCAACAAATTATACAATAAATTGGTATATATTTGACTCAAATCGGACAATCCGAAGCATGTTAAATAAAGTTTAGAATTTAATGCAAGAATAATGGATTTCTTTTCTCCCAACCTAATATTTGCATAATGCATATACTTTAACACTTAAAACATATTTATAAAAAATTCTTCTTTTAAGTGCCTTTAAAGATGACGCTGACAATTGCATTAGTTGGAAGATTAGAACTGTCTGTAAATATTTCGTAAAAAACTAGAAAAAGGAAATATTTCTCCTTATAAATGGGATTTGTAGTTCGATTTTTACACTTGGAACGAAATTAGAGACATAGAAGTCGCTTTAGTATGCAAAAGAAATTCGTTTCGAAATACTTTTCAGTTGAATTATTAATATATTTAAAAATGTATAGATAAGACTATGTTCGCAAGGCTTTTGAATTTGTATGTGTTGATGAAAATGTTAAAACTGTAGGGATAATTTCTTTCGACAAACGTAAAAGGATGCTTTGTTAATGAGAAATGATTGTATTTTATTTAGCATTACGAATGATGTGTATTATGTATTTCAGGTATTAGATTGTACCTACAAATAACGTTTGTGTGTGTGTGCTTAAAATTTCACAAGAAAGTTCTTTAAAAAGATTGTATTCCTTATCTGAACAATAATTGCTTTATATGTGTATCTTACTATTGTCCTTCAAAATGAATAATCAGCATTATTTATTCACTTGTTTTGAATATTTACTATGTTAGGCAAAAAATATTTATGTAAATAAAGCTGTGCTTAAATGACAAAAATTTGCTACAAGACCAACTGTACAGGGTGTCCAGCCTTAAAGTGACCCAATAGCTAATTCCCGAACCGTTCAGTTTATACATGCACTTCCAATTTGAAAAATGTTTTAAAAAAGGTGAAGAATGTTTTTACGTGCTTTTCGAATAAAAAAACCCAATTAGAAAAAAAATTACAAAAATTAAATTTTTATACGTTTTCCAGGTCTTATCACTTATATTTAGGAAAAGATGCAGTACACAAAAACAAAGTAAACACAAAAGGTTTCATTTTATTACGATAAAAACTGGCCGAGTTATGGAACTTTGAAAATCATTCATTTAATGCATTTTCCGGGCCATTTTCAAGAAGCTAGTAAGGGGCCGTCTCCAAAGTGAAATTAATTGTAACTTTAACAGGAAACTTTCGCTCTTGCACGTCATTCTTACGTAAATCGTTTTTAAATTTAAAGTTAATATTACAATAATTGAGTGCTTAAGAAATAAAATTTATTTTATGTACATGTAAAACATAGACAAAATAAAATATTTTGGAGTAAGAAAATATTTCAAAAGCAGTTCCAAAAAAATAGGTTTATTTGCTGCGGCTTCAAACTGATTTGCAGTGGTACTTATCATGGCGAACATTAAAAATCTGTTGTGTAGTCGTTTGCAATTGCATACAGTCGTATTCTAATATTACGAATTCCAGTATGGGAGAACGAGATGTATACAAATGAAGAATACTGCGAAATGGTACTGTTGTATGGGCAGTGAAATCGAAATAAGAGAGAGGTGGCAAGACTTTATGCCATTTTAAATTTCCCAGTTGAAGTCATCCATCTTATTGTACAATTGCCAGTGTTGTTCAACGCTTGTATAAAACTGGGAGTTGTCATAGACGTATTCCCTTATCTCGTACCACACCTTCAGCGGATACCCGCTGATGATGTTCTAGGACACAGGTGCGCAAACTAGGGGTCGCGACCCTGTGGGGGCCACCAGAAGTTTTTTGGGGTTCACCAAATTTTTATGAAATGCATTATGCCTGCATGCTGCATACCATACAGTGTACATATAAAGAGTGAAACGCCGTCACTTACTGTTTAATTGCAATTTCCTGCTGTTCGCTCTTTCTTTGACCGTAATGTGTAATGTTTGTAAAGTGTGAAGTCGCAAGTTTTTCACTCCGGTAGATGACACCCTCTTCTCGGTAATTCGCCAGTTTTACTGAAAAGCGCCTATTTGTCCGACGTATTGATGTTATACGTACTGTGTCGAACGGTGCGTACTGAGCATGCGCACCGTATGAGATGGAGTGGTAATCAAGGGCTTTGGGAGTCATCTTGTAGACATGCGTACCAAGCCAAGGCCAACCAAATGACCAAAAATTATCGCTGAATGTTTTACTGCGCGTTTCCATGTAACAGTTGGCCTGCAATTGTTTTAGTTTCTCCTCGAGTTTTATCATGTGACGTTGTGTAATTATGATTTTTTAAATTTTTATCGGGATTTGCTGCTCTTTGTTATCAGGTATGTGCTATCATTAGAGAAAGATCTCTGTTAATTTTATTGAATTTCTCAAAAAAAAATGATAAATTTTTTTTTTATTATTTGTTTTAGTTAAAAAAATTTAAACCCTATATTCATAATGGAGAAATAGGTTATACGTACACCAGGTACATCTTCAGCTAACAAACGAACAAATACTGATGAGGAGTCTCAAAATTCTGAACAAAATGCCCCATCTAAAAAATAAGAAAAGACAATGAAGAATTTATTAAGTATGGTTTTGCATTTTTTGTGTTGTTGACGATGAAGAACGCCCGATATGTGTCATTTGCAACGAAAAATTAGCAAATGAGAGCATGAAACCATCTTAATTAAAAAGGCATCTGGAAACTAAACAAAGAACTTCAAAATAAACATGCCAATTTTTTTCAAAAAGACGAGCTGAAAATCTGAAAATTCAAAATGCAAATCTAAGGAAATTTACAACAATACCCCAGAAAGCATTACGAGAGCTTCTTTAAAAGTTTCTTATCTAATAGGAAAAACAATGAAACCCCATACAATTGGAGAATCCCTTATCCTTCATACAGCAACTAAGATGACAGCAATTATGCATGGCGATAAATATGGAAATGAAATAAAAACAATACCATTATCAAGAGATACCGTGTCTCGGCGGATTTCCGAAATATTACACGAAATATCGAGTCAGAAGTTATAAAACGCATACAAAATTCATCTGTATTTGCTTTACAACTGGACGAGACTACCGATATTACTAAAATGTCACAAATAATTACTTATGTTAGATTTATTTTTAATGAAGATTTAACAGAAACGTGTTTTTATGTTGCAAAAGTTTGGAAGGAAAAACAACCGGAGAAAAAAATATTCGAAGTAATAAATGAATCAATCAAATTTTGAAGCAAAAAGAATCATGTCTTCCCAATTACCTGGGCAAACTGTGTTGCGGTTTTTACTGATAGTGCTGCAGCATTAACAGGTTCGAACAAAGGACTAAGAGGCTTAATACAGAAAGTGGCGCCTCATACGGTATTTAATCACTGTATGATTCATCGGCAAGCTCTTGTTGCAAAAGATATGGATGAAGAGTTGCACAACATATTACAAGACGCTGTTAGTTCAATTAACTACATTAAATGCAACAGTCTTAACAGCTTTTGAATACTTTGCAATGAGATGGGCTCAACGTATGAGAGATTACTGTTACACACCGAAGTCAGATGGCTCTCACGTGGGAAAATACTAAAACGGATATTTGATTTGAGAAATGAAGTGTACACATGTTTTTAAGCGAAAAGAAACATAGATTGGCAAGTTATTATATCAATGAAGTTTGGCTAGGAAAGCTGAGCTATTTAGTTGATATTTTCAAAAAACTTAACGACTTAAATTTGAGCTTGCGCAGGATGAGAATTCAACTATCATAACTTCAGCCAGTAAAATTCAAGCTTTTAAAAATAAGCTTAGTCTCTGGCAAACTGAACTGAATAAAATCAACACAGACATGTTCCCTTGCTTTAACGATTTTATCAATGAAAATAATATAGATATATTTACATTTAAAAACATCATTTTCCATTCACATTGAAAAGTTAAAAGAAAATGTTTCGAGAAAATTCGCAGATTTTCCTGAAAACGATCTTGGTTGGATTCGTGATCCATTTTCCCACGACATATGCAGTTCAACTCTTCAAATTAGTGAGAAAGAGCAATTGATAGATTTGATTAGTGATTATACTCTTCGAAATCAATTTAAGACTCAGCCTTGCCAAAAAATTTTGGCAATCCGTGGAAAAGCAATATCCCGTTCTATGCAAGAATGCCATCAGATTACTGATACAATTTGCATCAACGTATTTATGTGAAACTGGATTTAGCAAACTAGTTTCAATAAAAACTAAATACCACTCTCGTTTAAACCTTGAAGATGATATACGAATTGCAATTAGCAACATACACCCGAACATTGAAGAGATAATCAGAAACTTGCAGCCACATACATCTCATTAAAAGGCAATTTACTGATTTTTATGCTATACAAAAAATATTTTCTTTAAATTATAAATAATATTAATATGTGTCAGAATAGATGATTTTTTTATTCGGTAAAACGAAAGAAATGCGCATATTTATATTGTATTTGTGAACATTTATTTCTAGGGGTCGCCAAAAATTTTCTCTCTACAAAAGGGGTCGCAGTCGAAAAAAGTTTGCGCACCACTGTTCTAGGATATGCCCTGGCTCATCCTGAAAGTAGTGTTCGGAATATTAGCAAGGCTTGTTCCTACTCAAAATCAATGGTGTTGAACATATTACATCGTCCATATTCTTATCATCCTTACATATCCTAGTCGTCCAGTCCTAGTGCAGGACTAATGCCCGGAGACCAGGAGCGTCGTTTTGATTTTTCCAATTTCGTGTTAAACATACTGGATGAAAATCCAGATTTTTGAATGAAGTTTTGTGGTCGGATGAATGCCAGTTCTCGAGGCAAGGCACTATTAATACACATAATAAGCATTATTGGTTCCTCGAAAACCCACATCTAATACGACCGAATCGCCTCCAAGTGCGTTGGTCGGTGAATGAGTGGTGCGGAATATGGAAGAGCACCTTAATTGGCCCGCTATATTTCGATGGACCTTTAACATCAGAATCACACACGGAAGTTTTATCTGGACCGTTAGCCGATTTTTTGGAAGATGAAGTTTTCTTACGGGATTTTTCACGCATGTGGTACAAGCATGATGGTGCCCCCACAACAAATCTGGGCAATCATGTACATTTTTGGCGCAGACATTTGACACTCGAATAATAGGTTACGGAGGTCAAAAGGTTGCAGAAGCTACAAGCGGAGTTTCTGAAGCGGGTTTGGTACTACATTTCTGCGGAAGGCAGTCATTTTGAACATTATTTCAATTTGGTCACTCTGATATAATAAAGCTTCTGATTCATGATTGGAGCATTATTCCACATTATGCTATAATTTGAGCAGCAAATAATGTATTCTTTTGCTGCTATTTGTTTAAACAAACTGTTTAAATCTTTTCGGTATACAAGTTGTATTTATTTAATTTAACTTTTATTGTTTGCCATATAGCAATACAAATTATCAATCTATAATGTTTACTACGATGTTTTAATATTACTATGATGTATTTCTTTTGATCTTTCTGTAGATAGTGAATTACTGTTCTCTAAACTCAATTTGTATACGACATCCTTTTCTGAGCAATTCAGATGCTTCAACTTTATGTAGGCATAACTCGATCAGTTTTTAATCGTAATAAAATGAAACTTTTTGTGTTTACTTTGTTTTTGTGTACTGCATCTTTTCCTAAATATAACTGATACGACATAAGGACCGTATAAAAATTTAATTTTTATAATTTTTTTGTAAATGGGGTTTTTGGTTCGAAAAGCACGTAAAAACATTTTTTACCTTTTTAAAAACATTTTTCAAATTGGAAGTGCGTGTTTAAGCCGAACGGTTCGGGAATTAGCTATTGGGTCACTTTAAGGCTGGACACCCTGTATATTTATATTGAGAATAAAATCTATAACGTGCAATAGTATAATACGGTGTATAACGCGATGAATATTTTAAAAATTTCCGTGAGTTTGTTCTGAAATTTCTGGACTAACATTATTTTGAATTACACTAATTTATTTGCAACCATGATTTCTAAAGTACACTGCTGGACAATTGCTAAGGACGGATAACACTATCATCCATAGCAACCACAAAATGAAAGGAAGCAAAATGTGGAAAATTAGAATAAGTGCGGGATATTAGTAAGAAGAAGTATGAGTATGCAAATTTTTTTCCACGTCTGTTCATCACGTGATAGCGTTCATAAGAGCTTTAAAGGTTTTGACGCGTGTGGACAGTTGTTGTTTCAAGTCAAAGTTTTACAGGAAAGATTTAATAGACGAACTTAAAATTTTTGGCATGTCTTTCCGACATCACATAGATGATTTTATGCGTAGCCGAATTACTGGAAAGATCGAAGAAGAGCGAAAAAATACAGATGTTGCCAGGGAGTTCGACATCGCTCACAGCGTTATTTCACGGCTGTGGAAGTCATTTAAAACTACTGGAATGTGTAGTAGACGGCACGGGGGAGGTCGTGTTAGAAGTACGACGCCTGCAGAAGACAGATATATCGTCCTATCAGCAAAAAGGAACAGGCGCACCACAGCTCAGCAGGTGGCAAATCAATTTCTTGCTGCCTCAGGAAAGCAGATCTCCCGAAAAACTGTTGCCAGACGTTTGAGGGGAGGAGAGGACTATACGCACGCAGACCTGTTGTGTGTGTTCCATTGACCATACAGCACCGTACTGCCCGTTTGCAATGGTGTCGTGAGCATCACAATTGGACTGAACAGGACTGGGCATGCGTACTATTCTCAGATGAGAGTAGGTTCAATCTATCATCGGATTGTAGACGCCAACTGATCTGGCGCGAGAGTGGTACTGCTTATCGTCAGAAAATATCCAGGAAAAGGACCGATATCCGACATGCAGTATCATGGTGTGGGCCGGCATCATGATCAATGGCCGCACTCGCCTACATGTGGTTGCGAATGGGACTATGACGGGCCAACGATACATTGATGAAGTTCTACTTCCTCATGTTCGTCTTTTCCGTGGTGCTGTCGGTGATAAATTTGTTTTTATGGACGACAACGCAACATGTCATCGAACACTCGCTGTTCAGGATTGTCTAGACAGCGAGGGTATTCAACGTCTCGTATGGCCAGCGCGTTCTCCAGATCTAAACCCCATTGAAAATGTGTGGGATGCTTTGGGGAGGCAAGTTGCTGGTCGAAACTATCCTCCGACAAACAAGAACACCCTCATCCGTGCACTCACAGAGGAATGGGATAAATTGCCTCAACAGCTGCTGGATAATGTTGTGCAAAGTATGGTACGCCGTGTGGAATGTTGCATCACTCTCCACGGTGGACATATCCCGTACTGATACCTTTCTTTAAGGTGCCTGCTGACTTTTAGATGCATTGTTCCATTTCTCCGTACGCAGATCAAATGAACATTTTTTTTTCTTTCAGATGTTTTACAGCTTTTGTACTTTCCAGAACAATAAATATTCTTTATTGTAATGTCTGAACAGTGTGGCAACTATATTTTATCCTACTAGGCCTCATGTCTCGCTTAATGTTATGCTACATAGCAATTTGTGATCCGTTCTTAGCAATTGTCCAGCAGTGTATATATTTAAATAGTAATAAAATTATCACTCATAATCCACAAATGAATCGTTCATAAATACAGCAAAGAACTAATTTTATCAACTTTTGTATAAATGGAAAATGTGTATAATCCCTTTTTCACAGTAAATCAGAAACTTTGTCAAGCGAGTGAGTGGATATTAACTACACTCACTGTTCGGCTACATAAGGGCTTTTGGCAACAGACGCCGTAATTTCGAACCATGGTCAAGTGCGACGAAGGCGACACATGAGCTGGCACCCCCTCTCCTAACTAATGCACAACAACAACGGGAGAACGTTTGAGCTCTCGATGGATTTATCGCGTATCACTCTCATACACGGCGGGTCTTCAGTGGTACAGGGCTCGAACTCATGACTCGCCAGTCACGAATCCGTTATCTTGACCATTAGGCTACCACGGCCACGAAATTTCGTCAAAAGATGCATACAAGGTGTGACACAAAAGAAACGAGATTAAACATGTAGTTTGAAAAAAGAGTGGAGTTGGCAATAACCGTTTTGGTGGCGTCATTTAACACCAGTTCTCTACCCATGTGGTCATTTTCGCTTTAATCGATCTCGCCAGTTGGGAGTACTGCGTCTTTGGGTGAACACGTGCAAGTGCATTCTGCCGAAAAAATGTCGAATCATCAAGTTTCTCGTGAAATTTAAGAAATCAGCCACGAAAACAATTCAAATATTATCCAAAGCTTATGTAGATGATACTTGATCTCGTGCACAGAGATTTTCAGGGGAAAGGCTTTGTGTGGAAGAGGATGAACCTGCTGGGCGCCCAAGGTCAGTGATTACAGATCCAAACATAGCCAAAATTCGGGATATCAGTGGTCAGACTGTTAATCAAGACTACTACATTGAAATACTAAAAAGACTTCGTGAAAAAATTTGGAAAAAAGCCAGAATTGGAAAGTGATGGATGGCTGTTGCACCAAGACAATGCATCCGCTCATACGGCACTATTTGTTAAGAAATTTCTGACCAGCAAAAACATTACTGTGATGGGGCATCTTCCTTATTCTTCTGATTTAACCCATACGACTTTATTTTATTTCGTACATTTAAATCTTGCTGAAAGAGAACTCATTTTACTTCAGTTGAAGAGGTTCAGGCAAAAACAAAAAATCTCTTAAAGTGAATTCCAAAAACCTCGTTTCGGAGCTGTTACCAAAAATGGCAGCACCGAATGCAGAAGTGTGTGAATGCTAAAGCGAACTACTTTGAAGGTGACACTTGTCACAGAGATTCCAATACAATGTTGATTCCACGGATACTGATTCTGTAAGTACAATGATTCATTGAATGAGTCTCGTTTTTTTGTGCACATCAGATACCTTGAATGTTCCCTAATTCTTTAGTAAAAAATATTGGAATAACTTTGATATGCTGTCGTTTTTCTCCAACAAATAGAAATTTATTTCTTAATAGTAACTAAGGAAAAAAGTAAGTTAATTCTTATCACATTTTCTTCTCCAAATTTTGTAAAAACTGAAGATCGCCAAACAGTTACGAGTGAGAATTGGCATTTTGCTATGCAACAAATGGTACATTTCAAGCCACATGTTAATAATCACCAAAAACGGCGGTACACTAGTGTTGTCTCACAAATACATTAAATGCCCAATTTTGAGAATGAACCTATTTATTGCTCATAAAATAATAATCAACATATTAAGCTTGAGCATATAATGGAGTCGGATTGTTTTAATGTAATGTAGACTGCGGAAAAGCTTAGGTGGAAAAAATAACTGAATGACGAAATTAAGTCCAATTTGGAAAATTGTGTATAAATTATTCTAAATAAGTGAGCATTATTTTATTGCAATTTTTAAAAATATTTTTTACCACTATGAGAACGTGAGAGGAATTTTGTAGCATTTATTTTTATGCTAAATATTTAAACCTTACTTTGAAACTACATCGATATTTAGCAGGTTCAAATATAAAAAGACGTAATTTCCTGCTTTTACCAGAATGGCTCCAATAATATTTTTCTCCACATTCATCGAGCTAAATAATGCCTTTACTTCCCACTCACGAACATTAAAGTGAAAGTACCGATGCCTTACGGGGAAATTTTTTTAATAGGGAATTGGCTTGAAAAATATCTAAATTGTCTCGCATATCTGTAATATCTAAACTGTCATTGCGACGAAGATGACTTGCGGCCATTACTTTTACGCATAAAGATCGTGACGTGCACGCCCATTTTAACAAGCCTCTAGGGCAAGCTGAAAAAGTGCCTCTTATTATTCACTCGCTTTCTGATTGGTCAGATCCTTCATCTCAATTCACTTCTTCTACTCCAGTGAAAGAGTACTCGAGAGCAATCATGTACTCATTTTAAGACAAATTTAGAAGGATCTTTAATAATTTAGTGAAACATCTGTTCTTCGACTTTTTTTTATTGCGTTCTGTGAAAAGGTATTTGGCCTTGATGCAGAAACGAAAAGAAGTAATACCTTTCATTTTCTTTTCACTAGATAAATATTTCTTATTCATTCATTTTCTTGCTATTTATGGAATTTTTTTCCCACGTCTTTTTTTAAAAGGAAATATTTAGAAGAAACTTTGACTTTGCTAGTTATGATATTAAAGGTTAAAAAATAACACAAAATCCCATGATAAGATTATTAAAGAACAGAGAAGCTATCCGACAGTAATAATAATAGATTAACCAAATAACATTGTTCAATTATTTATTTGAAGTCTCGTGAAAATACATTATTAGTTTACGCACACATAAAATGTCTGCCTTTTCTTTTTATGACGTATTATTAGTACGACAGGATTAAAGTTTTTACTGATATAATACAATAAGCCTTTTTTAAAAAATTTTTCCATTGAAAGTTATGGCTTGGTATAACAAAAAGTAAACATTGTCTCATTTCGTTCTTTTGTGTGTAAGAAGCAATGGAAATGAAATGAAAATATTCACTTAGCTATTTTGTACATTATGGAAATTGCTTTTTGCAACAATTTTTTTTTGTATCGGTGAATGCGTTGAAAAATTCATGTCCTGAATTTGGAATCTTCTCAGACTGCTGTTTACTATCCATGTAGAGTTCATGAACAAAATGGTTATGTGTATATTTCTTACACAGTTAGAATATTTTATCTCAAATCTGAACTATTTTGTTCATCAAAACACGATTCATTGCATCCAGAAGTCCGAAAAGGGAGGATTTTGTTTGTTTTTCTTCAGATTTTAGATAAGTATTTACTAAAAATTGGAAAAGTTATAGAGAAAACACTTAAATAGATATAAAAACACTTTGGGAAATATAAAAAATTTAACTAAATAGAAACATTGCTCCTACAATCCTTCTGAATGTTTTTTGTTCAAAACAATTATAAATAAAATCAATTTGTCATAAGCGGGTAATAACAAACTTCTTAACATTGACATTATATTAACAATTTTAAGATATTCAGCGGTTTTGTTCGTATTTTTATTAATAAATAGTTTCAGGAATTCTTAATTTATTTGTAATTATTTCCAATATGAAACAATCATCACTGTTGATAGGTGCCCTACAATTACATCAGAATTTCAGGCTATTGTATCCTTTAGAACAATTGTCTTGATTGCTCTCAGTTGATTAAACATCCTCATATACATACATAATCTATAGCAGTGAAAGCAGAACTGATCCAGAAGCAGGAGTACCCCATCCCAGAATTAGTTCAAATTTCCTTGACACTGATAAACACTCATACGACTTATTCTATAGTAGCCTAGATGACATTTTGATAAATTTATTAATAAATCGATGAATTGCTATCAATTTCTTAAAACCATCTATTGCAATCCATGTATAATCTTTATAAATGCAATAATAACCTGAGCAATTGGTAATTCAGTGTTTCTCGATAACACACGATTGAAGTTCTGTACTATCTCTAAATAATAAAAATTCTTGATAATCTTAAGATATCTTATTAATATCATTGACAGGCTTGTTTCTGGATGTCCCCCATCCTATTGCTTTTTCTGCAGTTTCATATGGATATAGGTAAGTTTCCTTTGAAACAAATAATTTTGCAAACAGTTATTTCATCACAATAGAAAAATTGTTTGAGCTTTTGTAGGTAATTTGCATTTTTTATTCTGATTAATTGCTTTATTATTAAGCATTTAATAATTAAAAATAAAACTCAGACGGAATTTTTCCTTATACTGAATCATTTACATTTCTCTTGCATCAATTAAAGACAAGGAGAAGAAAATTTGTGCAAGCTATGATGTAGATTAAGGGGACTTGGTACCCTAAAAATCACAAACCTATCGTTTTTTTTATTTTCATTTAATCTTATTCTTTGCATTATTATCTTTCGATTGATATATCACTTGTGCATGTCGGAAAGTTAGAAGTTGAATAAAACTTCATTTGAAAACAAATTAGGCAATTCAGCCACACCCCTTTTTAGAAAAAAAAAAAAAAATGCGTTATGATAAAAAAATCTATTTTGTAAATAGAAATAATAACTATAAAAAAGAATGTGTAGTATTAAAAGCAGAATATTTCCGAGGCAATACAATAATGTAATTTTTCTTCCTTGTGAAATGTGTGCATGTGTAAAATTTTTAAATTAAGGCATTTTATATTAATAATTTTATAATTTCAGTTCTTATTACTGATATATTTTTCATACAAATGTAATACTTTAATAGTATAAGAAGAAAAACAGCTGAAATTTCTGTCGTGACAGAAATTTTTTTTTTTAAAGTTTTTCTTGAGTTTTCTTGTGCAATTAGTACTCTCTAAAAGTTGATCATTTATAAAAATGTGTGGGTTGAAAACATATGAAAATGCAATTATTTTAAAGAAAAACGTATAAGTAATATCTTAAAGTGGTATTTTAAGTTTAATTAAGCTTATAATAATTATTTTTTCAGAATTATAAACTTTAAAGTGGTTTTTCTCAGTTTGTGTTTTTCGAAACCTTAGTGCATTCAAAATGCTACTCCTTCGACAATTATTTACCAATCACTTCAATTTTTTCCTGCGTGTTAAAAATAAAGCATGTAATAAAATTAGGGATCCGTTTTGCTATAAACTGAATACTTTTTTTAAAAAATAAAAAAATAAGACATGTTGGCTTTTTTCGTCGATTTTTAGCCTGTATATCAACCTTTTATTTTTTTCTCGAAAACGAATGAAGTTATTCTAAAATCGATCCCTAAAGTTGTTAAGAACATCCATAAGAATATTATAAAAAATTTCAGGTCAAAAAATTAATTTTTACAAAAGGAGTAGAATTTTTAAAATTTTCCCAATTTTCTTCAAACAATTTAAATTTTTAAAATTGTGTGAATAATATATGAAAATTTTCATCTGGTAACATTTTCTGGAATAGAAACATTGTATAAAATGTTAAAATATAATTTTTAAATACGTAAATAAAGAAGTTTACTCAAAGGGTGCTTAGTTCTCTTAAATTAACTTCCCCCAAAAGAGCTTGCCCTCGTCGATGTCACATGATATTCTAGTTTTCTATTATCTATGTTCGGCAAGTATGGGATAACTTTTTGGCTTTGTGGGAAGCAGCATTGTAATACAATGCATGCTTCCAACTCCTCTTATGATTGTGATCACATTTTACTCTTCTGGACTCTTCTGTCAAAAATATCCCCAAATAGCAACATTATAGATTAAACAGTTGGTAACCGTAATAGAGAGTTTTTTGTTTCCCCCAAGAATTTGTTTACCGATGAGGCATATCTAGGGTTTATTATGTCCCTCATGGTCGATCTATATTAGTCAAAAATTCTTCAATAGGCTAAATTCATGACGGTCACATCATAAATATAATCACGTGTTTTCTACTGAATTTAAAACTGACATTGTAATTGTGCTTGTTGTTTTACTAGTAAAATTTAGATACAATTTCAAATTTGATGATTGAGTAAAGATATTCAAGTTTTAAGATTCTTCAAAAAGTTTTTCAAAATTAAAAAACAAGTTATATATAATACGTGTATTTATATATCATGTGCACTTTGTTTATCTATGTATATTAATATTGTCGAACAAATTTGCTCTTTTTAAAGGAAAGCTTCTGTAACAAGCGAAAGGTGGAAAGAGCAAAGAGCACGAACTGATTGGCTGGAAACACGAGGTTGCAGTTATCATGTGACCATGACGTCGAATGAATTTAGTCTTTTGGTATTTTACGGAGAGGAGTGACAAAAAAAGTAAAGAATACTAGAAGTTATTTTTAAAAATAAAATCAAACTTTACAATTCTCAAATATAAAGGGATATAGCAGCCCAACGTTCATAGTCTTAGACTTCGAATCAAGTTGGAAGTTAATCTTGCTTTCACTTTAATCCTCCGGGAAGGTGCAGAAATTATGGAGGAGATTACTTTTGAAGTTCAAAAGGGCCACACATGTTTTAAAAAACTCTGATGCGAAATTGCTTAATATAACAAGAAAGAATAGTTTAGTCCAGAAATGTCTACACTAAATAAAAACAAACATATTCAAATTTAAAATTTAATCGGTTTGCTTGAATGCATTATGCATAATAGTCATTTTACGAGTAATGGCAAAAATCTAGAGAAACCCAATACGCAATTACTTTTTGGTGTACTATAATTTTAATTCCCCTGAAATGCACATAATTGACCAATCATACCTACAGTCAGACCTCCCGATTCCCAAAATAACTCTCCTTAACTTTTAGTTCATTTGTTTCCAAACAGTCTCATTTTTTTTCACTCCGTATCCAATAACCTTTATATCCTGTGGATTACTGCAAACGACGGCCGAGAAGACAAACCCACCGTTCCTGTTTACCGACTAAATCACTCTCGCTCAATGGGATTTCGAAAATTGGTTACTGCCTGACGCTCTAATGAAACTAGATCATCCCGAAGCGATTTCGCAGAATTACTTTCCTCGAATCGCCTTCCATAAATTCCACTTAATAGACGGCTTCCATTTCACTTCCCCAGAAGACTATTGCCGCATTTGAAAATGCAATATCGGGCCGTTCTTCCCCTGACGGCCGCAGAAAAAGGGGTGAAATTTTTTTTCTTCCCCTCTTCCACTGATTAAGAACGTAGCTCAATTGTGATCAGCTAAAAATGAGACTGTGCAGAGACAAGACAATCGGGTAAGTATGGTAAAGGATATCGCAATCCACAAGGGATATTTCCATAGGATGCGGTGTTAGTGTGTGAAGGTTTCGATAGATGGCGCCACGTTACTATAAGAGTAATTTTGTTGTTAAATGTGATCGACAAGATAAATGTCTGACATTTTGTATTGTTTTAAGAAACAATTGATATTGTTCGAAATTTTTTTAACTATTTCTGGATTGTCAGTAATAAAAGTATTATTTACTCTGGCATTTTTTAAACTTCAAATGATCAATTCTACTTGAGTGGAAGTTTAAAATTAATGGTAAACTGTTTGACGAGTTTTCTTTAAATGTTTTGGTAAACAAAAAATATTTTTGTTGTAGATATATATTTTCTACTCTATTCCAAGGAAAATCTTAAAAAAATTCCTTTGTATTTAAAACTTTTCAATGCAGGTTTTAATGAAATTTGAAAATAATGTTGAAATTATCAAATTTCTTGTTTAAGGTATCCGACTACTTGCGACAACTTTTTTTTGAAAAAATGAAAATATGAGGATTTTTTTGTGATTTTTAGATTTATTTAGTATATTTTAAGGAAAAAAAAAATCTTCAAATTGAAAGCAGAAAAAAAAAATAATTTATTATTAAAATGGGAAAAAACTGGTAAAAATGTACAAAAAATTACATAAACGGGGCCCGCTCTGTACAAAATTTTTTATGAGAAAATTCTCAATTTTTCAATTTTGATGTGTTACTTTATTATTCGTGTTTGAAATGACCTTCAGGATAAGAGATATTTCAATTTTTACAAAACCTAGAGCACTTTATCTTAGTGATTATACGAAATTGCTTAAAAAGAAAGTGATTATATTCACATAAAGGACTGTAAATTTTAAAAAATAAAGCAACGATTGATAAATCTGAAGATCAAAAAAACACTTCTACTGTTATACATAGCATACACAAAAATTTCTCAGCAAATTATTTTCAAAACTTTTTGAGCAATCGCTGTCCCCGTTTGAACTTTTCGCAAAAAACACATTTCGAGTAAAACGCATTTTAAAGTTTGTCATCTTGTGTAAAGTTATGGCATCTGCTTTTACTAAAACACTTATAATTTTTGTTCTAGTGAATGGAAAATAAAAAACTTGGTATTTTTATTAAGCTTATATGATGGGCTATAAAATAAAATCATAAACAAAATTTGTCAATTTTTGAAAAAAATCATGATTTTAGGGTAGTCGGATACCTTAAGTGAAATATAATTAATATTGATTAAGTTGAATGAAAAAAACCCATTTGATTGGCCATTTTAAATGTGAATTGAGCTGTTTAATAACACGTTTGAGGGATAATAGTTTATTTGTTCGAGAAATATCGCAAATTGCTTTCGTATTGTTGAATTTGAAATTGTATAGGTGTGACGAAATTTATTTATTCAAGCAAAATATATTCGAAAGCCATTCATTGTGAATGTTTATGAAAATATAATTTTTCTATTAAATTCGAGCGCATTAATTTCTCGAGAATTTAAAAAATTTGGCATCTTTCGAAATACAAAATTTAACTTCTGAGCATTTAAAGAAAAAATAATTTAATTAAAAATGCTTAAGAATAATTTAATCTACATAGTGTCCTAGTATATAAGACCTCTTAAAGCCTTGGGCTTTTAGGCAAAAGTAGACCCCATCCGTAATCCTTTTATCGAATTTAGAGTATATATTACGTTAAAGTGTAAAAACTCCTTTATTTCATAGAATAAGTATGTATTTCGTGAAATAACTAGACAAGTCAGTTAACGTATTTAAATTATTGAGTTCAACGATTTAACTATGTATTCTAAATAATAACGATTACTTAATCGTTAAAACATGGAATACAGCACTAGAAAGTTCTTTGAACTGGTTCTAGCTGCTTTTAGTCAGTTTTGAACCTCAATTCAAAGTGTCATCACAGCAATCCTTGCTCTAATATATAATTAAAAGTTAAATAAATGTACTTCCTAAAATTTAAATTAATATTCTCTTACATTTTCGTTTGAAAAAGCTTACACAATGTTTTTATGAAGCAACAATTTTTCTTTCTACCACGTATTTTTTCATTATAAATATAACTATTTCTGAAACATATTATTTTTTTCCCTTTCAGTTTAACTAATGTTAGCAATATGAGCAATAATAAATTATATTTCATCTGCTTTTTCCTATTTTTTATCAATTAATCATCCATAATAAGGGCAAAATGTATTTTTCGAGAGATTTTCGCTATTTATGATCGATTAATTTATAAAACAATTTTGAAATTGTTTATTTTTCACTTAAACGATCTATCATTAGTTATTTCATAGAATAACTAAGTTAAGTATGAAATTTTTTCTCTATTATAGACTTTAACTGACTTGTCTAGTTATTTCATGGAATGCGAAGTTATTCTATGAAATAACTGAATTATACACTTTAATGGTAACATATACATATATGTAGAGTTCAATACAAAAGTAATGTTTAATAAAATGAAATTTTTTACTAGAAAATTCATTTTCTACACTTTAAAAAAATTCGCAAAATTTACATTACATTTTAATACATTTTTAATTCGTAGTCTGGTAGTTGCAGTAAATTCGTTGCCAGTTGGCTTAAAGTTCTAAATTTCCAGTTTTTTGGAAAAGGTCTTCGGGAATAACACATTTATAATCGAATCATGATCTTATTGAGACCGAATCTCGAACGAAATGAGGCCCTGGCTCGTGCCCAGTTGGTTCATGCCTTAATGAGACCCTCTTCGTATAAGCAAGTATTATTTCATGAAGTTTGGTATCATAATGCATATTGCCTGTATAATTTTTCAATTTTACTATTAACTCACACCCTCTATATATTAATTTATTTGTTTTATCTTGGTGGAATTTTCAATCGTTAATAAAATACATTTTAAAGCGCTCAATTGAGTTGAAATTTTATATACATGATTATTTCGATGACAATACAATAATTTAGCTATAATTAATAAAATTTAATTAATTAAAACTAATTATTTAAAGAATTACAAATACAGCCACATTGGCAACTTAGCGATCATTTTAGCGGCTTGTGTCAAAACTTGAAATACATTAATTGTAACTATTTAATAAAAATTAGGTAAAATAAAATTTTTCTTTGTTGATTTAAGTAGGAATTGACTTAATTTTTTTTATATTACTTGTAAGTTAGATATTCTTCATTGTTACAGAATTATGTAAGATCTGATTTATATGCTATTCATATTTTGATTATAATCAAAAGCATTTAAAACACACACACACACACACACACACACACACACACACACACACACACACACACACACACACACACACACACACACACACACACACACACACACACACACACACACACACACACACACACACACACACACACACACACACACACACACACACACACACACACACACACACACACACACACACACACACACACACACACACACACACACACACACACACACACACACACACACACACACACACACACACACACACACACACACACACACACACACACACACACACACACACACACACACACACACACACACACACACACACAAATAATATATAAAAAAATAAGTCAATACCTACTTAGATCAGCAAAGAAAAATTTTATTTTAACTACTTTTTATTCAATAGTTACAATTAATATAAATATGTATATACATATGACAGAATCACAACATTAAGTGGTAATTATTTTTTATTAATTATCATTAAAGTATAGTATTGTCATACAAAACAATCGTGTCCATGAAATTTCAGTTCAGCTGAATGCTTTAAAACGTGAGAAAAAAACCTTTTCAAGTTTCGACACAAGTCGCGAAAAATGATGCTAACGTGGCTGTATTTGTAATTCTTTAAATAATTAGTTTTATCAATTAATTTTTAATATATATAATTAAATTATTGTATTGTCATCCAAAATAATCATGTATACAAAATTTCAGCTCAATTGAGCACTTAAAAATGTATTTTATTAATGATTGGAAATGTCACCAAGATAAATAAATAAATAAATATATAGAGAGTGTGAGCTAATAGTAGGAATTGAAAAACGGAAGAAACCATTAGATCTCCCCCTAACTTTGTAGTTCAATAGAGATAATTACATGTTAACAAAATTAACATTTTGGCACATTTTTATTTATGATGCAAGGATATGAAAAAAAATCAACGAAAGATTTTTAAAAAAATAACATGTGAAAAAAAAATACAAAAACCTACAAATATAATTTGAATACTTTCACAGCGAGCAAACTTTTACCCTGATTTAATTAAAATTTTAATATTAATTAATTTATCAACCGATGCAAATGTAATTCAAAAGTTTTTCTTGAAAAGGAGTTCGTAAAAATGTAATGCAAAATTTCCGTATTACAAATTTCAGGTTTACATTTTTTCACTAAAATTTTCAAAGTAAAAATTTCTTTCAGATTAGAATGTTTAAACATTGAAATTAGATTAAATTTTCTCTAATAGTAATCAATTTCTCGAACCACGCAAAGGAATTAAAATGGCATTCACTGTACTTGCAAATAGAAGTTAATTTAAATTTAATGCATAAAATTCTTCAACAGAATTTTAAATTTTCAGCCTTTACTTTAAAATTTTTTTAAAAAAAATTCTTTCCAGTCTAGAATGTTTAATAATTAAAATTAGATTAAAATTTATTTTTCTGTTTCAAAGTTATTAAATTAAAAAAACAACGGCAATAATAAAAGAAACATAGTAGATATATTTTAATTAACTTACTTTCTTGCTGTCTTTCATCTATTGGAGAAGTTCTCGTAGACGAATACTTGTCTAGAAAAAAAGAAGAAAAGATAATTAAAATTCAATACAAGCCACAGTGAAAACTTTTATATAATTTATATTGTGATGCAAATTTTCAATGATTTTGTTTGTTTGATACATAAAATTTTCTACTTTAGTACTAGTTTGGCTTCTTCACTAACATGGCTTCAATAAAAATTAAAGTCTGTATGAGAAAACACTTTATTAATAATTAATTATTTACTGAGTAATAACTTTAAAAATAATTAGTTTTATAATGACAGTTTTTAATGACTTTAAAGCTTATGATCACAACACTTTATTAAAAATTGTGTTTTTATAAAATATAAAACAATGTGTTATTTATAATTAACTCTGAAATATATATTATGCATTAGAAAGCAAGGCAATTTTTTAAAAAAAAAACAAATATTTTCAATAAACTATATATACAAACCATTTGCAAATGCTTGGAGAAAAATGCATCAGCACATAATAACTTGAATAATTTTCATTGTTTTGTTACATTGTTTTTTTCCTCGTTGAAATAAACTTTTGAAATTAACAGTTTAAAAACATTTGTAGAGCTAATTAAAAATGTGGATGAAATTTATCCGTTAACATTGTAAAGCTACTGTTTATTTTTGTGCATGATGGTATTTAGAAGGTCCATGTTAAAATAATTCTATGAAATTAATAAAAATATAGAAAGAGCTTTTTTTTAGCTTTTTTTTATGTATTTACGTTGCTTTCACCCCTCTTATCTCTCTACATACCAAGAATTATTAAAAAATAATCTTTACAATTAATAAAAGAATCATAAGATTAATTATACATTGAAGTTTACAAAAATTTCGTAAATACTACTTTTAACTTCTTCCTGTTGCAATTTTCTAAGCTCAGAACATGCTGATGAAGTTTGAAAATATATGTGATTCGAAATTCTTCATATTATTATCATGGTAACACATAAAACAAATGATGATATTAAAGAATTTATTATGTAAAAATGGGTTATAAAAAGTGTTCAGTCGTGTGACTGGTTTTAATCTTGACATCTGTATTGTTGTTAAGTAATGATTGGAATTATTTAGTGGCTTTTAATAGAAAAAGAATGAGTCAAGATCACATACACACATCACCAAATGTTTGAATGCACAGTTACTGAAAGCTTGTTTTTCTGCCGAAATAGTATTATGGCTGTAAAAATCGTTTGTGGTGAAAGAAAGGATACTCTTTAGGTAACGGTAAAAAAAAAGCGATCTTGGCGAGACTTCGTGACAAAAACGGCCAAGTGTCCCTAAGTCGCTAAATTTGGCTAGAAATAGATGAACCTGGATAACTTCAGAAAGGTCCAGTATAATAAGTTTACGAAAATCTCCCTGCTCTCTTTCAAGGTTCTTTCCAGCCAATATGAGAAGGATACAGGGAAGCAACACTGAAGTCAAAGCTTGACAGTGAATAAATGTTTAATTGGCTTAATGCGGTATTGTAGCTATGGATTTGTATGACTATGAAATTTAAAGAAGATTTTACTTGTGTTAGTGGTTTCTGATTAGAAAAATCTCTACTGTAATTACTGGAGAGTTCAAGAATAAATTACGACTTACTTCAAAAGAAAAGGGATGCTTATTTTTTGGACCTTTCTTGCATTTTTGAAAGACGATCTACCACGTAATGATATTGTTACGAATTTTGTGTAAAATAGTATAAATAATTTGTATTTGGATGTGTAAAGTATTTATATTACTCTATGTTATATTTATTTTATATTAAAATTGTAATATTGACAAGCAACGCCGTTCCTTACGTTATAATGGTGATTCATTAGGAACTTGGCGAAATCTTGGTGATAGAGCCAGGTTGGCATCATTTTTGGCAACCAAGGCGACTTCTGTGACCATTTTGGCGACTTGGCAATCTGTTGGCGACCATTTTTGGCGAGTACGGGACCCTGTGGATTCTTTTAGAAGTTAGTGGAGAAATTCACTAATTTCAAGATCTATGACGCAAGCAGATCTTTCTAGAATTTTCCGCTGGGAATATAAATAAAGAGATGCTCACCGAAAGTCAGTCAGTATGGTTTTGACTAACGCTTAGTAGACTTGCCTTGACCGTGATTACCGATTAGCTCAGATGAGAGGTGTGTGTGAATAATCTTTTACATGCGTGTATTTTAAACACTAATAATTGTGTTTAAATGCTGTTGAAGGTGTGAAGACCTTCTGAGATTTATTCTGCGAATATTGCTATTGAATTCTGTATTTCAAGGACTGCTTTCTCGACAATAAATTCTCCCCACTCTTAAAGAATTGTCTTGTTCCCTGCGACTGATTTGCCTAAAATCCTCGAAACCCTATCAACGTAATGATATACATATTCAAATCGCAATCGCAATTGTGTTTATTATTCCTTCACTTTCAATAAGAAATAGAACATTAAATATTAAAAAGGTTTTTCACTACATTGTCATGATATATACATATATCGAAATGTATTAATAATACTACAAGTTATATGCTCAGTTACAAATTAAAACTAGCAGAGAGAAATATGTTATGCTATACTAAAAAATAAATAGTAAAACATTTTATCTCTCTATTTCGGTAACATTCTTTCTTCTAACCGATCTTCTTAAAAGGTGTTTCTTTCAGTAGGACGATTTTTTTTGCCGAGTAAAGGCTGTTATTACAGAAGAGAGAAGAAAAGATAAAAGCAAGAAAGTGGAATGTCGTAAAATATCTCCTTTCTATCTTCCTCCATTAAACTTTCTCCCCTCGGGAAAGCTTCTGTCGTAGGTCTGTGGTTGCTGTCACAGCTTAAATGTTCTAATGGATCTTAAAAGAAATATCTTCTTAAAGTAATTACAAAGGAACTCTTTATTCTCTAACTAACAATTAAAACTTGAATATTTTGAAGAATGTTATGAACTTGGTTTTGTCAGTCGTAATTATTGCCCAACGAGTAGTTTAAATATATTACTTTGATTTGAGATAAGAAATAGTATTCTTACTGAATATCTTGAAAGCTGTGGCATAACAATTGTTAAAAAAATCAGCCCTTATATTATTATTCCATTACAGTAATTTTTTTTCAAAATGATATGAATTGTAAAATATGTTCTATTAAAGAATACTTTTTATTTGAAAGAATAGATTTTCTCAATCGCTTCAGTTTCCCAAATATCATTTAATAATCCATGCTTATGTAATTTGGCCTTCGTATGTTTCACGTGGGTTAGTGTGGAACTGAACATTGAGAAAAGCGATAAATATCTTTTTGTTGCAAACTCTCACTCCCTCACACGCATGCCTACATCCTCTGAAAAGTAAATCCTTTAGTAAAATACTGTTAGGGTCCTTTTATTGCGTTCCAAAGATTTCGGAATAGTTTTATGGAAAGCAGCAAAGTTGTACTGTAGCCTTAGCGTCAAAATATAGTATTATTAAATTCAATATTGTAAGGAGGGGGTAAGGCATTATGAAAATTATGATTGATTATTGGATCGCAAATATTGAAAGTTTGAGAGGCAAGGCGACAATAACATGGCATTCAAATGAAGTCTAAAAATAGCCCCTTTTGTCACATATCTATCAATAATGTTTTGTACAAAGTATATACTTTTAAAAAAGTGTGCACTCTTGTGTTTCCCTTTTAAATTAAAACATGAATTCTGATCTGTTTTACAATTTCTAACCTGCAAGGGACTCTTTCCTGAGACAAAAAGCCTCATATATATATATATATATATATATATATATATATATATATATATATATATATATATATATATATATATATATATATATATATATAAATAACAGTTTCATAAGTTTAAAAGTTAAAGAGAAGATTCCAATAACTTTATTATATAAATAATTACACACATGAGGCGCAGCGGCGGAGTGGTAGCGTATCGCGCTTACACGTGACTGGTCCGGGTTCAAAACCTGGGTGGGGCACTCAGCCTTTCATCCCTTGATTGGGTCTATAAGGGAGTTCCACGTTTGTTTGGGAATTAAACACTGGCGGTTTCATGTCAAACTTACCTCCTGACCGGAGGATCAAGCACCTCTGAGTTCAAGGTCACGAAAGTTGATATTGAAACAGTAGGCCTTGGCTCTTATGGGCTATTGCACCACTGAGTTTAGTTTAGTTTAATTATATACACATATATAACAATAAAAACCAAATTTTTGAATGGACCGCAAATCGTATATGAAAATTCTAATTCGTACTTCTATGCTTGTTGTTAGTATTTACTTGAAATATTTATATGAACATTAAAATTTTTTTTTTGGTAATTTTAAAACTCGAAGAATTTTTTTTGAAATACTCCATACAATTGCTTTAATGCAAAATGTTTTATATTAGAATTGTAACTCGGGGAGGGGAATAGGTCATTTATCAAGATTCACCTACGATTTCACACACATCTTCGACAACCGTGAAACGAATCAAACACAAAAGAAAAATCTGACCCCCTATCATTACATTAATCATCTTAAACATCCTTTTTGCGAGCACTCTTTTACCTTCTATCTTTTAATCTAATCGTGCCATTGTCCATTAAGGTCTTCAAAAGCTCATCTACCTCTCTTCAAGCCTACAAAGAGGTCTTTTCGCCAATTCATGGCGTCATGTTCATTTGTGAGACGAAGGACCTTGAATCCCAACAGCCCCTCCCATTCATCACCGGGTGATGAAGGCAAATCTGTAAGAATTCTAAACGAGCGTGGAGGGGGAGGAACAGTCGCGTGCGGAGAACCTTCCCCTAAAAGTATGAGGGGAGGACGATGACAGTAATGCAGTTTCTGCTAGATCCCCTGAGATATCCTTAGCAAATCGCAGTCTGCAACTGGAGTTTGATTAATGGCGGCCGTCCTCTTACAAATGATCTTCGGTACCACCTCGACGCCGTGCGACTGGTCTTAATGGAATGTTAAGGTTCCTAATTTGCTTAAATTTCAACGCTGGATGGGAAAGTTGACTTTGGGTTCCTCCGTCCTTTGATCATCTTGCCTCAGAATCTGAAAGCGTCGTTTTCATAATTGTGGAATCTCCTGTGGATGGATTATTTTATGCTTTGTTGCAGAATTTCTGGGTTTTAACAAGTGCTTTACTATTTAAGACTAAGTAATATGAGAGCAGGGTAACAAGCAACGCAACCAGTGCTTAGTTTGTAATGGAAACAGGAATTTCACTGCCACAAAGAGCATGGTTTTAAATAGGAAAATGGGTCAAGTTTTCTTCGTGAAATAGAATAGCTTTTATCTGGATATGACAGAAATAAATTTAATAATTTAAGAATCTAGACGTATTATGGAATTCCTGTTCTTTAAGTAATAATTGAGACTTAAGTAGAGCGAATTTTGAAAAAGTATTGACTTGTACTCGCACTGGTGTAGAGATTGGAGGTTCAACCCTCCCTCCATAGGAAAACATATTTTTAATTTTTAGTATAAAGATTGTATCTCGATGTCTTCGTCTGAGTATTTTTTTAAATCTCCCTTCCATATTTGAAAGAAGTCTGTACATACATCAGTATTTTAATTCTTATGGGTAGCTTAAATATGTAAATAAGTAAATTAAAAATATTTTGGTCAATGGGAGGAGAGGGTTAAACTTTAAAAACCCTTGTGTTTACACCACTATGGGACAATATTTTTCCAAATTCATTCTATTGAAATCACAATTAATAGTTGCTGTTGTTGTCGTGTCCTTCCCGAAAGGAAAGAAGGAATGTTGCCAGAGCCCGAAACAGGTTGGACTTCTACACGATAGAGGGCGACACCACTTATCATCACCTCCTCAATTTAGGTATGGGCTAGAGGGGAGAGAAATATTATCCAGCACCCTGCATCCGTGATTTCTGATGCAACCGCCCACATGACTTTCGGGCATACTGATTTAACGAGAACGTACTCCGCTTGTACTCAGAGGGTATTTGACGGTATCGAGAATAGAACCCAGACCCTCCGGTCTGGACCACCAGGCTACCCACGGCCCAATTAATGGTTGCTTTTCTGAATTTGAATTTTATATATTTTCAACATATCTATAATATATATGTTATTTTCTTTTAAGGAAGAAAACGAAGAATCATTTTTGCTAAAAAATGAATTGGAGTCAAGGAACACCGAGGAATAGTAATCACAGTGCAGAAGTTTAGAACAGTTAGATATTCCTCAAGTAAATGTAATTCTTAGAACACAGGCAAAATGAAAGGACACATTCGTAAATCAAAACGGAGTTTAATAAAATATCTCAAAAAAGAAGATTCTTTTATTATTCAATTCAAGGAGAAAAACTGCGGATTTCTTTGTCGATAGATTCTGCTGTGTGTTAATGCGAAATGTGTGATTTTACTGCTTAAAATCAGTGTTTCTCAATCTGTGGGGCGTGCCCCTCTAGGGGGCGTGATAACTCTATGAGGGGGGGCGAGCATATTTAAAAGTCGAAAACCGAAGATTACTTAAAAAATTATTAATTCACTGAAATAAACAAACAAAATACATTCTGACATAATAAAAAAAATAAAATATACCTTTACACCAATAGAATACACTTATAAGTGTATCAGTACTGCATAATGTATTTTAGAAGTAATTTAACAATGCTAAGTTAAGAACAAAATAACTATCGATGAGCCTTGTCACTAAAAGTAACCCTTATCTTGATTATTTGTAACACTTATCTTGATAATTAATTCTTTAACTGCCGATTAAAAGTTACGCGATTCGCTCCCTAATGCCACCAGAAACGAATAAATAAGCAAATCCTCTGAAATAAGTAAATACTTCGCAGTAAAGTTTGTGTACAGACAAGATCGTACTTCGGAAAGACGTATATATACGTCCTGGGCAATTAACATTTTGGCTGAGCCAGACGTTTATATACGCCGATGGCACTTTAGAAGTTTAATTCGTATTGTAGCTTTAGCGTCAAAGTATAGTATTATTGAAAAAATACTATGTTATGGTATGGAGGGGGACGCGATGAAAATTAGGATTGAATAGTGGGTCGCAAACATTCAAACTTTAAGAAGCACTGTTTTAAAATGAACGTTAACAGAATAAGCGCAACAGTGCCAGGTTAAAACGTATGAAGCATTTCAATCGACGCTTAACTTATTAGAGTTAAAAAATTTTTAAAATTGGGGAAGTATAAAGTTTTATGAACAAGCATTATATTTTTTTAGAAAGAAAATTTGGTTCTTTTTCTGGATTTCGAAGGAGCAGTAGAAAATTTTTAGAGAGCAATTTATGGGTAACGCTAAATAACTCTGCATTCAGACCCAGTTCTATTTCACATGTTACAGATCTCAACACTCCTCACGAAATGTTCCCATTTTAGCCAAGATTTGAATCCGCGGCTTGATTTCAATCTAAGTGGAAACTGGTGGATATTATGCTCAAATGACTACAAAGGCTCCACGGAGCATGCAACATTGCATTAGCAGTGTAAATACTATTTCAGGTAAAACAAATTAGAATATTTTCACTGGAATTTCTAATATTTGAGTTCTTCTGATATTATTTCAGAAAATTCTTAAATTTTGTTGTCCTTGACTAAAATCCGAACTGTGAATTAGCCAAATTTTAATCAAAAACTCCTACAATTCTCCTTTGATAAGATACTCTTCGAGTACAAAGAGACCTAAAGCAAGGTAAAAAAAATCATGGCACATAAAATGTTTGATCAAAATCCCCTGACATCTATCGTGACTTTTTATCGTTTGACGTGCCCAGAAGATCCCTTGCGTGACAAAGCCACTCTCTTCCTTTGACGCACGAGTCCCATTCCAATATCAAGAACAGACTTTGGACGTCCACAGATAAGGGGCTTCCACTTAACGGATTATCGTCTGCCCAATCGAACACAGAGGGATGGACACGTTCCGACTTGGCCAGTGATGGCACGTGACGTATTGCTCAGAGGTGATACTGGACTTATTTCTAATGTACTGAAATTTATCTTCGCTACCTTATAAGGCCCAGGAGAATAAGGATGAAATTATTGTACAGAAAGACGTTGTTTATTTGATGAAAACGGAAAACGATTTCGAAATTGCTTCTGAATATGCTCTTTGTTTTTATAGTTTTAACCAAACTTTATATAGAAATGGAATTTATGCCGAAATATCTTCTATTGATTAATTGCTTATTAACATCACATTTTGAAGCCTCCCAAGGGCTATTAGGGACGAACTTCGTAATTCTAAATCTAGGTCAAGTGATGAGGACGACATAAGTGCTGGTGACACCTCTTCAAACTTCCATATCACTCCAGAATGAGGAGATTTTACAGATTTACCATGGTTTAGTGGTACCATAATTCGATAAGCAACACTGATCACGAGTACACGACAATGGACAATCGGATATACCGTGGTCTTTTGAAGTACAGGCAGATAAGGGTAGGAATGAATATATGGGTACAGATTATCACAAGAAATATTTCATTAAAATTCTTTTGAATTATCTTAAAAATAAGAAAATTGGATGAAATAGAAAATAAATTCACAATCAGTGCTACATAATAAAAATGGTTCTATTTTTGAAAAACAAGTTATTTTAAAATTATAAGAATAATATAAAAATGTGTGAATTATACATTTTGAATAGTTAATTGGTTTGTAATTAATGTTTCCTGTTCTTTCTCCTATGGTCACTTGCATTTAAATTAAGAAACAAAAGAAATTAAATTGAATTTATTCATACTTTAATGTTAAAACATTATGCACACAAAGGACATGGATAAGTATTCATTTATAAAACGAAATTTATTATTTTTTGCATATAAATTTTTTTTCTTTTATCTATTTTTCGTGATTTTTTTTTAATTATTTTGAATTTTCATACCTGTGTATACTTAACAATTGTGTTAAAATGTTAATGTGTACGTTGTAAACTTTAAATAATCTTACTTTAACCTTATTTGTACCAATAATTTACAGTACAGTATTTTTCCATTTAGCAATGTAGCTAATTTGACGCTTTTCCTTGTTTTGTAACTACTACCATGTTTATCATTAATCATTATTACTCTGTGTTATATTATTCTTGACTACCAGAACGTAACATAATAATAGTTACTTCGTTTCTTTTATGCGTCTTCTCATAATATAATTCCTCAAAGACATCTAAAAGTACTTTTGTCTTTATTATGAATTATAAGGATACTCTCTAAAAATATGCTCTTGTATTTTCATAACTGACGATTATTTCGAACAAAGTTGATAAATAGAGTTTATGAAGACACGGTTCGTTCAATATGGTATCATTATGATTAATAGTTTCTTGATTTCAAGATATTAATGACGCTAAGAATAATACACTAAGTCTGCGAATGAAACACAAAATATACCATTAGCTTTTGAAATTAATTTAGAGATGTCATCTTCAACAAAAATGCTTTTAGAGTTAGCAGAATGGTTGGCTGAATACTTTAGATGTGTTAATATAACTTTTATATGTATATATATATATATATATATATATATAATTTATTACGAATAAGTTTAAATGCCCCATTTAGAGAATATTATATGAACGAAAGAATGGAAATGTTCTGCTTATATAGAATAAAAGAGTCAATTACGTAAAAGTTCTTTAAGATTTTGACTTCCAATTACTTTAATGAATTAACTTTTAAATCAACATTTTGAACTATGCCGGATTCAAATAGCTCAAGTCACTTTAATTCTATTAAAAAAATGAAATGAGACAATCATCTTTTGTTAAGAGTATATTAAGAAACAAAACCTGAACTCTAAAAAAGAATGAGCAAAATTTTAAAAATTAAATGTATATAGTTAGAAATTTGTTCTAGAATATACACATATGTGTATTCTTCCACGATGAAAAAACAGATTCTTATTGAGTAAGCTATGCAGCGTATCGTTACTCCACTAGGAAATTAGAATTATTGATTCTTATTAGAAAAATAAATAGAATTGTTCATTATATGAAATTTTTTTCTTAAAAATAGTTTTTCAAACCTTTAATGACCAACGTCTTTTTTACACGAGTCTAATCAGAATAGCATCACGTGGACTTCAAGATCTTCGAACAAAGCAGGGAGGCCAAGGTCGCGTATATATCACTTGAAAACCAAACGTTTTGAATTTTTCAAATGTCAGTGGATGGTTTCAAAGTAAAAGCTTTCACAACAGTTGAGTTATATGGCATTTGACCTACACATAAAAGTTTCCGTTATATGCCTCTGAATTTAATAGATTTATTAGTGTAAACCAGCTATACTCAACCCGCGGCCAGCGGGCCGCATGTGGCCCTGTCATGGCTCATTGTTCTGAAAAATTCATTTATTTACAAAAATGTTGTGAGAAATTCTTTGTTAAGAATTATATATATCAATTTTGATTTTTGCTCTCGATGTCGTATGGGTTCGAATTTATATTTTCCCCAACTTTTTGATATTTTAATAGACAACAGTAGAGTAGTGACCATTTTATAAGTGAAACTAATTTTGAACTATTTTTCGTATCTTGCAAGCAAAAAATATTCGAAGAAAATAGATTGTTTCAGGACGATTGGGAAGTTGACTATTTTGTAGTGAAAAACAAGCATGGATCGGTAATTGTTTGCTTTGTCACGAAAGTGTTGTATTTAAAAAATACCAATAAACACAAAAATCGTTCAAATGACACTTTTCCTCGAAGATCTCTTTCAGAAGGTGTTTCCTGTAAGTTTTTTTATCTGTGTGGTTGGTTTATATAGCTATACATTTTTGTAGGTTTCTATTATTTCTACTAATGTTAGAAACTTTATAATAATATGTATATGTTAAGGAATATATAAAAATACATAACTGTACACTGAAACTCTCTGGCTAAATTACATTAAAATGCTTTTTTCGTATGAATTTTTTTTGTATAAATAGGCTTAACAGGGGTGAAAATGCATCGCCTGTAATGACGCTCAGTGTCATAGTGTTCGGTATTGCAAATGTGCTTCGTTCTCCCGGCTTTAGTTTTGAAGTTGTTTTAAGCGCATTAATATTCCGTTTCAATACCTTTTTCAATTTATAAGGATATCGTTTATTGGTTCTTGAAATAATTTATTGTCTATTTTTCATTACAAACAGTTGCTTTATTTTAGATATTCTAAGAAGCATAAGCATTGGAGTTAAATTTTCAGAACTTATTGAGACGAAGTCATACATTATACTCAGTTCTTCAGGGTCGAAAAATTGAATTGCGTTTGAGAGTTAGTTTCTTATTTATTCATTCATTTATCAAAGACTCATTGTAATTTGATACAATTAAGTAATTTTTCAACGGATATAGATGACTGATTTAATATATTGGAAATTACTCATGTAATTTGAACATTTCAAAATTTTAAAAACTTTCAAGTATCAAAATTTAAAAAAAAAAAGCGAGGAATATTAAATTTTTCCAAGGAAAGAAAGATAACCTAGTTTTCACTCAAAGCAAATTTAATGTTTTATCCTGGACGAATTTTGGACTGGATGCAGAGAAGAAGTAAAATAGTAACATTTCTTCCATACACTTCTAACGTTAAATACAATGCATGTAAAAAAAAAACAACACATACGGTAAAAAAATTCACAACACCAAATAAAAAAAAATATCGAATCATCAGGAACAAGCTAGATACTGTCTTTATTGAGAGTAAGGTTTTTGATTAATCCAGTGAAAGCAAACAATTATACCTGCCACCCCGATTACATGACATATTGGACTGTAGTTACAAAACCCAGTACAATACGGCAGAACGTTATTGCGTGTCTCATTACAATCTCTTTATCAATAATTCCAAAGCATTCCTGATTGTTCCTATTGTGGCCTCTGAAAGCCCGAATGGAATACAAAGCCCTTGGCAATATCGAAGCAGGTGGACTGTTGACTCACAACATTCACCGATTGTGGTTCTAATGCAGCATTTTGTACTTAACTGTATCAGTGACACGTTTTAGGCATGCATGATTATTAAATTAGTTTTAAGTTATCTTGTGCAATTTCGGAAGAAATTATATACGCTTTGAATGAAATTTTATGAATTATACTTAGGATGAAAAGTATATGTAATAATTTCCTTTAATTTCATCTAAACTTTTTAATTTGTTGTGATCCTGGCCTTTAGGACTCGCGCGTAAATAATTAACTATCAAACCCGTATATTGGAATAATCGTAGCCGTATGCTCTTGAAAATTAACAACTTCCATATTTAAAGTAAGATTGCATCAGAATCTACCGAACGATATTTTTCCACCAATCAACTGGCACCGTTCACGGAAATCGTGTGAATTCCAAAACTTTGTTGCCGCTTAATATAAAATACCTCAAGGTACTGGGAAAGCTTTTTTTGTCTTCATTATATGTATAGCTGTAGCTCGTGTTTGCTTTTATATGTTGTGTTGTCCATTTTCATGTTAGTTGTTTGAAATGTCTTACATCAATAGATGGAATTAAAAAGTACCAAGCCTCCTCAAGTATGCCACGATAATATTTAATAATCAAGAAAAAATCTTCTCGGTGAAGGGCATTTCATATATATATATATATATATATATATATATATATATATATATATATATATATAATATATATAAATGTTGTCCCCTTGAAACTATATTTATCTCTGCAATCTTGTATGACTATATATTATTTTTAAGTTATGGATATCTAATCCTAAGCTTACGATTGTACTAAAAATACTCTAATAGCCCTTACCTCATGATTTAAAAAGGATCCGTCCTCATCAAAAGAAACATGCTTGACAAATTTGACTCTATAGGTCTAATTGTTCAAAAAGGTGATTTTTGTATTTAAAGCCCCAAACCCCCTTAAGAGATGATTTTCGTACAACCCTTTTTCGCGGATCTTTACTCAACAAAAGAAATATGTCTGTCAAATTTCAAGCCTGTATGTCCTACAGCTCTAAAGATCTCGTAATGAGTTAGTGAAAAAGTTGCTTTTCGGACATTTTTTATAAATTACCTGATAGGTTGGTCTGTATTAACGTTAGCTTGATGAACTGGTAGCTCGGAAAAATGAGTTTCAAAATTTTATTTTTGTTTAAAAATTCTACGTTTCCCATCTTTTTACTTTAGTTTTCTTCAGAGGCTATAATATTGGCAAATTTTATTATGTATGTATATTTCAGCGGAATGGTTTTTAATATTGTAATAATGTCGAACTTTGCTTTTAAAATTGAAATCCTATGATCAAATATTTTAATCATAACTATTGTTTAAATTTGTTATTTATTTTGAGCTGGAATGAAAATTCTTATATCACATGACGAATGCTCATTTAACCGAGCTTGCTTAAGATTTACATGAAATTAAATCAGAGCATTGAATGAACAGTTGTTTCGTTCGATATGCTGGTTTGTTGAATTTAAAATTCGAATGACTTCTCCACGAACATTTTCTATATTAATGAAATTTATTTTGAATTCAACTGCTTCGAATATCAGTTTTCTTAATAATATAACCCATAGAACTAAAATTCGATAATTAAAGTGAGATGACACATCCAATTTCAAAAAGTCTGTTATTATTCAGATATTTCTAATTAGAACGCGGAGTTTATTAATTATGAATAGCGTTAAAAGAGTTGATATCTTATTAAAACGAATGTGGGACTTTTAATTGAAATGTAAAACAAACCTTCGACGTATTCAAAATACATGAGCGCTTTCTAAGAAATTGAATTTCTAGTGTTTTAATTATACTATTCAATGCCGATGGAATTAACTGAAGTGCTGTTTTAACTAAAACAAAACTGAATAAATAACTTTTGAAGTAGAAATTGAAATAAATATTTTGTTAATCTGATGCTTAAATTTCTCTCGAGGACCTTTATTAAATCGCAATACCCTTTCATGTGCTTACATCATGTACTTGAAACGATACCTGAGGTAAATAAACACATACCGAAGTATGATAGCTAAGCTTTTGATTACCAGAGGCATACATAAATTATTCAATCATAGTTTATAACGTTACGTGCTTTTGTGTATAAAATGACTCGAGAGAGAGAGAGAGAGAGAGAGAACCGTTGATTCTAATATTAGAATTAAGACGAGTGTTGTATATTAATTTGAAAAAGACTGCTTTGTTCCATTGACGCTTTTCGACATATAAGTGAATTTTAAATCATTATTGAGTTAGCATTTAACTTACACAATGGATGCAAATTCAATTTTCTGATTTTGAATTGAATTGAATTGAATTTGTGCCCTTTTGACTAACAACACGACGGGTATGAGAAAACTTTATATGTATTAGTACTTTAGACTAAATTAAGATTTTAAAATACTAATAAATGCAATCAAAACGTATTTCATTTGAACGTTAATGCATCAATATAAGAGTTAAGAATTTGATACGGTTGATGTAATATTAGGAAAATAAGTCAAAATTTAACAAGAATATCAAATTTTTTAATTAGATGTTTCTGATTTTCGCGTGAAAGCTATGTATTTTCATTCTAATAGAATTTATTGAATATAATTTTTTATTCAAATTTCTTTATATAAGGGATATGTAGTTCAATTGGGGCTGCTGCATTTTAAATTCAATGTCATCAAGGACTTCCACTTCCAATAGCATTTACATAATTTTAAAACGTTTTTTACTTGCACCTAACTCAATTTTCTTACATGATCCTTATAAAATGGCCTTCATCTGTCTATATGCAAAATCTGAAGGTCTTGCGGCAGTGTGGATGGTAGGATAACGAATACGTAAAGGATTGTGTACATCTCTCTCTCTCCAAAGACCATCATTGTAGGGCAAAATTGAAGCTCGATAAATTTGTAAAGTATCAAAGTAATTGCGATGTCTTTTTGGCGTCAGTTGTTGACCTTGACATGAGTGTTTGAATCATTAACTTACCTATCCACAGCTAAGCCGTGCAAGCGTTAGACGACTGGGAGGAAAATGAGTCCTTATTCGGGCCAGTCATTAAGCACTTTTATTCCTATGTTTTGTTGTTCACGACTTTCAAGAGAAGAGGTCGCTGCAAAAACTCCTTTTTATTGAAGAAAATCATTTTGTTGTTGATGGAAATTGTTTTGTAGTCATTACTGCAATTGATATGCATTCTCAGTAGGTTTTTTAATTGTTGTTGGAAAATGTTATCATTGAAGTTGGGGGCAGTCTCTAGTTGAGGTGGCGCAAGCACCAATACCATTGGATCCATTTGTTGGGATTTCATTGTGAATGTCTTAGTTATACTCTCCATGAAAATGAATAATCAACTAGTATGAGTATGACGTTAGTATGAGCAGTCCTCTAGTGTTCAATTCCTGAGCCACCACTTCAATGACTGCATCAGTGTTAGTTCGATCTACTAATATGTTAGTCTACAGATACGCTGTACAAGCGTTATATGACTGGGATTAAAAGAAATCCCTATTCCCCCTACGGAAGCTTGAATATAAAGAGTGCGACATCAACTTGTGTGTCAAGTTCAACATTTAGCCGTAATAAAAATTAAGAGGTTCGTCAACAAGAGTCCTATTGGTGCTTTTAGAGCGACTTTAATTCAAATCAATATTATTTAGCTTTATCAATAATTGATTATTTACTTGGCACTTAAAAAGCAATACGAAAATTGTGCTGTGTTAATGGAACTGAAACGTCTTACTTTGAATTAAGGATAGATGACAATATATAAGGTGAAATCAATCATTCTGTTTTTCGAACCTTTATTTTGAACCAGTGGAAGAATACTGAAGTTGAATCATCTCTATATTCAACGTGTATCGTTTATTTGCTGTTAGTCAGTGTGTTGTCTGATTTGGTCTAATTGAAGTACAATTGAAGTAGAATTGCTCAATGGGACCTCGATGTAAAAAAGTGTATACCAACCAAGAATGACACCTGATTTCACTTTCACCAAATTTTCACATCATGCTACATGAAGATTTTTAAATCTAGAGTTCGATTAATGTATTAATTTTCTTTATTATGTTTATCGCTTCAATATAGAATCAGAATTGAACTCTTGTAATCCTCTTATTGGTAGTTTATATCCAAATTATAATCTAGTACGATCCTTTAATGGTTTTTGTGAAGTTATCTCTTATTTTTATTGCCTTGCGTGGCACAATTTGATCTTCTTTTATCGATGCTAATTCCCTTGAACTGTCAGCATACATTTTCGAAGTTAGTTTATGCATATAACTTAAGAATTGAAAGGAATTACTTGCATTCTCCTCTAAGAGGTTATTGTTTCTGGTAATATATGAAGTCATCATCGCGGATCAGCATCCAGAATAAAGTAATTGTTAAAATATCTTTTGGCGGGATAATTTTATATTTTCACGATAAAAATAATTTTGTTTGTCTATTACGTTAGATGGTACTATTACTATTCTGAACTAGGAGTCTTCAAGCTTTCAAGCTTGAGGGCCGAATTAATAAATCTACAATGCGCCTTAGGCTACATCAATACATTCACAATAACTCACTGGTCCCATCAATAAATTCACAGTGTTCCGTGGGCTACACGACTGTCAAAAAGATATTGTAGTTAGGACATTTATATAAAAAAGAGTAGTTTGTTTTACAAGACTACAACTGGTTTTAAGGGACGGGATGGTGTTTACAGATTTGTATGTGTATTGGTTTAAAAAAGTTAAATGGAAGTCGAATTAAAATACTTTGCAAACCTGTTAAAGATCAGAGTCCCCATGTTTTCCGAAAATTTCTGAGATTTTATGCATATATAGTCAGATTTTTTATATTTAAAATTATTTAAAATACAGCGAAATTTTTAAAAATTTCGTCATTTTCAGAAAGTTTTATCTCAAATGGGAATCAAGCACATCAGTAGAATATTTTAAAGTTTAAGAATAACAGAAAAAATGGTTTTTTACGACAAAAAGCAGTCAAAAATTTGCCTCAATTTCAAATGAGGGGTCACTAAAACGCTTTTAGCGGGCCATTCATGGTCATGAGCCATGGGTTGAAGACGCCTATTCTAAACTATAACTGCTTCCGTAACTGATTCATAAAATAGAATGCATGATAAAAAATAACTGTACAACTCGAGTTTTGTCTTGGAGCTTTTAACTAATCTTTGTCTGATTTGTATCTTGTTGGAGTAGTGTTTGCGTCAAAATGGATTTGTTGGAATAAAGTTGATATCTATTAAAAAAGAAGTCCATGAAGTATTAGTAATAGAAGGTATATAATGTTGTAATGGATGTTGACTTTTGAAGGTATAAATAAGCCAAAGAAATTCACCGAGAGAAAATGCAATTGATTCAAAAGAAACATGCAGAAAAGGGGATAGGCTATTAATTGATTTTACAAGAAATCTCAAAAGACTTAATGATACTCGTTAGAACAGAACTCGATGTATAGAAATGTGTTATTCCAATAGTAAAATTAAAAACGCCTCTTAAACGGCTAAATTTGCTCTATACAAGGAATCGAATACTACAATTTTTTAATAGATTTTTTATTTTTAGTATCTAAGCTTCTTCTTAGAAGTAAACAGAAAAAAATTAAAAAGAAGCCTGTTACAAGAGTTGAGATTATGAACTTGAGATATAACTGCATTTCTTCTGGTTGTAATCAACACCGAAACTGAAATGAGATTTGTCGGATTAGCATTTATATTAAATCATTTGTTCGAAAATCTATTAAGTTAGTTATAAGAAGCTTATTTTTGCAATACCTCTCAAGCAAAGTTTGTAATTATAGTTTTTTTAAATAAAAGAATTTCGTTCTTAGTCTGTCTCATAAAGTCTGGAAAATCAAATGCTGGACACCTCACACACTTAATAACAAATATTCAGTCTCAACAGTTTCATCAAACCAAAGTCTGTACTTACAAACTCTGTTCTTATTATGGCATGCTCAAGTGAACTTAATTAATAGTAAACTCAATATATAATTGAAAACAATATATTTTTTAAAAAAATACCAATACTACAGACGGATAATTTTTCCAGTAAGTTGCTATTTTCGATTTTTTTTTAAAAAAACTCAGAGGGGTTTATATATTTCCCTCGATAATTGCAAGTTACTTAGAATAGGACGAGTAAGTCTTAAAAATTAAGAAAGTACTAAGTTTTCTCGTATATACATATTTTAATGATAAAACAGAGATCATTTTATAATTATTCTTTCCACTTCATTACTAAAAATAATTTTCTCGTTTTAGCTCAAATACTTCAAATACGAACGATTTTAAAAGAATCTTATTCAAGTACTCCCAAGAAATCATTCTCAAAATGCTCGTTATACAAAGCAATGCACATAATGTAACGTTATGCATGAATCACATAAAAAACAACGCTTTTAAAAGGGTTTTCGTATTTTTATTTATTTATTATTATTTTTTTTTTTAAAAAAACTTAATATATTCAAATATACTTCCGAGATAATGTGTAATCAAGCTTATACTACGAAAATAAAACGCAATTATCTCCAAGAAAAATACTCTGGATAAAAGAAACATAGAACAACACCGATTGGAGAACGGAAAAGTAAAAGAAAGAAAAAATATATCGAAAATCAGGATCACTTCAGAGCCTTTTCCGAATTAGTAGGGCATAAAATTAAAATACCCATTCTCAGAAAATCTCTCTCCTCAATTAAAAACTTTCGGGAGCGAAATGGGTGGAAAAACAAAAGAGAAAAATGAAATAAAGCAAAAGAAATAAAAAAGAAGAGAAGATGGAGAAAGAAACATTCCTGTCAGAGAATGGGACTGTAATTATTTAAATCATCCTCAGTTCACATTTGAGAAGTAACACAGCGATTTTCTCAGTTTTTTCCTCTCTATCTTAGTCTCTTTTCGGTAATCCACCCATCCTGAGGAACAAACGTGTAAAAGAATTTGAAAGGGTTAAGAGAAAGAAGAGGAAAAGGTGTAGAGGGTGGAAAGGGAAAAAAAGGGAAAAAAATAAAGCATTCTCTTCTTCGATGAAATTTTACGAGCAGAATGCAATGGTTGAAACGTGCTCTTTTCGCGGGCAAGTCTAATCTGTTCTTCCGATTTCGACTTGGAGCTTGTTAAATCGCTCTTTTTCAATCTTTGTCCTGGAAGATCTTTCTTTATGCTCTTCTTCATTAAATGTTGACGACGAAAGAAAAGTAAGGAATAATTGAAGTTTTACGAGGTAAAAGTAGAGTTCGTCCTGGAATGTTTCGGTGAAGGGGGGGTGAATAAAAATTTACTTATTTTTTGTTTGTTTTTTCTTTATGTAGTTTTTGAAAAGAGATTAAAAAAGAGTTTATGGATTTAGACACGTTTGATGCTGGGACACGTTTTCGAAGTTCGTAAAGAATTTTTTTTTCTTGCTCGAGTGAGATATTTTATCTTTTAAATTCATATGATATCGTTTGGTTTCTTTGTTGTTGCCACATGTGAACTTGGAAAAGCTATAAAATAAATTGGAAGAGACAGTAATTAATTAAAGGAAATTAAAAAAAACCCAATGAAATACATGGTTTTCAAATAGTTAGGGCATTAATATTCGAAAAATGTATGAATTTAATATTTTTCGAATGCAACATTTTATTTTCCAAAAAATTGATTTTGTTTTCTTTACATTGTAACTTAAAATACTTGCGAATTAAAAAATGAGTTATCGATAAAATGAATGAAAACAAGAATAGTAATTAATTAAATTTAATTAGGAAAAACCCGAGAACCAAAAACAGAGGATCAATTCCTTTCTGAATCTTTTAAAATTGTTGAATATTTTATAAAAATTACGAGAAGGAAAAATCTTTTTATTCGATTCGGTTTCGTTATTTTTTTATGCAGGTGAATTAAAAAAATTACAGATAAAATTTAATCAAACTAACATTGAAAGTTAAATTAAATAGCTACACAAATACGATTTCAAAAGAAACTAAAATAAACGTGAAATTTGAAAGAAAAATATTAAAAAAAACTAACATGAGCACGACGTATTGGAAAATGTAGCATTTAAAATTATTTCAACTACGCTTCTTTTTTTTAAGTAAAAGAAGTATGAATGTCTGGTATATCTTTTAGACTTTTTATCATAGCAAATACTTTTAAACTTAAATAGGTTTTATTCTGTAGCATATATTTTGTAAACATTCTAGAGCATAAAATGTATAAGATTCTAAAATTAAACTACGTGATCTTTTTAATGTGATTTATTAAACTTTCAAAATTTCTTTGTTATTTTGATAGATTGTTTTGTTTTATTTGCAACGAACTGATAAAAAGTTAAATCAATAACAAAAGGTTAAACAAATGTGTCTGTCAAAATGAAATATTAAATGAAAAACAGAATCAATACATTGATTAAGTTTTTTGACGGGTATATTACAATTTTTCTTTCTGATATCTGAGATATAAAGTAAACGTTACTGAAGTAATTTTTTAACTAAAATATATGAAATGAAGCAAAGAACAAAATAAGTGAAGTTTTAAAATGAATGAATAAAGAGGATAGGGAAAAATCCAGCCTAACGATTTAATTTTGTTCATTTATCTTTTTGAAAAATAATGGGGAAGTTTTTAATTAATTGTAATTTATTATCAATGCTAATTTTAATCATCTTTTGTTAGTGAGTTTAATCATTATTGCTCGAATAAATTTATGGCTTTGAGGAAAGAAAGTAATGATTTAGCTCGGAAATTAATTCTGAAAGTTAGTCATTTATGCCATGAAAATATACATTTCTAATTTTCAAATTAAATATTTTAATTGAAAAATTTATTAGATCAACTGCACAGTTGAATAAAATTATTTATCTTCTGGATGCCATATTAATCAAATCTATTATAACTAATAATGTATTTTACACAGATAGATTAATAATGTAATGATGTATATTTGGAAAAGTTAACTGGAATAGAGAGAGAGTGAGAGAGAATGAACTGAAATGTGTTTTCAGACATAATACTCATGACTCACTGCGAAGTACGCTTTGGAAACTTATGTACTTGATATATCGTACAAGTAACAAAAATGCATCTATCCCAGCGTTTGAGAACGATATAGATATTTATTAAAAAGAAATTTTCTTCACAAAATTTGTAATAAAAGCCAAAATAAAATAAAATAATTTTAATAAATTGCTGTTTTTCTTACAGAATTTATTAATGTCTTACATAAAAAAATACAGTTAAGGAGGGGCCTCTATTTTAAAGCAAAATTTCTAAATTTGTGTAAAAGGGGAATAGGGAATCTGGTGTTAGATCTGCGACTTTGAAACACGATCTCAACAAAATCGGAATAAAATCAGCAGCATATATTTTTTAACACCTTTTTATAAGCTTCACTTATATGTAACGGAATCTTGGAACTCAATTTTTACCCACTTAAAAAGGTCAGATTAATTCGAAGTTTTGCTCACTTATCCAGGATCAATGTCCTGATTAGGAACATCTGGATTAATGATTTCCCATTTTCAGATTCCATCCCGCATCTGGCAACTAATTTCAGATCCCATTTCCAAATCTGGCGACTAAAAGATTAAGTTACAACTTAGTTCGATTAACTATAACAGGGTGTTTTTTTAGTTTTTTAAAAAGTATTATGTATTATTATTAACATCCTATTATATTGCATGAGGATTATCTGGGGTGAGAGAGTGTTGGACCACGATAGTTCAACCCCTAATCTTCATAACTATATCATAATTTTGAATCCTGATCACTTAATTCTAAATCATACTAAGGGAAGAATTTGAGGAACAATTCATTTCAATTGCAATAACCCTTATTATGCCACATGAGAAGTCTTGATTGGCATCAGGACATTGCCAATAGATTGACTACAATGCTCGTCGTACGTGCAGTTCAATTGGCGGTGAAATTCTTAGCGTGGATTGATTGGTCGTGCATTAGCGTCCCACATAGAAGCAACATAAGGACTATTGGAAGTAGAGCTCGCGTATTTATGAACTGTGGTTAAGTGATGACTCCTGACGGGCACTCTACTCTCCGAACTTCTACACCACTCCAACGGAAGAATTTTGAAAACAGATTTAGTGCATCACTTGTGCTATGCATCAAGTCTTTAGTGAAGTGAGAGGGATTTTGGTAACGTCGCACTACAATGTAAGTCTATTGGCAGTGGATTTTATAAATTTGAGCTTCGGTCAATTGACGAGGAAGAACCTAACGGCCTCCCCTACTTCATCACACCACCTCAACAGAAAGACTTAAAGAACCTCGACAGATTTAACGTGCATCAGCCTGTGTGCACGACGTGTATTCAATGACACTACAGCAGCATTTCTCGGCACCCCACATCTTATTTTAAAAAAGTATTTTAAAATTATTTAAAATTATTTTATTTAATTATTTAAAATTATTATTTAATAATAATTTAATTATAATTTAATTATTATTAAAATTATTTTATTTAATTATTTAAAATTATTATTTAATTGTTATTAAAATTATTTTATTTAATTTTTTAAAATAATTATTTAAATTATTATTTTAAAATTATTTTTAAAATGATTGACAAATTATTTTAAAAAAATATCAATTTTCTGAGAGTAAACAAACAAAATACTTTCTGACATAATAAAATATAAAAAAAAACATTTTCACACTGAAATACAATACACTTACAGATGTATTGGTACTGCACAATGTATTTGATAATTAATTTAGCAATACAACGCTAAGAACAAGTTTAATAATATCTAGTGACCCCATGGGCTTGTCATATATAAAATTTTTACAAAAATTAACATTTATCTTGATAATTTGTGCAATTTATAATTAATTCCTCAACTGCCGATTAAAAATTACGTGATTCGCTCCCCAATGCCGCCGTTTACCACGCATGCGCGCGAGTGTGATGTATGGGGGGGGGAGAGGAAGGAATAAATAAAAAAATCCTCTCTCTCTCCCTGTGAAATAAGTAAATCCTTCGCAATCACCGTCAAGGTGCATTTATTGCATTCCAAAGCCTTCGTAAAAATTTTATGGATAGCAGTGCACAGAAAAGATCGTACTTCGGAAAGTTGTATATGTACGTCTCTCTCTCTCTCTCTCTCCGGGCAACGCTTTGGCTGAGTGAGACGTTTATATACGCCAGTGACATTTAAGAGGCTAAAGTCGTATTGTATCTTTCGCTTCAAAGTACATTATTATTGAATTAAATAAAGAGTGTTTTTTTTCCAGGTATAGAAGTTTAAGTTGGCATTGCTTTCCAAGATGGCGACCGATTTAACAGCTGTCAAGTGATTTATTCTCAGTTTGGTTTGGCGATTCATCCAAACGATCATCAAGCAAGGCGTAGATTCGTCGAATGGGTCCAAAACGAGATGGCCGTTGTTCCCGATTTTCATAAGCGAATTTTGTTTAGCGATGAAGCGCACTTCTGGTTGAATGGCTACGTCAATAAACCTAACTGCCGCATTTGGAGTGAAGCTAATCCGCAAGTGTGTGTCGAAATACCGTTACATCCAGAAAAGCTGACTGTTTGGTGCGCTTTATGGGCTGGTGGAATCATTGGTCCGTACTTCTTCAAAAACGATGAAGGCCACGACGTTACAGTCAATGGTGATCGGTATAGAGCCATGATTACTAACTTTTTCATTCCTGAATTGAACAATCATGATGTCCAGGAGCTGTGGTTCCAACAAGACGGCGCAACATGTCACACAGCTCGTGCCGCAATCGATTTATTGAAAGACACGTTTGGTGACCGCCTAATTTCACGTTTTGGACCTGTGAATGGGCCTCCAAAATCTTGTGATTTAGCACCGCGAGACTATTTTTTGAGGGGGTATGTAAAGTCATTGGTCTATGCGGATAAGCCACAAACGCTTGACCATTTGGAAGACAACATTCGCCGTGTTATTGCCGATATACGGCCACAAATGTTGGAAAAAGTCATCGAAAATTGGACGTCCAGATTGGACTACATCCGAGCCAGCCGTTTCAGTCATATGCCAGAAATCATATTTAAAATGTAATGCCACAAGATTATCTTTCTAATAAAAAAATCATGTCAATCGAATAATACATCGCTGTTTTATTGCAATTTAAAGTCCTATACCTCTAAAAAAACACCCTTTACAATGTTGTTTTTGACCATAACCACTAGACCTTCACACCCACCAAGTGGCTGCGTAACCTATTTATCAAGATAAAGGACTCGAGGACGGCGTGTCATGGGTTCGAGCCTAGTACTGCTGAAGACCCGGCGTGTAGAGGGGGGCGATGCACGTTCAATCTTTCGATGTTCACTCCTGTTAGTGTGGTATGGAAGTTAGGAGAGGGGTCAGATGTCATCCTCGTTACTTGAAGATGGCTTAAAATTACAAGGTCCATCGCCTAAAACCCTCGAGTCGCTGAATAATGCGGCGTTAATGTTCACTCACTCATTCACAGCCACTAGATTTTTAGTGGAATCTCTGCTCGAGAATGCAGGTTCTTAATCATGAATTACTGCAAGTAGGGTCTTTCCTTTGAGTTAAGGTATTCGACTATGTTCGGAACCGTGATTTTAAAAAAGCGCATAAATGGATACTTTTCATGTTTAAATAAAATTTCAGTCTGGTGTAAAAAATGGAAGTTGGCCACCTCTCCAGAAAAAAGCAGTCTAATCAACTTTTCCATAAAAAGAAGCACAATACCTCCATTACTTAAAACATGTGACAAACCTATTCCCGAAGTGAAGAGTCTGAAAAAAAATCCTGAGTATCATCTTCGACCCCAATATCACCTGGAAAAATCATATTAATTAGCTACGTCAAAAAGGATTCAAATATTTAAATGCCATTAAAGCCTTATCTTCTCCGAAAACAGGAACAAGATCTGATCATCTTTTAAATATTATTAATGCCACAATCCGTTCTATCTTTGACTATGGAAGTCAACTCTTTTCCTTTTCTAGCAATAGCAATAGACAGAAACTAGAACCGATTTACAATGCTGCCTTACGTTTAGCCCTAGGTCTCCCAATAAATACCCCGTTGGATTTATTAAGAGCAGAGTCTATGAATGGAAGTATTAATACTCGCCATAATTTCCTTTGCAAAAAATTTATAACCAAGCAAATAGCATTAAAAGACTGGTCACCGAACGCAAGGTTATTTTGGAATATAAATAGTATTTTTTATAAATATAGAGAAAAGGAGATCAGTATTTTTCAAAAGACGATCAACCTGCTCCAAGAATTATGTATCTCTAAAGTAGATATTCTTCAATGAATCCCTCCTCCTCCAATCTATGAAAATCGCAAAATAAACATCTATACTCATGTGAACTACCCTTTCAAAACAAGGATCTTCCAGATGACATAGTACAAAATATGTTTACTGATTACATTCAGCCAAAATTTAATAACAATATTATAACAGCAACCGATGGTTCAAAAAATACTAATCAAACATCAATAGGAATTTTGATCCCCAAGAAAAAAATTCGACAAAATTTCATACTGAAAGAAATGATTTCCATATTCACAGCTAAAGCTATAGCCATATGGACTGCGTTAAAAAACTAGGTTTCTGAAACAGAAAATTATATCATCTTGACGGACAGCTTATCAGTCCTAAAAAGCATCCAAAATATTAATAGAAAATCCAATACGATAATATTAAATTTAAGTTCAACTTTACATCAGTGCCTCCAAATAGCTCAATCAATTACATTCATTTGGGTACCAGCTCACAGGGAATAGGGATTAATGAAGAAGTTGATAAATTAGCTAAAGCCTCTCCAGAGCCGTGGAATATTATTTCTTGGATAACTTGGGAAGATCTACATACACATTTCAAAAAACAACACAAAAATAAAAGTGAAGAAATATGGAAAGAGAGCAAAAGACATAAAAATTATCTTTATATTTCTCATCTTGAAAAATGGAACAGACAGGCAGCAAAAAATAGAAATACAGAAGTTTTAATCAATAAGTTGCGAGCTAAAAATTACCATTAAATGATATATATTTCCTTTTTAAACAATCGGATTCTCCTTTGTGTACAGATTGTAAAGTACCAGAAACTAGTGAATATTTTATATTAAACTGTATCAAATACAAATCGCAGCGTGAAATTTTGAAAATTTTTATCTCCAACCACGGAGAATGGTCTTATTCCTCAATAGCGAAATGTAAAACAATAGAGCATGTTCAAAAAGTTGAAAAATTTCTGAAACCATCCAATAGATTCTAAAATTCCAGTTACTCTATACTCTACTTTCATCAATCTCAGGTGAAGCACAACGCGATAATTCAAATTACTGATGGACAGTGCAATCACGAACTGTGCGTTACAACTTGGATTAAAACCTAATCAAAATTTTATCGGAGCATAAGGCGTTAGCCAAGTTCTCCACTATTACAGTGATTTCACTGTATTGAACTGAACTGAACTGAACTACTTTTCATGATGTTTAGTGTCACTCAGATTACAATACATGCATAAAATTGTTTTAAGGACATTTTGACAAAAAAAATTATTTAAATATAATATTTTGGCAAAAAATCAACTTAGAATAATCTTGTTTCCAAATGTTCTCCTTTTGTGAAAAATGGTTCTATTGTAATAATATTTTGCCTGTATATAACTCAGATCTCTCCACAGAGGCTCAACTAGAATTTTTGAAAAATTAATATTATTTTCAGAGTTACCACCAATTGAAAAAATTATCGGCGTTTTTTTTTCTTAAAATTGCTCGCCTCTGTTGTCGTAAAATATGACTAAACCCACTTCTAAGTTATATAGTTCAAAAACTCTAGTTGAGACTCTGTACAGAGGTCTGAGTTATATACAGGCAAAATATTATTCTAATAGAAGCATTTTTCACAAAAGGAGAACATTTGGAAAAAAGATTATTCTAAGTTAATTTTTTTGCCAAAATATTGTATTTAATGAAATTTTTTTGTCAAAATGTCCTTAAAACAATTTTATGCATACATTCTAATCTAAGTGACACTAAATATCATGAAAACTATCCATTTATGCGCTTTTGCAAAATCACGGTTCCGAACGTAGTCGGATACCTTAAAGTGGTACAAAATTAGGAGGTCTGCTCTCAATTGCTCGTTTTTATACTAATGTAGGATGTTAATTGAAAAGAAGAAAATTCAAATGCACTTCAAAGCTACTCAAACCTTATGAATAAAATGAACTTAGTCCAATCTTGGATTAATTTAACTTATATTAACGACAAAAGTGAAAGAATTATTGAAGCAGATTTTATATTTAATTGAACAGACAATATATAAAAAAACGAAACTTTGCAAGAGAGAGAGAGAGAGAGAGAGAGAGAGAGAGAGAAGAAACATTTCTTCTCAAATAACACATATTCAACCGAAGTAAACAGTTTCGGTCAAAGTAATATTTTCTTTTACATATTAACCCATAATTAGTTTTTCTCCAACCTCACTCAGTATCTTTTATTAATATACCCAAACCCCAATTTCACGATACAAGAATAATTAACTAACCACTTCGCTAATCCTCTTTTAAGAGGTTATTTTTGCAAAACTGTATTTGTCGATAAAAACTTTTAACGGAAGGACACCTGCTCGTAACTTAATTTGTACAGGGAACTGCGATATCAGTCGAATACAGGCTTGTGTATACTTAAGAAAGCTTTCTCGACGTCCGCCATTCGTTCTTTTGATGGAAAAAAGATTGCTTCGAGTTATGCAAATACGCGTTTTTCCTTTTCTCTGTGCAAACACAGCCTTATTCGGACGAAAAAAAGAGAAAAAGAAATGTGACAGAAACTTTTAACGGTATTGACTTGTTTCGTTCGAGAGGATACCTTAATAAGTAAACTGTAATTAGCTAAATAGCTCTTGATGCAAATTTTCACCTTTTGTTCTATGTTAGTTTTGTGAAAAAAAGATACTTAGTAATTAATTTTATATAAGAGAAACGGATTTGTTGATTACTGTCAACGAAAGAGTTTCCGAATGTTGAATTGCTATTTATTCAATGTTTAATTTTACTTTTTTATTGCAGAGTTTATTTCAAAAAGTAACTGTTCAGTAAAGAATTGATTCAACCGTTAAGTTTCTGAAGATTGAATTATTTTATTAAGATAAATTTTGATTGTGCTTGATTGCGTTTCTTCATAAAAAAGTGAGTCTTTCCAAAAATATCTTTAATAAGACAGAATGATTTCGATAAATATACATTTTAAAAGTTTCGTTATTTGAAAAACGGCATTAAAATGGTTTGCGTATTGTTTTTCTTCTAATTTCGCAATTAAGTGTAAATCGAGAAATTAGTATCGTGCGAGCGCATGCGCCTGTTTTGAATTTATTTAATTTATCATGCATCATTAATAATAAATAAATTTTTTTCGTATGCTGTCTATTTGAAAGAATACTATTAACTATTTTTAAGAATACTGAAACTCTTTCTTACATCTTGAAATCAAAATTATTTCCAAAAACATATACAATATGCCTACCACCCTCTCGCACGCATGCAGACTCACATATAGAAACATCACTTCGTCATTTATGTTTAATTTCTTTCAATAAAATATAATTTCTTTAAGTAAATTAAGTAAAAGAGAAGTTATTTGATAATACTTTTTTGGCTGATTTTATTCTGTTATTATTAAAGCTCCCTTTGGAAACATTAATATCCACATAACAATTTATAAGAATATAATTCGAAATTGTTAAAAACGTATAATGAAAACTCGGTTACTAACAAATTAGATAAAAATAAAGATTTTGTGAACATTTTCAGTATTTGCTTAAAACATGATTATACCTTTGAGTTTTTAAGAACACATTTACACTGAAATTACCAAATTTATGGGGCAGCAATGTTCAAATATCCAGAAGGCATAACATTGTGTAAGAAATGTATACGGGCAGCAAAATTGCTTTAAATAACAGGAGACAGATGACAAACCAGTTCGTGAAGAAATTTGAAGTTCATGATGTACAACAGTAGAAGGTCTCGTCTCTAGTGTTTTTTTAACAACACTCTATAGAATGCAAGACATTTGATGGGATTGTAAATACATGCTCTGAAATTTAGGGGACTAAAAAAAGTTTACTTAGATGAGTCATGATTCCAATAGGTAAAAGTTGATGGAAGGAATTGAGTATGGCACAAACCTCACGAAGCCTTGAACTAAAACTGTCAGCATGACATCGTACACCATGGTGGCGGCTCTATAATGGTGTGGACTGATTTTTCATTACATGGAGTTCATGATATACAACAGTAGATGATCGGCTCTAGTGTTTTTTTAACAATACACTGTGGGCTGCAGGGACTTTAACGGACCCGTAAACATATGTCTGAAACTTAGGTGACTAAAAAAGGGTTACTTAGTTAGTCATGATTCCATTCGGTAAGAGTTGATGGAAGGAATTGAGTGTGGCAAAAATCTCCCGCGCCAAGGACTTAAACTGTCAACATGACAGCGTACAACTTGGAGGCGCTCTATAATGGTGTGGGTTGTTTTTGCATGGCATGGTTAGAGTCTTCTGATTAAATTGAGTAGATCATTTACCAGAAATGATTATGTCAGCGACCTGGGGACTATTAACAGCCATTCATGGACTTCATGTATCTAAAAAACAATAAAATTTTCTACGATTATAATCTCTCGCGTCCTGGCCATAATTGGTTAGAGAAGCGTTGAACATTTCGTACAACTGATTTGGTCTTTTAGATCAGTGATTCCTAAAGTAGTCTATATAGACCCCCAAGAGTCAATGAAGACCTGTAAGGGGTCCACGTTAGCGGAGAAACAATTTTGGTGTCCATGAGGTGTAAATGCGGGGTCTGCGATAGTGACCCTCATTAAATTAGGTCGTGACTTTAATTTTAAAAGGAAATTTAATCCAGTGGAAACCAGACTTACCTGTTTAACAGATTTATTTACTAAATTTAAAGAGGTTAATTTGCAGTTACAAAGCGACAGCATAAATTGTATTAGAACAAAGACCACATTTCAGCCTTTCTTGCCAGAATTAATCTAAAGGAGTATAATTTTTGTCGTCGTAAGTTTTCCTAGTTTCTCAATGGTCACAGACAATCTGCCAGGAAAAAGACGTTTTAACCTACGTTCAACATTTAAATGTTGAAACATTTTTTTAGACCTTGAAACTAGGTTCGAGAGTATTTTGACTATTGTAATACCACAGTAGGCAATGAATTCACATGCTCACTTTGAAAAAAAAAGTCAGATTACAAGAATTAGGCACTAACTAAGATCTTAAGGTAAAGTTTAGAAATAGATGTCAACAATGCTGGCTTTAAAAAATATATACCTGTTATTTATTCAATATTATGGAATATCTGAGAAAGTTTTAAACTTTTTTCCGTTTGAGAAGACGTTTCAGTGCGCTTGCCAATCTCCAACACAAAAAAAGAAAGAAGAAAAGACTGGACACTATTAACCGAGGATATATTTAGGATTAAATCTAACAAGATTAATGCCAAATGTTGAAAAATTGTTTTTGCGTCTACAAATTTATCCCTCCCTCTAAAAACATTTGTTTGTTGCTGAGTTATTTTATGCATTATTTACATTTTAATTTAATTAATTAACATATGTTTTCTTAAGTTTCAGGTACTATACTTCACTACAGTTAAAAATTTGAATCTTTTAAAATAAGTAGCTCTATACCTTCTGTCAAAAAAACCTTTAAGTTGATGAAATTGCAAAAATTTAATATTAGGTAAGTAGGGGTCTACCCCAAAACTGTCAAGGGGTCTATGAGGCAAAAAGTTTGGGAACCTCTGAATTAGGTAGTCAGACATGAATTCCATAAGGTTCATTTGTACACAAATTTTGCCCTGGTAATACTTTCGCAATTACAGAACGAGATTTAGTATCGCAGTCGAGGTGTTTTGGTGATCGAGTGGACTTTCAATTTTTCGGAGGAGGTACTATTGATGAAAAAAATTACAGTGATGAGTTTCTTGAACCACACGTTCATATTTTTCGAGGTGCTTGACAGTTAATGCAAAATAGTCAAACTGAGCATTTGAATTACATTAACTTAAATTTTAGAAATATATCTTGATTTGTTATTTCATAACGTATGAAAGGGCCTTTTTTGCTGACTGTAACATAACAAAGAAGCTTAAAAAGGTTTTAAAATCCCATAGTTTTATTAAAAATTTTTGAGAATACATTTAAAAAGATGAGGGAATATAATCTCTGAAGAATTTAATTTGTTCTATTACGTTTGTGTTGTTTATATGAACTTTAATGAGTTACTACTCAAAAAAATTTATTTCCTCATTCATTCAAAAAGTTCTTCTCAAATGTCAAGTTTATATATAATGTAGCGTTATAATTTAAATAATAATTCTTACAGTTATATGAACGAGTAAATAAAAGTTTTCCTACTTATATACCAAATTTGGGAGAAGATTTGAAACTTTTCATCCTCTCTCGAGACTTTTTATTTCTTTATTGAAGAAATAAATTTTAAAGAACTCTTTTAAGAAGGGTAGAGCCAGTTTGAAGAAGTTAGTTTAGTTTTAGATTTTACTATCTCTGTACTGCACTTGCGATAGATACCATAACTCAAAAAAGACGTTTTGAAAGCCTTAACTTCTATCATCCGTTAAGGTTGAGTCTGGAAAAAGATTTTAATTTATTTATTTTTCAGTTTATGTTTTGAAAAAAGAACTCAGAAACCAAGGTTTTCAGAAAAACGTTAAGTAGAACCAGTTTAATTCTTCTGTGGAATATTTGACTTTTAATGCATAAAACAAAGCTCAAAACGTTTTCTCTGTCCTTTCCTACTCTTTTTATTTTCAGAATATTTATCTACGAAACTATATTTGTTTTTCTCATTTAATGCATCATGGCATTAGAATAATATTAAGTGATTAATATACCATATTAAGAAATGAAATCATGAATAGACAATGATATTTTTGAACTTAATACCAAGATGAACTTACAGAGAAAATTGAAATCGTCATACGATATTTTAAACAATAAAATATAGAACATTGTTATTAAATTAATAAAAAAAAATGTTAATCAGCCTATAAACGTTTCCTCTTTAAATACATATAGAATCATTTTAGAATAACAAAAAAATGATGAATTCAAACTTCAGTATCATTTAACCCAACATGACAAGTAATAAAAACAATTGAGAATGTCAAATTCGAATAGATTTATCTCCCCGTGTGGATGTTTAGGAAAGAGTATTTCACTCTTGTTGTTTTCAAAGATACTGGAATATGGATCAGTGTGCCTGAATGTCACGGAAACAAGTGGGCTAATGCTATGACGAATAGATTAGAAGCAATAAGTAGGTTATTGGCAACAAACATCGTAGTTTCGAACTATGATCAAAAGATGAACGATGATACCTTAGCTGGCGTTCCACTCCACAGATTTTCAAACCCCACTTAGTACTTTTAGTTGTGACTCGTGAGTTCATTTCTACATACAATACACGTTAGTCCGTTTCTCTTCCTTTGGAAAGAGGTGTTCCAACCCCCTCTTTTACAACCCAAACTTTAACCAAACATGCTACTGAAGTCACAGTTTAATGTCGCAAAAATCCTAGCAGAATTCTTCGTTGAGGGCGGATTGAATTAAACTTGAAAAAAAAATTTGATTTCCTGAATATTCACGCACGCACGCACGCACACAGAGAAGAGAGAGAGAGAGAGAGAGAAAGAAAGTTCAAACTAACAAAATTTATTATACCAACAAAAAAAAATTAGGAGTATTTATTATATTACAAATGTGTGTGTGTGTGAAATACAAAATTGGGAATACGCAAATCTAAATCTCCAACATGGTCTAACTTTAAATTAGCTTGTCCAAACTCTCTCTCTCTTGGAATTGAACAGCAGGGTTGAACACGTCTTAAGGCTCCAATCTTTTTGATTTACTCAATATTACTGGGTAAGATAATGTGAATTGAAAATTAAGCCTTGGTATTGTTTTTTCCAGGAGACTCGTGGTATAAGCCCTTCTCTATTTAGAATTATCAGCCAAGTGCGTGATAAAAAGGGCAGAAAGGTCAATTAAAAATCATACACAACGCATGGATACAATAATAATGAATGGGTCTTGATTGAGCAAATTAGAATCTGATCATCAAAATATTGTTAGATGCAATTGAATAATGAATTTAAAGCTAATAATGCAGCAATCTTCTCGTAAGATAAATGAATACAGAAATAACTATTCTATCACGTGCAAGAAAAAATTGTAAAAGATTGTATTAATTTCGTTGAGTACACAAGAAAATAGTAATGAAAGACTCCAGGGGTAAGGATCTTGCAGCTTTTTGTTCAATATTCTAACTGTTTGAAAGCAATAATAGCGGTCAAAGTACGATAATTTCAATTAATAAGTGGACATGGTAAAACCGAATGTGGAATTCTAAATGAGGATCAGGTCTCAACGACCTTTATTTTTTTAAATGGATGGATGCATCAGGTGAAAATAAATTGCTGACAACAGAGAGAGAGTGAGGGAGAGAGAGAAAGAGGGTGAGAGAGAGAAAGAGGGTGAGAGAGAGAAAGAGGGAGAGAGAGAGAAAGAGGGAGAGAGAAAGAATGAGAGATATAGAGAGAAAGAGGGAGAGAGAGAAAGAGGGAAAGTGATAAATAGAGATAAACGATATAAAGAGAGAGGGAGAGATGTAGAGAAAGATAAAGAGAGAGGGAGAGAGGGAGAGAAAGGGAAAGAGAGAAGGAGAAAGAAAGAGAAAGGGAGAGAGAAATAGAGAGAAGGAGGAAGAAAGAGAAGGGGAGAGAAAGAGATATAGAGAAAGAGAGAAGGAGAAAGAGAGAAGGAGAAAGAGAGAAGGAGAAAGAGAGAAGGAGAAAGAGAGAAGGAGAAAGAGAGAAAGAGAAAGAGATAAGGAGAAAGAGAGAAGGAGGAAGAAAGAGAGGGGTTGGGAGAAAAAGAGATATGGAGTGAGAAATAGGGAGAGAGAGGTAAAGGGAGAGAAAGAGAGCGAACTTTTTTGGTTTTTCGAAAGCATTTGCAAACTTGCAATAACACCACATATGATTTAATCGTCAAAAGAGCTCAAAGAATTGCAAAGGCTGGCTAGATGAATTCTTTTAGAATTGTGAATTACGATGAGATTTATGACAATGTTTAAAAAAAAGCAGACAAATTGTTTTTGAATAAAAATGCAATTTATTGCATATGAAATATGAGATATTTCACGAAAATAAGTACAAATGTGTCTTTTGTAGCAAATATTAACGAAACGATTGTGCCTTATTTTCTTGTAAACGTGATATATAAACTTGTCTCTCTCGTCTTCTCTTGAGCAAACAGCTATCTTGTTGCTTCTGAAGGAGACGTAAATAAAAATTAAATCAAAACGAGTTCCATACGCCCTCACCTCTCTTTATATTTACACTCAGAGAGAGGCAGAGATTTATTATTCTCAATCATTCATGATCCAAAGATGATATGAATATTCCAATTATGTATCATAATTCTCTCATATCGTAGGCAGAAAAGACATTTTTTACTTTCCTCGATCGATGCTAATTAATTGCGGGCTCATTTAATTGCACCAGCAATTAATTACTGTTTTTGCCGGGAATTCGATGAAGAATATACAAAGATAAAACTGCAAAGACGCGCCAGAAAAATGTTTTTATCCATCTCCTTCAACTGGATTAAAGTCTGGAAAAAAAGCAAAAAAAAGGGGGGGATGTATGGATAAATTTAATGTGCTTCGACACATCAGACCTGGAGGAAAAAGAATGCTCCCCAGTAAAGTCATTTAGTGAACTTTTCTAAAAGACACATAAAAAGAAATCAATTCTGATACAGAAAGAGGATTAAAATGTAAAAGAATATCTTAATAATTTTTTTTTTTTTTTCTTCTCCAATTTCTCGGTACGGTTGAGTGTGAAATCGCATTTAATTATTCTCTGCGTTTTCGAATTTTGGAAAAATGAAAAACGAAAAAGCAAAGCGAACGGGATTAAATATTAATAAGCAAAAGAGAAGGGAGGCAAAAAAAATGCCGACGCTGCCAAAGAGATATTGGGTTTTAAAATGGAAAGACTTGGAAAAAAAATGTAAAATAAATATAATAATTTTTTTTCGTTCGAACACTGTGGTGTGTTTGTATGTGTGGTTGAAGACAATTATTGTTCAGCAGAATACGCATCAGCAAATAAATTTGTTTGATCAAAGCGGCAATTTTCTACACTTTGATTCGAGAATATTAATGCTGTATTTGGAATCACGGAAAAAAATCATAGCGGAAAGAAAGAAACACGGTTATAAAATTTGCAAGACAAAGACTTCGAAAAAGAAAAGAAAAAAAAATGCTGAGTAACTCATTATGAAATAACTTATTATTTTCTTTTTGATTTTAGAAACGTACAAGTTGATTAGTAAAATCACAAAAAAGCGTCAAAATTGCTGAGTATCTCTCTCTCTCTCCTATTCGCATTTCCCCCCTTTTTTATAAAATGAAATTTCATTTGAGATTTGATTAGATTTAAAAGAGTAGAGCGAATCTTTTCTAGTTGAAATTATTCCTTTTTTTATTTAAAAAAATATTACTTTGGTGAATAAATCGATAAAACGGAGAATTCATAAAAAAAAATTAAAAGCTTTAAAAGGCGTGTAGGGTTAATTTAGAAAATTCCTATAAAACTATTTTTTTTATGGATTTATGTGCATATAAATAATCTTTATAAAATTAACTTGAAATTAAATATTTTTCTTTTAAAGCACCCGAGTTTTATTTCTTGTATTTGTATTTATTATTTGTCTTTTAATTGGAATTCGGAGTTAAATTTCTAAAAACTTTAAATGGATTTTACTCATATTCTGTATTGAATGAAACCAAAAATTATACTTTGTGAGAACATGAATATATATATATATTGCGATATAAATATTTTTTTCACATATATTTGAAATTTTATTTTATTTTAGTGATTTTATAAAATTCTTTGAATTTCACGATGGATATTTCTCCGTAGTATGTGAAAATTATGAATTAAAAATTTAAGCCAATATGACTTACTTATAAACATAAACAAATGTATAAAGAAGAAAATGATCAATATTTTGTTCAACATATGTGGTTACAGATTAAAAAGCTTATGCTGATTTTAATTTAAATAATTCAGTTACTGTATTAAAAATACGTGTATATAAGCCCTATTTGAAAATAAACTTAACTAAAACGTGTATTTATTCAAAAACAAAAATTTAATCCAAGCATTGCTGTTAAAGATAACGATACTGAAATGGAAAATAGAAAAAATTACGAAAAGAAGAGAATGATTTTATGTTTTATATATATGGGAAATGTTTTAAATAAGCAGAATAATTTAAAACATATATCACACAGGCTATAAGTGATCACGAAGAAACACATTTTTTTGCGCTCTGATCAAATCTGAATACTGAAGAAATTCACTATGTTTGCTTGAACTTTTCAGTAATAACATTTACTCTGACGGACAGTTATTCGTTGCTTTGCCGATATTTTTTTAACTGAACGAAAAATCAGCAATTACTACAACACTAGAGTTTGTACTTAAAATGAATATCAAATTAAATAAAAAGATTTTATTAACGGGAAGTACGATAAGAAGACATACAGGGCATTTTTTAAAAATCTGACACTATTCAGAGCTGCCTGTAGCTCAATCTAACAACTGCAAATGGCACCAAACTTGATATCAAGACTAATAATGATATTTAATATTAAGATCCTGGGGGAAAATAGTTGCAAAATATTGCCGATAGGGGAATTCATGTCCCTGATGTAGCTGATCAAAACGAGAATCAGTATAAAAGCACGTACATGAAAGCAAAATCCAAAAATTTATGCTTTCATATGCTACAACCACGCGTGTAATTTGTGCTGTAAAAACTTGCTCAGAAGAAAAGTAATCTCAGATGAAGTGAACCAGAGCCAATATGCGTCTCACATTATCAAAACGTCCATCATTGGTAAAGTTATGTTATCTTGACTATTTACAGCTTTTCGTGAATTTAGATTCCAACAGAAGGTATGTAAGAGGGTTTCATTTATTTGGATGCTTTGAAAGGAATGATTAAGAAGCTCCAAGAAACAAAGTCTCACTATTCGTCCAGGAAGAGAGCGTAGACCTGTGCCAGAAGATGCGATAACAGATGCTTCAATTGTAATCGTCGAAATATTACAGGGAACTATTATTGGTTCACATATCGCAGACAGTGGTCCTTGTAACATGCAGAGACGTCTTAAAGACTTCTTGAGGTCATGGGACCCTAAGCAAAAGTAGGGGGCATGGGTCCCTACACACACAAATGCAGGCCCCACCTATTTATTACCTTTAAAAGTAGACACTATATAACATATGTTGTCAAATACTCGTATAAACAGTAACCCGAAACAAATAAATGTGCATGATTTTAATCGCACAAACCGGCTCGATTGACTGTCGCCTTTTGACTGAATGAGTAATGGTGGTGTATGTTGGTAGGCCAAGGCCTATACATGGATGACAGTCACCACATGTAGCCAGTTGATATATCGTTCGAAATTCCCATTTTTTTAGAGAACACAACCTAAAAAACACATACACATTTGACCGTTAAAATTATTCAAATCATGATCTTATCAAGGCTGAGTCAAGAACAAGACGAAGTCCTGGCTCCGGACCTAGTTGGCCCATGCCTTAAGATGTCCTTGGTGACATGTCGCAAACGGTCGAAAGAAATAAGTATAGAATGTAGAACAACGATCGCTCTGAATGTGGTCGAATTCCTCCCCGCGGAGGTGAATGTTGCGAATAAAGATTAATATTTCATTGTTATTTGATATCAGTTATTTTCTTTTCTATGATATTTTTTGCATTGTACAGCGTAATAAATATCCCTGCCAGTGACTTTTGGAACTAATTTTTCCCCATGGAACTTTACTTCCCATGCCATCTATTCGACTCCATACCAACTTTGGAGCCAATTTTTTTGTTAGATAGTGCTACAGGTGGTTCTGAATAGTGTCAGTTAAAAAAACACACCTTGTAAATTCTTTTGAAGATTACCGTATGGGTTGAGGGAAATGACGCATATATAAAAGATAGTACAGTTATGTTCAAGAGAGTTTTTCTCTAAAGAGAAAGTTTTAAAAATTTAAATACTAACATCTCAAAGTATGCATTTCGTCTTACAAGAGCTCAAGAATATAAGAAATAGGAGAAGCGTCTATATATCCTTTTGAATGAAGTAGAAAGAAGTAAACATTAATGTTTTATAAGTAAACAGATACACGAATCATATTTGGGTATTTTGATACAATATATTAATTTATAATAGTGCATCCTGTAAGCTTTGAATTGAATGGAAACATTACACTAAAACTAGCAAAATAGTTTGGAATATCTTCCGAGTCAACATATTTTTAATGTAAAAATCGAAAATTCTAATATTTTTTGACCATGGAAATAGATTCATTGAGAAAAAAAAATCTCCATTCAACGACACAAATATTTTTATCAGTCTTCAATGTATGGCGTAAAATAATACTTCTTTATTTGACAAACATATTCCAAAATGTTTGAAAAAACCCCATCAAAGAAAAAGACACGAGAGAGAAAAATCATGTGAATGAGAAACACATTTTTTTTTCAAAAGAGGTACGAAACGTCGGTAAGGACTAAATAGATTGAAAAAGAGAGTTGCGAGAAAATTGTTTTCTAAAAACTACTATATACATATATAAAGGCGAGGATTTTGAAAGAATATTTTTAGTGTGTGTGTGTGTGTGAATAATTTCTCCATTCATATACTTTGCCCAAATCACATATTATAGTAAATATTTTCCATTTATTCATACATTGATTTAAAAAAGAATTTGTTTAGAATTTTTTGGATGAATTGATTAGAGTATATTTGAAAAGCCATTTTTTACTTATCATGCAAAATATACTTTGTATAATGTATGTGGATAAAACTTGTATAACTTTTTAATTTTTTTAAAAACATGTCGAGATAGCATATTTTATAATAAAAAATACTTTCGATGGATTACACAGAGTAGTTTGAAATCTGAAATGATATTTGCAAAAATATAAAAAGGAGGTATACTGTAAAAATATTATTTTTGGTGCTTTTTGGTTAGCTGGCAATCATCGCCAAGCGTAGCGCCAAATTCTCATTCTGAAGGATTATAATAATTCTTTCAAGTCTTATCAATGCTACGAAACAATCGTACATGAGCATGTGAGTGATTTGATTTAATATTTATCAACATCGCAGTTTGAAGCTGTATCCGAACTATTGGTCCGGACTTTGATCCTCGGATAAGAGATGAGGGTGACACCTAAGACAACACCCACTCCTCAAACTTCCATAACCACACACCAATATGCTAACTCTGAGCCATGAAAGAATTAACGTGCATCAGCCGTTCTACACGAAAAGGATGGAGTAAAGATATATATATATATATATATATATATAGTTATTTGAATTTTCTGCTTGTTTTCTTTTTCACCTTTCCTTCTCCGTTATGCATAGTTCTGACGTATATCCTGTCACATGACGTCAACAGTCTGTACTTGCTTGTGAGAATTTCTTCATGGAAATTTTTCAAAGAGAGAGATCGGTATATTAAAATCTTATACTTAACAGTTGGATTGTTGAATTTTATTTTACAGATTTACCCGTGCGAAGAACATGTATTCAAGCTTGTAGCTGATGCATAACCAGTAAATGTTTCTTTGTTGAATAAGCTATGAGTTACTTTACAATTGCGTCTAATTTGAAAAATGGTGAATCGAAGGTTTTGGCGAAATATATTTGAAGACAAGTCCCGAGGATGTTCACTGCGTGGTTGGTATTCTTGCGGAAGTATTTTGGATGCCTAACTTATTTAACAGGAAAATTCTATTTCTGTCTTTGTAAAAATTGCAGTTCTAACTGTTATATGTCATACTTTCGGCTTAAACGCATTAAGCGAAGAATTCGTTTGATGTTGACTGATGCTTCCTAACAACTTTGATATATTGATGAAATGTTAGAAAATGTTGATTTAATTTATGGGACAGCTTTCAATAAAATAGATTATTTCATTTTTAATTTTTCTGTGTTTAATCTTTGTATATAATTGTCTAAAGCAATGCAAAGTAAAGGAAAAAGCAAATAAATCCAAAATAAGAATATCAGAAAAAAAATCGGATTTATGAAAACAATAAAATATATCTAGGAAATATTTTGAGCATTTCATAAGTTTAAAAATAAATTTTGTGCTTACTGTCAATTATATCTATTATATTTATTGACTGTTGGAATATATTTTGCCTTCCTTTTATTGTATTTCTCATAAAATGGAAAAATGAGAAAAATTTAGTTATAAAAGGACAATGAAACCATTTTTATTATTAAAACACCGCACACTCCGTATCAAAAGAATATTTGATGCATAAGAGAAAATAAATATTTGAAATTTTTCCCTAATCGTTCATACAATAAAATTTATAAGACTCGAAAACTTTTACGTTAAAAAAGCTTTCATGTAAAATTTTCAGAATACATTTAAGATATTTAATAGGGGATTTAAGCAATTTTTAGAAAAGTGAATTTATGCCTTGAAGACATTTTTGCATGAAGAGATTTAAATAGGAAATTAGCATAATAATAAGCCTAGTGTTAACTTATTTCCTTATATGCACATAGTTTATGTGATAAAAGTATGTGTTTTTCTTGCTAATTAATTTCTGTAAAGGATAAGATGCTTTAAAAATGTTCTGGCCTTCTCGACATAAGATATCATTTTGGTTAACCCATAACGATGCTAAACCTGAATAAAAAATATAACTTATGGATATTGTCTTATAGGTGTAATTGAACAGATAACGTAAGTAGGAAATTTAAAAAAAAGTCTGTCTTTTGAAATTTTTATAATTGAAGAAATAGCATAATTACCGAATTTTCAAAAAACTCCCTTTTTTATTATTATTTAGTGCGGTTTGTTTAAAAGTTATTTGAATTAATTGACTGATTTTTTACTAACATAGCACTTCAAAGTAACACGAAGATCATTGATGATGGACCTCGCAATTTTTAACCTAGGTAGGCATTCCTCTTTTCCCATTCCCCACTTTGCCTATGTGAGTATTCTGAACATTGACAGATTTTACCATGTATAGTTCCTTCAATGACGCCCAGTGAACCCCGAACTGAGTGGTAGTTTAGTATGTTTCCACGCCACAGGTCCGGGGTTCAAACCCTAGGCTGAGCACAGTCGATTCAGCCTTTCATCCCTTCAATGGGTCGATGAATTGGTATCAAGCTTGCTGACCGGACCTTCTGCTCATGCATCTCAGCACTCAAGGTGACAAAAACTTAGTTCGGAACAGTAGGCCTTGGACCGCCATGGACTGTTGCGCCACCGAGTTTAGTTTCCTTCCTTTAACACGGTGGATCTTCAGTGGCACCAGGACTAGGACATTTGATTCGGCAGAATCAACACCAGTTATCAATCAATGATTCTGACTACCTGGTCCTTGTAGTAAAAAAATTCAGAAATTCTGAAGGCTTTGACTTTTAAGGGGATAATGAAGTTTTAGGAGAATTAAAAATCAGCGTAAATATATACACATCTTGAGTGAGGTTCGATGTTTGATTGGTTCTTTGCCAATAGTCTATTTTTTTGCTCTATGTCAATGGTTCTTAAATTTTGTTTTCCTCCCTTTTTTATGTATTATCCTGACGTATCACGGCCCTCCATGATTTTGAACACCCTTTCCTGACTCCAAACACATGACTGAGTGATTTAGTTTTCTTAATATAATCCTAGAACATCCTCTGTTACTTATACAAACATTTAGTGATTTAGTCTAAGATGGTACATTTTTCAATTTTATCACGAGACCTTTCAGAATCTAGAGAACATTTAATGAGACAATTGTGGACCCTTGGGATCCGCGGACTACAGTTTAAGATCTGCTGATCTATGTGGATTTAAGACATCGTCTCATAGGAAGCAAAATCAGGACCGTGTATGAAATAGTCAATAATTTTGGTTAATGGTTAATTGACATGATTTATATTTGACCCTACTTTCAGCATTCCCTCACACCAACATGACAATTTTGAATCCAAGGTAGATTTAATATGTCCTACTATGTTATGGTCTTAGAATCTATCGCCTTATACCTAACTCTGCTATTCATTGATTGTCTAGTATTGTCTGATACCGTCTAGTATTAGTTTGGTTTAAATTAATTTCGTAGCTGAGATACAAGCGGGAGGTTGGTGATGAAAACCATTATGTACTCCAGATGTATCGTGTTAAAACTACAAGGAGCACACTTGATTGGTTGCCATACTCTTTTAAGGTTACATTATTCTGATTGGTAGAGTTACAGCATGTTCAAGAATAATTTTTTCGAAGACTATCTTTTATAGAGACTGACCCACATTAAATTTGTTGGAGTTAAAAATCTCTTTTTTGAAACAGCGTAGATGTAGAGAGTAGGGAGTCATTTCATTGTGAAACAAAGCAAGAGATATTTTGCTAGTAGAAAGTCACCCTTTATGTTAAAAATCGTGCTACCACTTTTATAACGTGCATGAAAATTTGAGGCTTCCTGATAGTTTCTTTAGTATATCGCCACATGAAAACGATTTTAATGAGATTAGGACTAGGACACGTAGCCTTTGGATTTCTTGCGGTACGTCAGTTTTTCTCATTAATACAGCGTTTTTCAAACCGTACGGCAACCCCCCTGGGGGCATGATAATCTTACCAAGTGGGCCTCGAGCATATCGAAAAGTCGAACATAAAAGATTATTTAAAAAATATTAATTTACAGAAAGGAAGCAAAACAAAAAATATATTATGACATAATAAAAAATAAAATATATACAACTACAAAATTATAAAATGCTTACAAATATATCAGTACTGTATTTCACTGTGTACTGTGTACAATGTATTTCACCGTTAGTTCATCAATAATAAGTTAAGAACAAACTTAATAATTACTAGTGGCCCATGGGTTTATCATATACAAAATTATATACAAAATTTAATACTTATCTTGATAATTTGTACGGTTTATAAATAAAGTCGTATTGTAACTTTACTTCAAAGTACATTATTAATGAATTCAATTAATGGAGGGGGAGGGCATGATGAAAATTATGATTGAAAATTGGGTCGCAAATATTGAAACTTTGAGAAGCACTGCAATAATATAATTAAAAATATCAGGTTTTAGCAAATATTTTTATATGCTTACCTATTACTGACTCATTTTCATATTCAGTAGGCATAGTGTCGCCACTTCAATGGATTGAGTTAAGAAATATGAGGTTCATTACCTGTAAGTAGTCGCATAATTGTAGATTATTGTTAATAGAGCAATGTAAAAATTTAAAACTTATCCTTACATATATCTATCTCGTTAAAAAAATTACTCCAAAATTGGGAAACTGATAATGTGATTAAAAAGTCCTCCTGGTGAGTAATTATCATCCTTCTTCCTTGATATCTTTTTTTGGTATTCGTGATAGACAGTAATCTTCTCCTCTCTCTCTTTTGCAGTAAAAAAAACTAGAATAACACCGAGAATCTTTTTTTTCGAGAAAAACTTTTATCCACTTAATATCTTAAAAAGAACCGAAGTGATTCCGTTTTTTAACTACCCCAGCTCACTATCACGGCACTGCTCGGGACATGTCTGGAAAGTAGATGTACTTCACTTGTCCGCAGAATAAAAAAAAAATTAAGTATCCGTTTTGACTCCAGGACATTAAAGTACGCTTTAAAAATTTATTAGACAAGAGATATGAACCATTTGAAAAATTTAGAAACCCTTATCGCGTATAATTTGCGACTCTCTGAGAGTCGAACATTTTTTTAAAACATATTTCATGAACCCAGAACACTTTTGTTCAAGCTGTAAAAAAAAGTTCTTCTTTATAAAAAAAAATGTGCCGTCGGTGTTTTGGATAAGATAAGAGGGTGGCAGATTTTTGAAATTTATGCGCCAAATACAAAAGGACGGTTTTATTTTATGCGCGCGTAACCTCAGCGGCCGAGCATTTGCATCTAAATATTCTTTTCGGGCGGTGAGCACTTACTTCATTTTCTGGGGCGACACATTATTATTCCCGCTTTTAGCAAACACAAGGGCTTTTCACAAAGACAGCCCTGGCAAGCGCCATAAAGAGCACCGTAACGATCACAGGGGCTTATTTCTGGAGAAAACGATTATGTAAAAAAGAAGGGAAGGAAAAAAAATAAGACGAGAAAAGAAAATGAACACATTCCTTAACGACTTTTAACTATTCCATATACTCTCCCCCCTCGCGAGTTGTGTTTATATTTATATTTACTTATTTATTTTATGACGGCACGCGGCTGTGGAAATATGCAACCGCCGAAAACTTATATTTCCCCTAGCAGCTTTTTACGATTCACCAGTTTTTACGGCGGGGCGTATATATTTCTCCTTTCCTGACTTTTGGATCTTTATCTTGCGCTTGAGAAGCGCGTGACTGTCCTGTGCAGGGGCTTTAAAACCTTCGGGAGGGTGAGTTTTATAGGGCGCGTCCGAACGTGCCACCCATGCATAGTGAGTTTTTTGTTCGACGGGATGCGTAAAAAGATGAGCTCTGTAGGAAGAAAGCGAGGGAGGTGAGAGAAGACTAAATGGAATCGTGTTGACCGGAAGAGTGACCGCTGTTACGTCCGACCATAAATGTCCGGATGCCCCATCGACCGCCCTGGCTGGAAAACGACCTGTTTTAAATCTTCAGATCCGGAGAAATGTCAGTGGAGAACAACAGCAACGACCCACTTCTTCGGCACAATGCATGGAAGGTCTAGGGGCAAGATTCTATTTTTATGTGGGAGTGCGTATGTGGGGTGCAAATAAGGGATGGTTCAAATATTGCCCAGTTGTGATGTTGTTCTAAAAATTCGATTTTAGGCAAAGGTTTTGTTAGGGATTAAAATTATCTTTTTTAATGAAAAAAGGGTATTAATAAGGTTTGTTTAACAAGGTGGGCTCGGAAAAAATATGTATACAGAGAAAAACATTTATATGGAATAAAATTCATTTAAAAAACAGATTGGTATTGATATTTAAGTAACTGAGGGGAAGAAAGCGTAACAGATATTTCCCATGAAAGCTAAATATTGAGTCTTATATACTTAAGATATTTTATGAAAAATTTATAAAAAAAAAACTGCTGGAAAACATATAGTGAGTGAATGAGTGAAAATTAATGTCGTACTATTCAGCTACTCGAGGGCTTTTATAGCGACAGGCTTCGTAATTTTGAATCATTGTCAAGGGTGATGAGGACAACACCTGAGCTGACATCCTCTCTCCTAACTTCTATACCACCCCAACAGGAGGATGTTTGAACCTCGAAATATTTAACATGCAACGGCCCCTCTGCATGGTGGGTCTGCTACGGTACTAGGCACGAACTCATTACACGTCGGTCACGAGTCCGTTACCTTGACTACTAGGCTATCGTGGCCAACTAGAAAATATATTACTATCTGGGTTTGATTGATTAATTGTTTCCCAGCACTTAGGAATAATACGAGGGTTATTGAGGACGTATCTCATAATTTTGAACCACGATCAAGTGACGACATTTGAACTATGATCATTCAATCTCCATAATTTCGTACCACGTAAATATGAACATTTGTTCACAGCCATGGTCCCTCGGCTACCGAGGTCATTAATTTTTAAAATTAATTGTGATAGAATGATGCAGCAGTAGCTCGGATCTTTTTATCCTTGTGATATAATTGCAGAGTTGAGTTGAGTTGGTTTTAATGCAGTAGTATCTTGGATCTCTTTATCCTTGTGATATAATTGCAGAGTTGAGTTGAGATGGTTTTAATGCAGCAGTAGCCTGGATCTTTTATCCTTGTGATATAATTGCAGAGTTGAGTTGAGTTGGTTTTTTAATGCAGTAGTATCTTGGATCTCTTTATCCTTGTGATATAATTGCAGAGTTGAGTTGAGATGGTTTTAATGCAGCAGTAGCCAGGATCTTTTTGTCCTTGTGATATAATTGTAGAGTTGAGTTGAGTTGGTTTTAATGCAGAAGTAGCTAAGATCTTTTTATCCTTGTGATATAATTGCAGAGTTGAGCTGAGTTGATTTTAATTTACGTTGCATTTTGAAGCAACACAAGGGCTATTGGCGACTGACCTCATCATTTTAACCACGCTTAAGTGACAAGAACAACACTCGAGCTAACACTTCCCTACTCAGCCCACTAGAGGACTTTTTAGACAGTTATGACCATATATATATATATAGATACAGATTCTAGATTTAATTCCAAATTGAACAAAATATTAAAAGAGAGTACGTATATATAATACTTTTGTAAACTTTAAGATCACGTGTGTGAAAATATTGAAATCAAGCTTGATTTATTGTATCATAATTGAATCATTTTTCAAGGGCACCTAATAGAATTAGAAATCGAATCTATATGGTCCGTACATCGACAATAACGAAGCCTACTTCTTCGTGTGACACACATCTACAAGGTATACTGATGTTATTAGTTAGACCGTAGCGTCAGTCGGCAAATGCTCAATATGTCTAAAACTCCCAACCAAGCGATTCTCAACCAAAAAAGCGACAGAAGCGCCACCGTTTGAAGGGAACTGATTTAATTCAGTATAAAAATGGTCACATAGAAGAAAAAGACTGAGACTCCGCGATAGCTTCAACAAATTTATATAGATGTATAAAATGTTATTTGTCTAGTATTTGTGCCGTAGTAATTGTATAATGTCCAGTGTATTACTATGTGTACTGTAGGAACAAAAATTTATATAAGTTTACAAGATTGTCTTCATTCACGGACTTTGTTTTATTCAAGACGTGGCAGCCCTCCATTGACAAGGTGAGTCCTTTCACCTTGATCCTTTCTTCATTTTACACATCAAAAATGAAATAATAAACACTTTATAGATTTGCCATGAAGATGGAATAAATACCTGCGGGCAGTATTTATATAATATAACTATACTAAATAACAATACAATAACACACACAATTGAGAATTAACCCAAACCAGAAAAACTAGAAAACCACATTATTTGAAAACTATTTTACAGCTTTATGGTCTGGTTATGCTTCCAATATTAAAAGACACTGCATAATTGATCATATATAATAATGAAACAAACCTTTCAAACACTTTTACGTGAGACTTGTCAAACATGTGTATGTTAAGATGTTTTGTACTGGTTTTATGATACTACCCAACAATAAAGACGTATTTTAAGTCCCTACATTTGGTCAAAACAGTTATTTCAAACTCATTCTATAAGTATACGTTATACAGTATTTATACTTTGAGAGATAGGTCACGAAAGAAAATTTACGGTACAATCTCGTTTCTAAGCAAACAGCTAAGACAGTGAATTGCTCTTGTTCGAATTCTGTGCGTGTGGCTGTCGCCATAAATTTCACTCCTTTTTCTTTCTGTTGAAGAAAACCACGCGAATCGGCTTCAATTTATTAGCCTCTGTAACTACAAAACATCTGTTAAGGCCAGGGTAGTAATCTATTTCAAATATCTTGTTGCTTTGGCGAGATAATTTTCGTTTAGAAAGACACGATATTTGTCTTAGATTTGTAACGTTATTAATTTTTTTAAAGAGAAATTTTTACTTTTAATATTTAATTTTGAATGTAAAAACAATTTCAAGATATATTGAAAAGAAGCCTGGAAACATAATGAAGGGAAATATTTTTTTAGTAATAAAAGGCACGCACACAAGAGTAATTTAGAAAACCTTTAACTCAGTGATACTGAACCTGCGGCCCACTGGCATTTTCTGAGTGGCCCGGTGAGAGTCTATTGCACTAAGCAATTCAATTATTCATGAACAACGTTCTATAAAGTTAGTGAGAAAACCTATTAATTTTGCTATCAATTTGCTTTTTTATAGTAGAATGTAAACAAGAGGCTTGCTCATGGATGAAAGGACATCGAAACTGCCCAATAGCTCGCAAAAAATCTATAAATATTTCTGTCTATGTGTTTGATAGAAAGGCTAATATCGCATTGAAATAAAAGTCAAAAAACGAGTTTTTATATTTTGATAAATTTTGCTTTGTACAATGTTGGTTCGGTCTTATAGTGTCCCCCCCCATTATCCTCATGTTGTGGCCCGCGTGAAATATCTGTCATATGTATGTGGTCCGGTAGGAAAAAGGATTGAGTACTCAAAAATTATCTTCTTGGAAAGGCTTCGATACAGAATTAATGCACCAGAATGAATAATTAGCTGCTTATTTTCTTGATTAATGTTCTAAAAAACATGAAATGGTCACGGTAGCCTAGAGTCATGGATATGAACTTGTGCTGTTAATCTTTCTGTTGAGTTAGAGGTTAGAACCATGGTACCACTACAGATCTATCCCGTAGCAAGTTAAACTTGTTAATGTCTTAAAGTTTCATGTTAGCTTGGTGGAAAAGTTCGGAGAAGTGGAGTGCCAACTAAGTAGTGTGCTCGTCAAATAACTAAGGTTTAAAATTACGAAGTTCATTGCCAGTAGCCCTTGTGTAGTTTCCGAGTGTAATGGTAGCTTACAATCAATTAGATACTCTGCGGAAAACAGTGGTTATTATAGAAAAACAATGGTTTCATTAAAAAAATATTCTGTGGATTAATTTTTTTTGTCAATCTTTGAAGGAACACGTAGGTTATTGGCGAGTTTGAAGCACAATCAAGTGACAGATAATGCCACCTGAGCAGGTATCCCATTTTTTAAAGCTTCCATTTCACACCGAATTAAGAAATATAAACCTCTACAGATTTAATATACATCCATCTCAGTATTCAGTTGCACCAGGACTCGAGCTCTAGGCTCTACAGAAGCCTAACAACCCATGAATTCGTGACCATGGACACTCAGTTACAGCGGCTAATCTCCAGTGGTAATGTAATCAAGACTGTTCTGCACATTCAAGAACGGTGAAAAATAAATTATGATATGACGACTAAAAAGAGTTGGAAACAAAAAAGGGCCACCGAGGAGGCAAGGTAGCACATCACTCAAAGATGACGCTCGAGCATTATCTTAATTTTGTGATTTTAACCCCTGGTATTGCAAGCTGTAATTAACGAGGAAGAAAGTCATTCTAAATTTGATAAGATGGAACTCAATAACAAAATGGTCATATTACTACCTATATTAAATTCAATTAAATATTTTCTCAACAAATTACGACTTTGTATAACATCTACTTTATCTAAGCTATTCAATTCTTCATGCAACCTCACCGAAATTCCCTTTTACTCACTCCATCACTCCTTTGTATTATACACTTCTCCTTCCTTTGTTTAGGATACGATTGTACACAGCTGTTGAAACAGTAACTATTTTCTGAGTAGAGACCCATTCAGATTCAAGTATGAACAGTGCAGTTTCCCAAAAATGTAAAGGAGATTCATAATCATACAGGATGCTACAGTCTTAAAAATAGAATAAACTTATGTATAAAGTTTGACATCCTGTCATGGTGAGGAAATATATAATTTGCAACTGAGAATAACATTTTTAAATTGATTATTCTCATTTTCAGTTTTTAACAATTAAGATGACTGCCTACCTTGAAAATGTCGTTTTTTGTCTACATAAGGCATTTTTTTTATTTAAAATCTTACAGTTTGAACAATTTTCTTTCCAAAACAGTTTTTCTTTTTCCTATACGCAAAATAGAAATAAAGTTATAGTGATTTTAAAAAACATCACTCTATATAAAAGGGCGGTAAGATAAAAGTTTACATGCTTTTTTCTTAAAATTATGTTTTCGAAAGAAACGCTTTACCAGATACATGATATCTTAAGAACAAAACCAGATAAGGTTTTCAAATTTTGTGGGAATGTTTATTATACTGTTTTTTATAAAGTAGAACATAAGTTTTGTTGTAGGTTAAATATTTTTTCATTTAGGGTAATTTTTATAAAGAAAAAACTTTAAAGAATATCAAAATTTTCAAATTATTATGTATAATTGTCTGTAATTTTTTTGTATTTTAATACTTCTCATAGCTTTTGGCTTATTTTGAAGAGCACCGTAATATGTATGTTGTGTAAAAAGAAAATTATGATAATTATATTAGAAATTTTTTTATACAGTGTTACGCGTTTTAGTAAAAATTTGGTAAAATTTCTTTGAAAACAGCCAATTTTTCTAAAAGTACAATATTTATTTAAAATTTTTTATGTATTTACATATTTTTTTTTTTTTTTCTTCCTAAAAACACTCAATTTGTTTCAAAAATTTGTTTTTATAAAAAAAATGGGTCCGAAGGTAGGCAGTCACACCTTAAGGAACTTCAAGTTTCTAAGAGTTCCAATTACATGCAGAATGTAAGCAAAATTTAATGTTCTTTTTGTATCAGGGAACAAATAATTGCAGCAAAAGTTTTGTAACTTAAAATGTATTATTTGTACGAACAATTTTGCTGTGTTTTCCTCATTCCCCAGAAATTGTTGTAAATAAACACATTTAAGATATTGACATTTCTTTTGGGAAAAGGAAATTAGCTGTTCTTTCTTTGAGAAAAATTTACAAATAGCATTCAGTTTTTAATTTTTAATATAAGTTATTTTAAATAATTTGTGGGAGGATATATTTTGTTTATAGAAAATATTGGTTTAATAAATTACTCAGCTAGTCACAGTATTCCACGAAATATAATCACTTGTTTCTCATTCTTATAATTCTTTGGTTAATCTCTTTCATTAACAACTAAAATAATCGATTTTAAATGACAGAAAAATATCGATATTCTATGTTCTTTCGTAAAACTAACAGAAGAAGAAAAAGTAATTTATCATATAGCATTTGAGGTCAGAATGAATCCAATAAAATTGATCTTAAGGGTCTTTGTATGTGTAAAAAAATGAAAGTAAAGTATATTTAAAATGCACATTGCTTACAAAAATGGATTAACCCTTCTTGTTTAAGTTAATTAATAACTATTATTTTAATTATTCGTATGCAGTTTGATTTATTACGAGAAGTTAAGAATTAAAAAAGGTATTTCTATTTATCTGTTTAAATTAGATGCTTGAAGATTGCCTTTTTTCCCTGGAAGTTAACGAAAACGGACTAGGGCGAATTATCAAGTGCATAAGCTGTAAGTTCCATAAAAAGTAAGAGCACAGAGGACATATAAAGCTTTTACAGAAGAGAGAATTAGTAATGTCCAGTATATAAGTACCGCAAGGCATTGTTATAAAAATATCTGACAAATTCCAGTGAAATATGAACATCTGTATCTTCTTTCCTAAGATTGAATTGTAGCTTTTTTATGTAGTAGACAAATATTGCTTAGAGGTTATGATCATATAGTTTAAAATACATTTAATATAAGTAGCCTAAAATAATTAAAAAAATAAACAGAAACTATAATGTCATTTACTAATATTATAATAAAACATAAACTTCGTATCGGAACTCTACACTTAAAGATTTTATCCCTCGAATTATTCCTTATGGAATTTCTTGTTTCATTCCCACCCCCTCATATATATAAGCCTGCCTTTTCTCATTATTTTAATTGTCTTCTAAATTTCTTGTATTCTCGAATGATGAATTTGAGTTCTGGTACCCCAGAACAGCCACCCCATTTAAGTGCTGTTTTATATAAATTTGCGGTGGAAAGTCTTCACTTTGGCGTGGTGTGGTAGTATGGTGGATGTGGTGTCAGATCACGCATAATTATCGTCACTCTTTCCCATGATGTTCATATTCAACAATATCTTCATGTTACTTCGAAATGCTTACTTCCTAGTTTTTTAAAATTTAATTTAAAAAAAAAAACCCACTTTAATTAGTCAACTCAGGATAATTTTTTACCATTTATTTTGCATCAAAACTTATCGTGAAAAATAGAAAATTTTCGGAAAAATATTTGTGCAATTTTTTTGCATTTGGATAATTATTTACTCCCGGAAACTGAAAATAAAGTTTTTTTTTATCAATGAGATGAATGAGGCTTTAAATCAAAGATAGAAAAAAAATTTAACGAATAATAGAGTTAATGAGAAAATTTCTCTCATAAAAGAAAAATTTTACTACCAAAAAAGCTATTTTTAAATTACTTAATAATAATTTAACTGAAGGATTACAAATAGCCCTCGTGTTGCTTTTTAGTACGATATTTTAATAAACACTCATTCACTCACTCACTTAATGGGCAACAGAATGGGGAAAATATTCATTCCCCTATCTGTAAAATCTGTTTTACAGCTGGCAAAACATTTAGGCAGTGAAAACTTCTTATTGCGTTTTAGAAAATATAGAGGGGGTCTGAAACTAAATAAAACTAGTAATTGCTAAACTGATTCCGAGTTCTGTTCCACGAAGAATGAATTTAAATTTCGAAACCAAAATTCTTGTTTTAAAAGATATGGAAACTAGCGTTTCTGTTTTGTGCATTAGCAGCACCATAGAGAAAATCACCACAACAAATTATATTATACATGTCGCATGCTGATGCAAACTACTGAAATACACAAAGTATGTTGTATTCCTTGCAATGATACAGTATTTGCAGGAAAAAGAGTTTTACAGAAAAAAAAGTAGTCTTCCTATTATTAATTTGAATAAGATTCCGGGACACAATCCAAAATATCTGAGTAGGGTTATCAGATTGGCGACTTTATCACCCTTAGCAACAGACTCGGTGAAAAATTACATCGATAAGTCACTGGTTTTTACTCTTGTGGAAATTTCTGAGAGGCAGCGAAAAAAAACAAACAAACCCTGCGAGTTCTAAAGTCAGAATTAGTGGGACTTAATCTGTCAAAGTTCCTGCTAGTGAAACTGTTCTAGCAAGACACTTCTGAAGAGCTGCAAAGTTTGTTTATAATGAGTGCGTTTTCCATTATTGTAAATAATCTGTTTTAATATTTCTTTGAGCATATACGTCGATTTGTCTTCATGTAGTCATTGTTCGTCTATGTCCATTAATATAAATCTGTTATTATTTAAGTAATTGTAGCCGTTGGCTGTTTTTCACCTACTCAATTTGTAACACTGTTAAATGTCATCGACACACTCATATTGGAATAATGAATTACTTTTATATATCATTGCCATAAATTACTGCCATTAATTCAATGATTCTGATTAAAAAAAATTGTTTGCTTGCACACTCATTAGCGCAGTGTTCAACAAACATTTAATAATAAATAAATATATTCAAGATTTCAAATTCTTTCGTATGTCACCATTGTTCTTTTACTGCAACTGTATGTTTTGAAGGATTTTATACTTACATTTTTTAGACTCATTTTTTTTCTATTTGAGCGTTTGTATATATTCTCTTGTTGTTGCAATGAGATATGATTCGTCATAACGTAACATATTTATTTATTTTAGATGTTTCATGGAATAAATAAATATTTATTTTTAAATTTTTAAAAATTTGCATGAGCTCTGTTACTAAAGAAATACACAAATCAATCATTTTTTGCACTCTTTACAAAATAGAGTTTGAAGCCGGTTTTTCAATGCTTTGGTGAAAAGGAAAATCCATAAACAGGTTTTTGATTTGCATTTAAAAAGTACAATCATTAAATATAATGTATTTCTAATAATTCCTGATTAAATCCAAAAAGATACAACCTTTATTTAATCAAAATCTCTCATTCGGATTTTGACTCTCTTCTAACATTCCTATAATATATATTTCCTCTCAAAAACTACGGATGTATCTGCATCCATGAGTATTAGTTTGTATAGAGAATTAAATAATTAACAATTTTATAAAAATATTCATGCATTTTATTTTACTCCCAAAACCACGTTCTTTAAGAAATTGAAAAAAAAGTTACTTAGAGAAGAGTGAAAAGATTAATCTAAAAAGAAATTATGCATGAGAGAGAAATCAAACAATTACAACAGACACCAACCACTATTCTTACAATATTTTGTTTTCCTTCAAATATCACGAACAATAAGATACCGATTATTTCTCACGTATTGTGTTCGTATCTTGAGGGTGATATGCGGGCAGACTTTATGAATAAGCGATTTCGAGCCTATTTAATAATAAACCCTTCTCAGCAAACAAGCTCCTTATAGAATTCCAATAAAAGCTCTGTTTGTGAAGAATACTGCCTTGAGCAATACCGGCTGATAAAGGTTACAATGTATGGACTTGTATCTTTAGCACTTCTCATTTCTATTAGGTGTTCCTTTCACTCCTTCAAGACATTTTCAATACAATTTTTTTGGGATAAATAGAAAGTTTTAATACTGTGCATACTTTGCATATTTATAATTTCTTAGACTGGTAACCTGTTTGAATAAAAACAGTTAAGTTGGAGAAAATGGATCATAGATTCAACAACAAGCAGCAGCATCATGTGAGATAAAATAAGTGTTGTATGTTAAAACATTACTGATTTCCCATGCCATGAAGATGGGAATGGATGAAGTCCTAGTTGAATCCCCTGAGGTTTTTGGCACCAAACAATTCCGTCAAATGATGTTAAAGGAAAAATATCGTTTTTCAAAACGGCGATCGAGCGATCAACTGTCATAGAAGCGTTTTTTTTCACTTTGTTTATCAAACTGAAAGTCTGTGACACAAGAAATAAAAATCAGTGCTCTAATTCTGAATTCAGCTCGTGTGAATCAGAATTTTTAGATTTCTGGAATTGCAAAAGCTATTTAAAATTGTCCCGTTCTCTCATACACCAAGCAAACAGAATTTTGGCTGTCAGGATGGCTAAATTTTCAATATTCCCAAGAATCTTTCATATTATAAAAAAAAACGTGTCAATTGTAATTTAAGGATACACGATACCCTTTTTCAAAAAAATGTTTTTGAGACAGTTACAGTAAAAATAATTGATGTTTTATATTTAGATTATATTAATAGGCTGATTCTGTAAGCAAAAAGTCAGTTTGACTAGCCATTATTTTACAATTTTAAAATATTAGAAATTTTTGAAGTTTTTTCAAACTTTTATAAAATACTCAATTTTTAAAATGTTTTAGTAATTTTAAGTTATTTATGATTCTTAGATTATTACAAACAATATTTAGTATGGATTTGAAAATTTTTGATTTTTAATAATTATTTTTCTAGAAAAATCTGAAAAAAACACGAAAATTTTTAAAATATCAACTTTAGCATTTTTTAGAAAAATAACTAGAGTTCTCAGCCCTAAATCCATACGAACTTTTATAGAACATACATTTGGGAGTATATACAAAAAAATTCAAGGCTCTATCTTGAACAGGAAAAAGCCTTAGGGATTAGAAAACACTTATACCTTCAAAATTAAATTAAAAAGTCTGAGAAAAACGCATTTAAAGTTTGTAAAGTCATAAAACAAAAACTTATAATGCCCGTAAAACTCTAATTTTTTAATATGTTATTTTTCAATGTATGTTCTACATTAAAACACTATTTTTATTAAATATGACTGAAAATTATATTTTTAATTCAAAAAATATTTTTGCATAATATTGATAGCATTTGTTAAGACGTCAGTTTATTCAGCTTTATCTTAACCTAATATTTCACAAAAGTTTTGAAACACGAAGCATTTATGTACAAAATAATAATGATACTAACTTAAGCTAAAAATAGTCAGGTTTGCTCATAAAATTTAATTTTTTTCAGTTTTAAATTGGGGCAGTTTTTTAGGAAGTTTCAGCTCTTGTCGTACGACTTTAAAATACTAAAATATAGTACTACAATATGTTTAGTATAATGTAGTTTGGTACATCAAGGAAATATTCAGTTATATCTGCAGCATTTGAATTCAGAATACTTGTATTCGGAAGTCTAATTGCAGAATCAGCTGAAGACTGATTTTTAGATACATCATTTTCAGTAATATTCCATCTCTTCGAAATATTGTTTCTCACAGAAACCCAAAACGCATTTGCCATGGCATTTTCTCTACAGGAAAAAATTAATGATAAAGCTTTTAAGTTATATAAACTATTTTTAAAGCAAAAATTGGCCATGAAATTAATCTTTATTAATTAATTATGAGAACTCAAAACATAATCAAGCAAAAATGATTTTAGTAATGAAAATTGGAATTAATAACCATTTCAAACTAAAAGCTGAAAAATATTTTTAATTAATTCAACTTAAGTGTGAAAAAATGCTGTAAAAGGAAACCGAAACCAAGACCATAGCTCATAAAACTTCAAATATCTTAAAAACTAATTTGCTAACAGATCTGAAATTTCGTGGCAAGCATCTCAATGATATGGGCCACCAAAACATGCAAAAAATTTTTTTCGGTAAAAATGAAATTTTTAGGGTACTGTGTGTAGCCTTAATAGTAATTTTTCAGTAGAAAATTATAATTCTTATCATTGAAGATCTCGTTTGATACTTGGGATGGATAGAGGTTTACAAAGTAAATTGATGATATGATTTTTTTGTATTTCCTAATATAAATTCGAAATTTACTTTTTCAAAATCAAGCAATCCTAAAAACTATTTTTTACAATAGTAAATTTTAAACTTCACTTTAAAATCATGACAAACTAACATTTATTGATTCTTAACGACCCTTATTAAATAAGCTTCCATATAAAATATATGAAAAAAGACACGCAACAAATTTCTAACTTTATGAAACTCAAGCAATAATAGTAATATGTTTCTTTAAAAAAATGGTGAAGTGTCTTTTTCCTTCTTTTTCTTCAAGAAAAGTATGTGATAATCTGCAAGAATTTTGAGCAAAACAATAGCAAAATCTCTTAACTCGTTGTTGGAATTGCTGAGAAGTGAGAGAGGGAAAAGAGATGAATGCAAAATGGAATAATGACATAAGGAGAGTAACACCTGTCTTCAATGAAGGGATGTTTGAACAAGAGAAGAGTGAAGATGCAACTACTCTTGGTAAAGAACCACATTTCTTCTTGGTAAAGAACCACACAGATACTTGCTTCAAGGAATAGAATTTACAGAAATGTTTCATCGTCTTTTCACATGCAAATAAAAATTACAACCGACTTTTATGAAAATGGAAGATATGCTTGAGACGACATGTGATAAACTGGCATCTTATTAAATTGAGAATTTCTCAAAGATCTTTCGAGTATAGTATTTTGGAAGTGTGAGAATATATGTATTTGTTGCATAGGAATGAAGGGAGCACCTGGTTTATAAAAATGTACGAAATAAATCATTTTTAGAAATTTTTTGAAGTTTCCCCTGTTTCTCTTTCTTTTTTATATTACTTTAATATCGATGCAGAAAAAAATGTAGACACGAAATTTCATTCAAGTTTATTTTTATTTCTATAGTCCATTCCCGAATAACTCCTCATTATTATACACTTCAATTATCTTAATAAAAACTTGAAACTAGTAATTGAGTTCGGAAATATGAAAATTTCTTTATGAGTGAATTCTTTTTCAGTTCTTACAAATAATTTTATGCATTTTAATAACTTTTTGATTGACTTTTCTTGTTCCTTACAAATTATTATCCATGATTGCTATATTATATTTTGGTTAAATAAAACGATATTAAACGGATAAAAAAACTAAAACTTTCTGCCTGGAGATGAGGTAAAAAATTAGGAATGGAGGAAGTAAATAAGCGGAAGGAAAATGAATTATCCGATGTCTTTCCTTAACGAAAAAAAAAATTATAACATATATAATTATGCAATAAAGAAGAAAAAAATATTTTTTCTTTCCAAAAATACACCCTCATTCTAATTAATTTTACTAAAATTGCTTCACTTAAATTTCTTCTTGGAAGAAAAAGATGCTAACTTACATACAAGTAAATTTATATGATATTTGTTCCCCATATAATCTCTTTATTTAGTTTTCTATAATAAATGTTATTATATAAAAAGTACAGAAAGAAATATCATCGTAAACTTGATTCAAAATTTCTGTTTCTTTGAAAGAAAAAGCAAACAACAGAACGAAATAATAAAAGAAAAATGTTATGAATAAATACGAAGCAGAAGTTTTTTGAGGGCAAGAATATTTCTTCATGAAAAGGAATTTTTCTTACTATGTTTTATAAAGTAATTACTATACAGATATAATTCCCAATTATGCAAAATTACATAATTTTGTTTAATTAAGTTATCAAAAGAGTTCAAAGTAATAAGAAGAAATTTGTTCGCTAGAAAGAACAAGAAAAGAACAATTGCTATATATGTTTATTTATATTAAAGAAAGCGATAGTTCCCAATCCAAAAAATGAAAAAGAGGGGAAATGATCAAAATAAATGTCTACCATTATTAATGTAGAAAGTTTTATCACTAATTATGAGAATGTTCTAGAACTTATCAATAAGCGGTGAATTATTTTTTTTTTATTTCGTCAGCATGGAAGAAAAGTAATTGCTGATAAATAAGCAAAAAGGCATTAATGGAAGTCATTAATTGCAAGTATTTTTTTAGTCAATAGAAAAAGTAATATTTACGAGTTAGCTTACAATGTGCATAGATTGTGAAAACTTGGTTTGTAATCATTATGAAACTTGTTATTAAGGCTATATATTTTCGGGATGAAAGAATTAGAAATAAATAGCTGTAGATTATTTCATGGATTACATGGATTTAATTTAGAGAATCAAAAAAGATTAAGAAAATTCTTAAAACAATAACGAACACCTCCAGAAAGCCGTTTGTACAATTCATACTTATAAATAGGGTTTGTATATTTGCGATCCAATTCATACTTATAAATAGGGTTTGTATATTTGCGATCCAATTCAAAATTAAACAATTCTTCTTAAGATTAAGTTTCAGGAAATTTAACATTGGTAGCAAATTCAAAATTTTTGGTTCCGTCGGACACATAATAGATTGGAGAAGAAAAAATGAGGAATTCTTAAGAATAATTTTAAATTATCTGTCAAAAATTTGGATATTGGAGACGATTTCATTTTTTAACAAGGCAATGACACCAAGCGCGCTGCTCTCAATGTAAACAACTGGTGTCTCTATAACTACCTCAAATTCTATAACACCTCCAAATTCACCTGATTTAATCACAGTAAAACATATTTGGTGAGAATTTGAATTTAAATGGAGAAAGCATGACATAAAAAACAAAATGTGAAGTAAAAACAACGATCACAGAAAAATAGAGGAACATCGATACAAAAATTACAAAAAAGTGATGAAACCTATACCAAGACACCTTAAAGTTGTTGTGGGTGATAAAAGATATCCTACTAAGCGTTAAAGTAAGAGATAAGTATAATAGTTAAAACTATGCTGGGATTTTTTTTAAGTGTATAAAGATTTTTGTAGCGTAATTTTTTAGTAATTTTTTTTTATTCATAATTTTTTAAAATATAATTATACTATGTCTTGAAAATTGATCATGTTATTTAAAAAAGAACAAGTTGCAGATATAAAAAATTATAATTTCGATACATTAATATTTATTAATCAAAAACATTAAATTTTATAGAAAATCGCAAGTGTTTGGAGCGCCACTGTATATGGTTTTTCTCAAGTTTTTAAAAACTTAATTTGTATAAAATATATTTCTAGAATCTAAAGCTTATAAATCATTTGAAAAAAAAAATAAAAAAAATGGTTTTAAGCTTAATGGACTTTATTTTTATGTGTTGTGCAACTTCAAAAAACATTTCTTTTTATACTCTTTTACATACTTTTTGTTGAAGAAAATTTATGCTATCTGAAATAAAAAAAACTACAGAAAAATATTACAAAAAGAAACGTTTATTACTTGTCTTTCATTCCTCTCATGATTGTTTACGATGGAACTTCTTTTAAAAATATTCAAAATATTCCCCTCCCCCCATCCAATATAAATTTCAGCATATTCATTTTTTTTTCTATTCCAAGCTTTTCAAGCATTTGTAGGAAATAAATGTTTTTTAGATTCCATGATGAAATGCGAGTAATTCTGACTGTATATTAAATTATCAACAAACATACATAAAAATGTAAGTTGGAAATAATTTACCTTTCGAAGATTCAAAAAATCTGTCGTTTGAAGTGAATGAAAAGAATATTGAAAGGTAAAGACGTACATCAAAGAGGAAATGGAGTCTTAAAAGATTTTATTGATAACTAAACCACCGTTGTTAGATATTGACTTAAGCAATAATACGACAAATTGCAAGTCATAATTCGAAAATCTCAAATCACAATTTTTCACTAATTCTTTTTTACAAATTACAGTTACAGAAAACGTCATTTAAAAATAGCAAACGATTTAATTCAAAGAGACATAATTTATTACATTGTGAAATAATTTTGATACATTTCTCAACGTGTAAAATATGTAATTAATCTCTTTGCCGATCTATATTTTTAGAAAAGAATTATTAATCAGAATTTTGGGTATTTTAACTAAATTGCTGTATGAGTGTATTCTAAAATTTCATTTAAAAATAAATATGGAGTTGCTTTTTAATGATATTTAAAAGTTACATTTGTTACAAATGCTACAGCCAACTTTTTTAGCCTAAGAATGTTGCATTATTTAAAAATAAGAAAACTTCAGATTTTAAGAAAACTTTATTCTTTTTCATGTATTATTTTTATTTATTTATTTAAATAAATCCTTTAAACACAAAAGAACTTTCAAAAGATTTTTATTCCGTAGAATAAGATAAATTTGATTCTCATTTATGGCTCAGAATATTACTTTAATAAGTTATCGTTTGAATTTAAATATTGACATTTTGCATTACTTTTCTGAATGCAAATATTATCATTTGCTTTTAAATGTAAATATCCTTTAAAGTTTAGATGGAACTTTGATTTTTTTGCTTTAAAATTTATTCTAAGGAACTTTATGCAATATGATTTCCTATAATTACTTTACTTTTCATTTTCATTATATATTTTGAATATTTATTGCTGCTTTAAAATTACAGTGAGTTCTTAATTTTGAAATTTTTCTCTTCAGGTAAAAACATCTTTTAATACATTATGCATTTTACATAATGCTAAAATTACATTTACTTTATTGCTATTTTCTGAAGAGAAAATTTTCGAACAAAAAAAGTCTGAAATATTACTCGATATTAAGGTATCTTTTTTCTTAAAATATTTTTTGTAAGAAATAAAATAAATTATTCTCGTGAGTTAAAATGGCTTGGAATTGCATACGTTTTGATAATATATTCTGAGAACTATTATTCTTATTTAGTTTGCGCTAGAATATAGTTTTTATCTTCAAAATCGTGAAAAAGCTAATTTAAGTACTCAATGTATTCTAATAATTATATTTTTTTAAAAATTATTTCTTTTTTGGCAAAAAAAAATAATAAAACAATATAAATTTTAAACAATATAGCAACAACATTAAGTAATACTTTAAGATGCAAAAACATGTAATTTTTACATATATGGGACATATAACAGTTTATAAGCTAATAAGGAAACTATTTGCTCAGCTGCCAATAGATGGGATTATTTCATGAAGGTTGCTTAATAAAGTCAATCACGCGATTTCCATTGAATTTAAAACTGATGTTAAACTTGTTTTTCTTGTTCCATTGGGGAAATTTAATAATTTTAAAGTTATATAATTAGGTAAAAATGTTTCAGTATTAAAGAAAAAAGCTTCAAAAAGTTTTTAAAATTTAGCAAAAAAGTTCTTACACGCCCATATGTATACGTATAAACGTATATATATATATATATATATATATATATATATATATATATATATATATATATGGGTGTTATTGTTGTTGACAAATACGTACTTTTATAAGGAAAGTTTCTGCAAAAAGCCAAAGCAGCACATGAACTGATTGGTTGGAAACACTTGGTTGCGTTTATTATGCGACTTTGCCGTCACATCAATTCATGAACTGATTGGCTGGGATCACGTGATTTTATTTATCATGTGACTGTTACGTCACAGGAATTGAGCCTATTGGTCTGCTCACCAGATAATTATTCTCAAATTTTGCTCAGGTTAAAATTCACACTTTTAATCAATATTGAACTTTATTTTATATAAAAGTATATTATAAATCAATGAAAACTGTCTTTAAATTGTATGCAATTTTTACTACTATTTATACAGTTTAAAGACAGTTAAGGCAGATTTTTAAGAAATAATAGGCCACGGCTTTTCTTGACTCTAAATACAAATTCTTTTAAAAAGGAAACCCACATCATTACAATCGATTTTAACTCGACCAAAGAAATGGAATAATAATAATAAAAAAAAAGAATTCTCTAAAGATTCTGCATTTTGTTTCGCACCCCCCCCACTTTCTGAAGAACACGAATGCAAACTACACTCTTCAAGAATTTCCGGAGCAAAACGACTGACAAGCTTTTTCTTTCGATGATGGAGTTGTTCCAAAGAGGGTTGGAATGGAATAATGCCATAAGGAGGGCAACACCTGTCTTCGGTGAAGGAAGGGGAGAAGAGGGAAGGAGCAACTGTTCTCCTTAAAGAAGCACATTTCCATCCCTCTTAATAGATTTCATGCCTCGAGCAATGGAATTTGCAGAAGCGTGGCGGCGTCTTTTCACATGCAAATAAAAAGTGAGACCGACTTCAATGAAGAAGAGAGATATGCCACACGACATGAGTTAAGATGACATCTTATTAAACTGAGGTTTTCTGGAAGTTCTTTCGAATTCAGCATTAGGAGCTGCTAGGAAATCTGTGCTTGTTGCATAGCAAAGAAGGGAGTACTCGGTTTTATGGAAAAGTTTGGAATGAATCATTTTTAAGAATTTTTTGAGGTTTGCTTTTAGTTTTTTTTATTTTGTTAATGTATGTTTTTTACATGGTTGAGTCAAAAGAAGGAAAGAAAGTCGTGTCAAAAAAGGTTTTATTTTGGCGTGGTTTTTTATTATTTCTGAGTCAGATTTCTTAATGTCGATCCTTTGAAATCATATATCTCAAATATGCTAATTTAGAAGATACGGAAATAGGAAATGAGTTCGATGTAATAAGAAATTTTCTTTTGAGAAACTCTGGTTGAAACTTTGAATAATTTTGAAAATGTCTTTGAGTAGATTTTTTCCCCAATATTTTGAATAAAATTTTCTCTCTTTGATTACAATGATATTTTGCCTGAATGAAAGATATGATATAGACAAGAAATGTTTGCGCTCAGTCAGGACAGAAAATGGGAAATAGAGCAAATAAAATAATTGACAAAATAGAGGAAGAAAAATTAATATTGACACGGAAACTTTTTCTGACTCTGCCTCTCTACCAAGACGGATCTATTGCGGATAAAAAAGGCTAATCTTTTAATAACAGAATTGAAGTGACTTTGGAAACCAACTTCGCGATTAATTTGATCTTCAAATACGCCAATTCACCAAATGCGGTTGCAAAAATATTTCTAAAAAATAGAAATGTTAAGGACGATTATTTATCGAGAAAATTCTAGAAGCCACGACACGCTTATATAAGGAGTATGTAGAAAAGCAATGAATTAATCAGAGCTATGCGTTTGTGGCTGTGTGATATCTATATAAACGAGTAATAGCCTCCATGCGACGACAATCATTTTGACATGGTGGCTCGGATACTCGTTTTCGGAACGGAAGGTACCCAGTTCTAATCTTCCTTCATTGGTGATCCTGGCCATGCAAGAGTACCGCAGCAGTCATGGCGCCATCAATCCACCGCAAAGACAAATAAGCCGTCACACACGATGACGCAACTTACAAAGCCGTCACGCACGATGACGCAACCCACAAAGCCGTCGCACTCAAAGTGAAGCAACTGCTCACACGTTCGCCACGAAAAGGGTATGGCTATTTCGCCTATTCCCCGAATCACTGGTAAGGGGGTAGTGGGGGTGGGGTGTAATCTATATAAACCAGTAATGCCTTTATGCAACGACGATCGTTTTGGCATGGTGGCTAAGATACTCGTTTTCGGAACGGAAGCTACCCAGTTCTAATCTTCCTTCACGTTTTTATTGACTTAATGGGATATTGTGATTACGGATTTCGTCACTTGACCATGGATCGAAATTACGAGGTTCTTCGCCAACAGTGCTAGCGTGGCTTTATAGTCTGATGTTAATAAACACTCCCTCACTCACTGGGACTACAGATTTGTATTAATAAATTCATGCTTTGTATACTTTACGTGTATTAACCAAGGGACAGGCACGCACTCGATACTAACGTTAATGGTCGCGTGGGGAACCGAGTCACCCAATAATTTTTTTTATAACTATTTTTATTGTACATGATAAAAATCGTAATTCCAGTGATTCATTTAACTAAGAGAAAGTATACTTATCTACTTTTAAAGACTTTTAGATTTTTCTTTGATAATTTGAGAAACAACTCCAATAAAACATAACTAAAATGTTTCAAATGTGCGTGACCGTAATAAAGGAGACAAATCACAGAACACTTTTCGTTAACATTATTCGAATTATATCTTCAGGCAAAACTATCGTATTTTGTTCTAGTTATTGTAGTTTTATTGTCTTTCGATGATGGACAAATAATATGTAGAACTTTTTATCGCTTGTGTCTTTTTGACCAGACGCTGTGTGGCTCGTGTACACTTGTGGCTTTATATTTTCTTGTTGGATTTTTTTAGGTAGCATTTGAAAACTTTCCTTTCAACTCAAATGTTTCATGTTCACCACTTTTCTCAAATTTTGTTTCGCTACCTTGATTAATATCTATTGTTTTATTAGGTTCTATTCTTGCTTGATCAATTTCAACTTCCTCCAATAGAATCGCACAGATGCCCATTTCTTTCTTTATATTTTCGTTCATTTAGATTTATAAACCATAATGAATCACAAAACTAGCAGCAATCAAACCACCAAGGCGTTAACAGGGGGAAAATGTAGCCTTTTTATAGAAAACATTTTGGAATAAAATTGACCGCACGGTGAACTCAATCATCCCAAGTACCTTAAAACTGTCAAAACAATTAACACTCCTAAAAAAGAGGGATATATGTGACAAATATATTTTAGTTCCCATAAAGACTGTCATATAGGAGGATACTAATAAGAACATTAGTAAAAAATAAAGTTTTTTTTTCAGAATTAAAGATTTCGTGAGCCTGGGGTGACCTGAGTCCCACGCGAGCGCTCTCGAATTAATGAGGTTTTTTTGCATGGTAATTGATCCTTGTTAATTAAATCTGCTGTAATTATTGTAATTAGTTTAAACCTGTTTGCTAAAAATTACCAACATTTACAATTAAAGAACCTGCTCTCTCTCAAAGTACAGCAGTGGACTAGTTTTATGTGATTGTTCGATCTTGAGCCAACATTTAAAAAAGCGTACACTGATCCACCTCTATAACAATATTTTTTTCCGCGCTCGTTCTCTCTCCGCTTTTGTCTCTGTGTTAAAAGTATACATGATTACATATGATATCAATTTAATGTAAGGTAATTTTATGTTTTAAATTTATCTCCTATGTGTTAATTTAAGAATTTTATAACAAGAAAATTCTTATAACATTAAATAGCAGTAATTTTTAATGTAGCTAAAGAGAAAAATTACTTTATTAATAGATACATTTTTTTCCAAAATACAAACTATTTTAATTTGTGGCGACGAAATTACATGCCTTTAATTTAATTTTCTATTATCATTTTATTATAAAATATATTTCAATAACTAATAAAATTAGAAGGTAATTAGAAGTTATTTTAGAAAATGCGTTTGTTGCTGTTGTCACTAATGCCACCTGATCGGGAAAATGCCTGATCAAGGCTCACGAAATTCATCATGGCAAAGGGCTAAGTGACGCCTGTCGTTAGCCGTAGCTTTGAGCACCATGCAGGTGACAGAACGGTTTAGCTCGGTTTCACCCCAATTTAGAGGGAGAATACCCTGGGGGGTGGTCAGGGGCCTCCTACCTCTCTTCCCCTTCCACCAATCTCACGACAGGACTTGCGGCTCGATGGCCATTTAAAGTACCCCCCTGCCGCGAAGGCACTATACATTTACAAACATCCATGTCTTCTCGGGAATTCGCACCCAGTCCCAACGGCATATCAGTCAGCGTCGCTAACCACTATACCGGATGGGCGACAGAAAATGCGTTTTAAGAAAATAACTGCTGAAAAGCCATATACTCTTGTATGAGCTACATTAAATATATTTTCTCCAAAGAAGAAAGCGAAATCAACAATTACTTGGAAGACTGAATATTGTTGAACTAATTAGAAGAAATAGTTTTTCCAGAAGTTATATTTTTTACTATATAAGTGCTCCTTCATATATATAAGAATGAGCTTGTTTTTTAAAACTAATATTCATTCTTATTGTTTGTATTCATGGATTTTTCTATTTAAATAAAATTAGATGGGTACACATATTTATGTATGTACATTCAAAAATGCAAAAGAGAGGAAGAATTAAGGAGGACACACATAATTTTATCAAAAGATTGATTTTTCTTCCAAAAAGCGAAGTATTGGTTGTTATAAGAAATATATTTTGTTTAAGATTATAAAAGGGGAAAAAAGCCTTATGAATATATCAATTATGTACTAAGACATATCTATGAAAGATGCATAAATGTTTTTGTTGCAACCTTTTATGGGATAGTAATAGTTGCTTATTAGTAAGTAAACTGATATATGATTTAATACCAGCTGTTTTTCTGCTTGCTGAAAAGATTTTTTATTTCCACAAATCCTAAGTCACTATAAATTCGTAAATTATTTTCAATTCCGTATATTTACGTTTGTTAGTAAAGTTAGTTCACACAATATCTTTGCATTTTCAGAAAGATTAAATTTAATTCAAAATTAAATATTAAATACTTGAGTGCAAAATTTAAGCAACAAACTTATTTTTTTTGCATGCAGCCATGAAATTGTAAAAAATGTGAGGATCTTTTTTGTAATCAGTACTGTGTAAGTTAATTCAATATAAAAGTGCCACATGTATATGCAAGTATAAGCAGTATGTCCTCAGTGGTGGTGTGGAGGCACGCAAAAGGTGTTGTCATGGCACTCTACTTCAAAAAGGAGGAAGGATGCATTTCCTGACAATCACTGCAAGTGAAAGTAAGATCGTCCGTGCAATTTGACTACATGACGCCACCAGGACGTCTTATCATGATCTAGAACGATCAACAAGTATGAGGACGGGCGTAGTCTGACAAATGTTAATTAAGAGTTTGGAACTAAGAAAAGTGTTGCATCAAGAGCTTGAAAAGTCTTCCAAAAGACGAGTACAGCTGTAAGAAAAACTGGGAGTGGTCTGTCAAGGAAACAAGCACAAGTTCCGACTGTATATATCATCGTGCAGGGCAAAAGATACCAAAACCAGGAATGGTATCCTCAAAGTGTGATTCGATAACTCCAAAGATTGAGAAATCTTCAGCCAAACCAGTTGTGGCTGCTATATATATATATTATATAACTAATAAACTAATCTCAATTTATTAATCTCGCTAAATACTCAGGTAACGTTACTTTATGGTTGGAAGATCTCCTCAAGTGAACTAAATCAACAATAAAATTACTTGTCTCCCAGAATTAACAGGAACGAAGTCGAACTGGAACAATAAACTTCTACGAATGCAGCTGTATTTCCTTATTAAAGGAACCCTGGTTTATTCGAATAAACATCGAAATATTGGCTGTCACTATTAGCCAATCATTTTTACTATCTTTCTATTCGCTTAATATAATCAATCTTTTTATATATCACGTTTATTCAGTAAGTAGGAGGCAGTTAAAACTTGTAATTACATCAAAGAAAACCCCAGGTACCCTCGAACCTGGATAACCTCGCGGGATAAGCACATTACCACATTAGAATCAGACAGCGGTCATCATTGCTCTACAACTGGTAAGCAGACGACACATATCCCGATATATTTTTGCCAGATGTTTTCATGAAGGTGTTCCATTTGTTGGTACTTATGAACTATGCATATCATTAACAGCAACTCATCGTCGGAATCATTTGCAATGGTGCTATGGGCATAAAAATTAAACATCTTATCAATGTATAGTTACGTTTACCGATACTCATTTGAGTATGAAAATTAATTTTCGGCGCTAGTTGATATAAAGAGAGGCAGGTACACGCTTTCATCGTTCTAACATCAAGGAAAGAAATAGTTAGGGGTGGTTCTGGTATGCTTCTGAAGGGAGACATTAATATAAGCGGTCAGACAGAGCTGCACATTTTCAATGGAAATTCCATTACTGGAGATAATTATTGAGATGATGTTGTACCCAACGTATGTCTCTTCGGAAGTGTCATAGTTTTTATTGAGAACAATGCGCAGTTATACAGGTTTCATGCTATCCAGAAGCTTCTGGAAAGTTAAGATATCTGTAAAAACGGATTAGCCAAAGTGCTGTCGTCATTTAAGTCCCTTTGAACAAATACGGGATGCTTTGAGGAGCTCTGGCTGCTATCCTTCGAAGAACACTAGATAACTGACATAGTTGCTCATTGAGGTATGGAAACGCTTAACTCAAGAACTGTTGAATAATATGTTGTTGAGTAAGAACAGACGGTTCCACACAAAAAATGTTTGGGAAGGTCATCTCATTACAGGAGGTTTTGGACCCTTATTACGTTAACCTCATTTGTTGATATCCCTTATTAGCCAGACAGTGTTTAGAACAACGCCATTTTGCAATTAAAGCCTTTTTCTTTTTCGTTTCACAATGTATGCATCATTTTCGTTTTGTAAAACTATTACGCTTTCTTTATCCTTTAAATATGCTTTCATATCCCTTTAATAAATATTCTTTTTTATGCCTTTGTAACACACGTAGCTCATATCCCTTAGTTGATTTTGTGTGTGTGTGTGTGGAACTTTGACAAAATCAGAAAAGTTGCTTAAGCTTTACGCACTGTTGCAGTTCCATCCGAATTATGCTTCAAGAAATTCAAGGGAAATGAAGATAATAAAAAATTAAATTAATAAAAATTCCTAAAATTATTATATTAAAATCTTAAATTTTTAAAAATAATTCCGAAATATTTTAATTTATTCTTACAAATAATCATTTATAAAATCAATGAAATCCATATTCGAGACTATGCAATAATATATTCTGAAAAATCATAAACACACGATCGTATTATAAGACAAAGAATAAAATTGGCACATATAACAAGATTATTTGAAATTATCTTTACCCTATTACAAGAAATCAGATAATGGTTTAAAAAATTTTAAGGCTACAGAAAAATATTTTAAAAATACTTTTTCTCTTACACACATAAGCAGAAATCCGATATTGATTTGCTTAAAAAGGGCATTTATTCCATTTAAAATGGCAAAAATATTTAGAAATTTTGAAAGAAGAAACATTTCTTTTACGTCCGTGGATATATTTCAGAATACTGAATGGAGAACATTTTTCTTTTCTTTAAATATTCAAAAAGGATTTTAAATATTCAGAGCATTTTCGTTTCGATTGAACATAAATTCCAGCTCTGATTCATTGTTTTCCCCAACCCAAATGTTATTGAAAAATTTATAGAAAATAAATGTTTTAAAGATTTTATGATAAAATACTTGTAATTCTTACTGTACGAATAAACTGCTGTAAACAGTTTCTAAATTTCATTTTAAAATACACGTGAAGATGTTTTTTGAAGAATTTTTATGTTGGAAATGTTAAAAACGATTGTTGTATTTTAAAATGTATTATTCTTCTAACATTAGCAAGAATCGAATTTTATTTGTGAATTACATATTTTCAACACTCTTCATATTTTTTTTATTGATTTATGTTACTTTTAAACAAAAGAATTTTGTAAAGAACTTATTTTGTATAATATATAAGATTGGTTTTACTATTTATTTTATGGTTTTATTCTTTGGAATATTTTAATAAATTATCGTTTGAACTTATATATAAATATTAAGATTTTGCCATTTTTTGAACGTGGGTATTATCGTCTTCTCATAAAAGAATGTTAACTCGAATTAAAAATTAAAAAAACAAAATATTTATTTTTCTAACTTATAAAAATGCACTTAGAGAATGAATATCAAGCAATATGTTTCAAAAATAAAATTTTTTTAGCAATTGAATTATATTATTTAAAAAAATTCTATTAAGTTCCTAATAAATTTCCTTTATTATTTATTAAGCTAGCAACATTTTTATGGAATTCGAAACTATTATTTAAAAGAACTTGGTTATTTCATTTCTAGCTCTTTTTGAAAAATATGTATAAAAGGCCACAAATACATTTTGTTACTGTATTTACTGTTATTTTGTTCTTTTTTTTCCAAAAAGAATTTTTTTATTAAATGAAAATCCTATTTCTTTCCTAAAGGAAAAGATTTTCGTTATTCGTAAATTACAAAGCTTTGTGCAATAAATTACTCAGCTCAATGTTTTTTTTGGGGGGGATGTATATTACTTCTTTTTCTTTATAGTTAGATGTAGAATAAATTATGTTCGTTATGTATCACAGGAAAGAGATTACTTAATTTCTCCTTGTACTGTAGTGATACGGTAACAAGTAATAAAGCAGCAAAATTAAACACATATTTAAATATAAGTAAAATATATCATACCTTTTTCCATAGAGAACATTTTAATTTTGATATTTATGCATGGTAAAGATGTATTTATGGTATTCTATTACTCATAATTTTTTTTAGTGTACTACGTATTCCGACTAGGCAGAAATATTATAATAATACATTATTCATTAGTCTGAAAATAAGCCTCTACTGTTTCGGTCCACAGTGTTAAACAATAACGAAAACACAAAGCAAAATATTTTTGCGTATAAATTAGCTTAACATAAAAAGTTTATAAAATGAGTAATGTTAGCAAATATAACATTTAAATTATTATAAGCCTTACGACTTCTGGTTCTAACTATAAGTATATATGATTTAAAGGTAATGACTCACATAAATTGAAAGTTCCACTAAATATAAAAGTACTTATTTGAATTTAATTAGAACCTGAAATAAGTCTGAATGTTCAAATGGGTTTAAATCATTAATCCAGAATTTTTTAAGAAACATTTTTACTAATCAGTTTCATACAAAAATTACTTTTAAGTATTCATTTTTGAAAACAATTTTGATTTAATTCATTAAGTAAATGAAGTATAGAAAAGAAGAATTGCGTATTATTGTTATGATATTTGTAGAATAACATTTGGAAAGCCCAATGTTTGAGTGGTATAGCGCTTCCACGCCATAGGTCAGAGGTTCTCTGGAGTGGCAAGGTCAACTCAGCATTTGAACTCTTCAGTGGGTCGATAAATGAGTAACAAGCCTGCTTGGGACCTAAGCACTGAGGGCTTTATGTCAGACTGACCACCTGACCGGAATATCTGCTCATGAACCTCAGTGCCCAAAGTTATGAAAACTGAAATGGGCACAGCAGGTCTTGGCTCTAACGGGATATTGCATAACTGAGTTTTGTTTAGAATAACATTTGTCCGAAATGAAAAAATAAATGCAATCATAAATAAGTATTAGAACAGAAAGAAACATATTAGAGCATTGTTCCTTTAATTGGATAAAATATTTATAAAATCACATTGAAACTCCAGTAAATGTGAAAACATATTTCTTTTGATTAATAAATAAAGCATTTGAATGTCTAAGTTTTTAAATGAACAAATAATCGTTACAGAATTCTGAGAAAAATATGATCAAACATCTTGTGCATAAACATTATATATATATTAAGCATCAAGTATTTTAACTTACAAAAGAGAACTTCATTCGGAACCGTACTTGCTTTTGTGTATGGAATTCAAGTATTTTTCAAGAAGTAGAAATGAGTACCACATAATTTGTTCAAAGAGACGTTCAGAAATCGCAAAACTGAAATCATCAAAAGAAAAAGAACATATTATGCTATATTTTCCCGTTTTATGCATTATTTTTTTGCATTTAACGAAATATTTTACAACAATCCAATTATAACTAAATTTTGCCTAAATATTTTTTTTGTTTGTACGTTTAATTGAAGCTTACGTATAATACTGTCGATTACTTTGTCAAAAGAAAAGGCGTCGCGCCAAATGCCGCGATATGCAGCCATTAATAGAAAACTTTTCTCCCGGTTGTACAAACACAGTAATTCTCGTTCTCATATAGTATGATAGCATTTGGCGACGTTTTTTGATTTAGCGAAATTGCTCGGTGGTATAAAACAGAAGTACCACTTAATCTTTATTGAGTAGCATTCCTCAATGCACTAAATATGACACACTAAATAAGACGCCAAAACTGTCGCCTTACAAATTAGGCTACAGTTCTCGATTAATCAAAGTAATTACGGAGAGCAAATATTTTGTGCTTTTTTAACCATTGGAACTATTCTTTTGCACTACATAAAAATACCTTTTACATTAAATTGAAAGATTAAAAAATAAGATCTGAAGAATATTGAAAAACAGGTGAAATCCTATATTAACCCACACCTTTGGCAAATAAATTGTGCCAAATTTCGCCAACAATTCATTTTTCTGTATTGAAATTCTATCCAATGTGAGGATGATAGTTCACCAAATTGTCGATAAATAAAAACTTTGTGTAAAATAGGGTTCAAACCGGCTGTTCTACTAAATTATTTCAAAGTTTACTAAAACCAGTAACGAGTTATTCATTTTAGTAACTCTACAAATACGACTTTTGCCTTTCAAAGAGCGCATACATAAATTCATTTTATTCAAAACCTTTGCCCCATTGAGTTACAAACTTAATTTAAGCCCCCCCTGGTATATTGCATGAGGGCTTATGCTCCCAGGTTTTACAAACTCTAGCGAAGAACAATGTTTGTTTAAAATACAGAGAATGTTCCTACTAAATTTCGAAATTAAGTTTCAGTTAGTTTAGGATTCTATACTCCCGAGTAGGAGCAATTGAATACGGCGAGAAGATTTATTTACCCGCATGGTTACAGTGATGAATTTCCATACGATATTTTAACGGGATATCAGGTAGCACTAAATGAAATAACGGGACGCGTGCCTAACTTTTGATTGTAAATGTTATTCGAATTTCATTCCGCCTATACTTGATAGAAAATGAGTTGCTGGTGCAGATAAACATTGAAAGGGTGTTATTAAATAAGATTCCTTACGTTCAGTAAATTTATCTGAGCAATGGAAAGTTTACGTAATGAGGTACGTATTTGATTAAAAATGTTATCTTTTCGATACGAGTTGTTCGGTATCTAGTTCAAGAAATGGTTCTTAATGATTTAAGTCATTAGAATTATATGTTTTCAAAGGTCAATAAGGATAGTATAAACTATTCATGTCACAATTATCAAAGATATCGATAGCATGGGTTTGTTATTATGATTTGTCATCACTAAATGATTCAAATGATTATGTTCTAGTTAAAGAGTAAAAAGTAAAAATATTATGTATTTGCAAAACTAAAAATGAATTATATGTAACATTGCAACTTTGATGAATCAGAAATTTTTCAATGCACATAATTGATCAGTGGCGAAAGGGAAAATATTAGCCCTCCCTCCCTTGCCAAGTCAGATTTTGCCTTTGATATTTTATAAATTTATTAAATACGTACTGGGTGTTGGTTTTTAGTCGTTGAGAATCCTGCTCTCTCCCTCGCGAAGAGGGGATTGCTGGGGTGTACGTTACGCCACTGTAAGTGTATCTCCGGGCTATATTTTATTTTCTGTACATATGCATTTTAAAGCTTCTAAATTATAAACAGTTCGACTTCCTATGCTGGGAGAGATTCCTTCGCGTTGGTGCACACCAGATATCAAGCAGATTAATTAGTCACTCCCTAGTGGTTTCCGTTCCTCCGCTGAAACTTTACAAACACTGTCTGATGGCGCCATATGGCAGCAGTGCTGTTGTTGCTTATGTCACCTGATAGACAGTAACATCAGATCAAGATCCACGAAATTCATCGCGACTAAGGGATGGAATTTTACGCCTGTCGTTATCCTTAGCTTTGAGCACCATGCAGGTGACAGTACGACTGCAGTGGTATTAATAAATAGTAATATATTTTCACTGGTTTTCGTAATTTCTTTTCTTTTCTGAAGTATAAAATTCTCTGAGATAATATAACATAGTTCTCTTTTGACAGCTTGTTAATAAGTAGAGGATAGAAAGGTAGATGCACAAAGCTTTCTCGCTGACTTAGTAGGAGAGTAGTTTGGAGATCAGGCGTTCACATGTGTCATCCTCTCTTGACTGTGGATCAGAATTATGGGATATGTCATCCAAAATCACGTGCTGTTTTTAAACATGAAGTTAAAAATGAAGCAATCTTTCCCTTCCTATTCAACAACGTTTAAGGATTAATTTAAAAGTAAAAATCTAAACAAAATGAATTGATTCCTTCGTAGCTATGCTGTCATGATTTCGACCGGTGATATTTGTGTTTGAATCCTGATTCTAGGGAGAAGGATTAATGTATATTGAATTTATGGGGACTCAGACTCCGCATTTGGTATGTATATGGAGAGTCAGGTGTTACCCTAAACGTTGACTTGTCATATATCTGTAGTTAAAACAACAACAAAACAACAAGACGGTTGATGGAATTCTGTATAGGGAATAAATAAATGGCTGGAAAAACTTTTCAATAGAGACAGACAAAATTGTTATCAGACAAAGAAATTATTATTCCCTGGTGAGAAGACATTTAAAGGTTTCTACTTTTTTTTTGAAGTGGAAAATTAAACAAGAAAATCAACAACATGAGAATTCATTGTGCTACAAGTTTGTCTACTATTTCTTGTAAAACGTTAAAGAAAGAAAAATCTAAAATTAATATTTTGGATTGATTTTTTAAAATTATCTTTTAAGGCTGGATTTTATCTAATTCAACAGCAATTTTATCCAATTTCCCGAAGAAACTATTCAAACTCTCTATATATTTTTGTGTTCAAAGTAATAAAAAATATGTTATACAGAGAAAACAATAAAAAAATCAAAATGAGTGATTATATCTGAGATTTGGCATGTTGCCCTTACGAATTTTTACAGTTTTGTTAACAAAAATATCGATGTATTCTTGCCTCTAAGTATTGTTTTTCTTACAAAAGGTACTTTATCATACACACACATTTAATATATAGATCATATATCAATTGAGAATGTCTCAATATAGTATTTGACATATTTCTAGCAGATATAATGAATGGTTTATTTAACCTTTTGCTTAACTTTTGTGCTACAAGTAATTTTGGAAAAGAGAGAGAAATAGTGGTGTCAAAGGAGATGGATAACTTTTCTTTCTATCGATATAAGTAATTAACAAAAATAAAAGAATGATGTTTTTCTTTTGAAACCCTTAAATAAGTCCCTAGATAACTTACAGCCTGAGCTACTACCAGAGATAAATATTTCAACAAACAATTGGAATTAATTCTTTTTGCTATATGTATACATATTCTATGCTTTTACTAACATTTAATTTTCCTATTTTTTACGGTCCGTGCGTGTATTGGATGCTCAAGCATTTCTTTTTTCTAAGTTCTAAACTTAAATAAAGAAATTTTTGTTATACGCTATCATTCAAATATTTCTTTTAAAAAGAAAAAAGTTTTCTTTTCGAATTTTGAAGTTAACTTTGTAGTTTCATTCCAATTAGAAGCCAAATATGATATTATAAGAAGTGGACTCATGTTTATATGTTAAGTATAATGGTGCTTGTGCAAAAAAACCTAAAAAGCACAAAAAATTGCTATAAACACAAAACCTGTCAATACAAAAAATGCTCAATTAGGAAAATATGAAATAATACTAAAAAATTCAATAATGCATACATCACTTTGGAGCAAACGGACAATGCATAGGTGTGTAAAAACTTCCGTTTTATTTATCATCGCTTAATTACTTCCATGTTTGGTATATCCCGCAAGACACTTAGTGCAATGTATAGGATGTAGAGCTTAAAATTTTGCAGCTGATTTTGATGTAGATCATATTATTGTCAAATAAAAGAATTACGAAATTCCCTTAAACAGAAGGAGGAAACCATTTTGAAATCTATTTTCCCAAGAATGCTTATACAAGCTCAATCGGATCAAATATTGGATGATTTTTGGTAAAGCAACATAGGTAATATTCTCTTTTTCAATATATTATCCTGCGATTATTTCAAGGCAAAAGCAGGTGTTTCATCTGCAAATAGGATATCTACACCCAATGTAAACCTGAACAGGCGAATGGGATATTGCCGGTAAATCTGGCCAGCTATGAATGCGAAATGGATTTTGGAAACCGTTCAGGAACCCAGAATAATGCCACTTTCAAGTATCTAATCACTGTAATGGTATTTTTTTAAATAATTTTCCTCTTCCTTTTAATGGATCTAAAGAGTGTTTTTTTCCAGGTATAGAAGTTTAAGTTGGCATTACTTTCCAAGATGGCGACCGATTTAACAGTTGTCAAGTGATTTATTCTCAGTTTGGTTTGGCAATTCATCAAACGATCATCAAGCAAGGCGTAGATTCGTGGAATGGGCCCCAAACGAGATTGCCGTTGTTCCCGATTTTCATAAGCGAATTTTGTTTAGCGATGAAGCGCACTTCTGGTTGAATGGCTACGTCAACAAACAAAACTGCCGCATTTGGAGTGAAGCTAATCCACAAGTGTATGTCGAAACACCGTTACATCCAGAAAAACTGACTGTTTGGTGCGCTTTATGGGCCGGTGGAATCATTGGTCCGTACTTCTTCAAAAACGATAAAGGCCACAACGTTACAGTCAATGGTGATCGGTATAGAGCCATGATTACTAACTTTTTCATTCCTGAATTGAACAATCATGATGACCAGGAGTTGTGGTTCCAACAAGACGGCGCAATATGTCACACAGCTCGTGCCACAATCTATTTATTGAAAGACACGTTTGGTGACCACCTAATTTCACGTTTTGGACCTGTGAATTGGCCTCCAAGATCTTGCGATTTAACACCGCTAGACTATTTTCTGTGGGGCTATGTAAAGTGTGGTCTATGTGGATAAGCCACAAACGCTTGACCATTTGGAAGACAACATTCGCCGTGTTATTGCCGATATACGGCCACAAATGTTGGAAAAAGTCATCGAAAATTGGACGTCCAGATTGGACTACATCCGAGCCAGCCGTGGCAGTCCTATGCCAGAAATCATATTTAAAATGTAATGCCACAAGATTATCTTTCGAATAAAAAAAATTCATGTCAATCGAATAATACATCGTTGTTTTGTTGCAATTTAAAGTTCTATACCTCTAAAAAAACACCCTTTACTTTCGGTTGAAAATATGAATCAATAGTCAAAACACTGAATTCTTCATTATACAATGCACAAGATTATTGTACGGTCAAAATGTTTTATCTGCAGGTAATGTCTTGACGTGCTGTAAGCTGTCTTAAGTGGGGAACATCTGACAAGCCCTTGAGAATCTAAGCTGTTCTTTTCCGCGATGTACTTCGAAACCATGGTACTCGTGTCTAGTGGCGTAATCTACACCCTCGAATCGTGGGGGACCAATTCTGGGACCCAAAGCCTGACTAACATCAGGTACGGTTTGGGGCCCAAAATCTAACTTTGCAGGGGGTCTCTGATATTCTTCGTCGCGCCACAACTCGTAGCGGAAAACATTCGTCGGAATTAGCCTACTGCTGTATTTGGCCTCTGTTTTTTTGCAGTTACTGCCAATTACCGGTCATCTTGTGTCTGGGAAACAACTTTTATGTTTCGAAATTCCCTAACGGTTCCATCTTTTTAAAACCGTTGCTACAGCTAAGGTATTACACAGTGTACAGTTATGAGTTACCAGTATGTTTCTATTTGGTCTCTATCTATTATACTTTATTCTTCGTTAACATTTCAATCGACCGATAATTCCTTCATGTAAAAATCGTTAGTGTGTGAATCATAGCTTTTACTCTATGGTAACCTCAGGCTTACGTACCTGTTATGAATCGTACTCTTCATCATAAAAAAACAGATTCTTTTCCCGCTCTCTTTTAACTACTCTGTTTCTTATGACGTATAACGTTACAATTCTCTGGTGGCTTAACGCAGTTTGAAACACAAGCACGTTCGCCTAGAAGAGAAATGGGGTTCTTTTCCTTCAAAAATTCTTGTTATAGCGCGCTTTTCTCTCTCGTTCCGGTGTTCTTCAAATCTATATTTATGGTTAAAGTACTCATAATTTAACTATTTCAATTATTCAAAAATAAGGAATAGTTTTTTCCTCAGGTATCTCCTTTTGATTTTAAATAGAAAAAAAACATAGAACTAATAATGCATAAAAGATGAATTGCGCCGAACGTTAAGTACATTTTAATTTTGTATTCCCACAAAGAGTTATTGCTGAATTTGTAACAGAAATTTGTACACCAAGTATAAAAATGTCTTATTTTCTTTTTATTGCTGAATAATTTGCAACAGAATTTTTAACGTGACTGTCAGTAGTTTACTTTGAGAACATATTTTCGTGTTATAAATTAGGAAAAAGCCTGCAATCGCAGAAAAAAAAAGCACTTCTTATTTTTCATAAAATCATGTAACTGCTTTCTTAGACTAAAGTTACAGAATTATTGGAAAAATTGACAGAAAATATATATTGGAAATAAGTATTACGTTTAGTTGTCGAAGCCAGCCTAAGAAAAGCAAAAATACTTTCTTTCGTTTTTCAAGAAATTATTTTTTTTGTATTTATCTTTTTATAGTGTTTGAGTTCTTTTTTGAAATATTGAATTAAATCACCGCTTTAAATATTTTCTTGTTCATTCTTTAGCTAAAGAATACTATTCTCTATTATTCAATTCTATAGTTTTTTCAATCTAAAAGTATAATATTGTACTTCCTATTTATATTTTTCATTATGTGTTTATCAATTATCTTTCTTTTAAAAATATAAGCTTTCGGAAATCTATTTTTTTCTTAGCGTCTTATAACACACATTTTAATCTAAAAGGCAAGTAATGTGTGAATTAGTAAAAATTTACAGTTATTTGGGACCTGAATATCTCTTTTGATTCGTTTGAAGATTTGATATTATAAAATCAGAAGTTAAAACAAATAATTAAACGCCATAGTAAATTTATTCATCAGCGGAAAAAGCTTCTAGGTAGCCGAAAAGGCATAAATTCGAACATATTCTGCTTTTTCACAAACTTAATGCTACGCAAAGATTTTTAAGTGGGAATGAAAAGAATAATAGACAAAATGTGCGTAAAGTCATTTCTGTTCACAAAATTGCAAAATTGCTTAGTACCCTCACTTCCCTACGAGGAAATAAAATGAAGAAAAGGAATAATTTAAAGATTTTGAGATAAAAAAAATGCTCTCACACTATTGATAAATTTGGATTAGTTTAATCCTACTTCAATCATTTTTTCTGAAGTTCCTGATTACTGTTTAAAAAAAAAAAAACGCCCCAATCTACAGATTAAAACATTTATAACATGTTTTTGTTGAGTTTTGCATCTAAAGAAAACTAATAGAAACGTTTCGTATTTTTGAACGGGGCCTAAATTATGTTACAAGGAAATTACTTGTTTTCTTTATTTATTTTAATGTATCCCTTTTCGATTAGCTGAGGTAGAATCTCGCCAAGCGGATACTTTTAGCAACAGCACACACCAATTAAAGCTATTTACTGTTAGTCGTTACTAATTTTATTGAATTTCTACGAACAATCAAGAACAACTGCAAATGGTTGCCATTGAAGATATTTCAATTGGCGTTGATATCTACATTTGGCTATTTATCACTTACGTTCGGCTAATCAAAGAGTAACAGAATTTTATGTAAACATGTTAAATGCTTAAAAATAAATTACATAAGTAGTGACAGTTAGCACAGAAACAAACTTTCTATTTGATACTTAAGAATATTTGTTTGATAAGAAATTTATTTACTGTATTTGCTTTTTATGAATTTATAAAATGATAAAAATATATTCCAGAAACAATGTAAAAGTTTTTTAGATGAACTAATTTGAAGACAGGTGTTTTATAACTCTATTTAAAAATGCATTGTTATACAGTAAACTATAGAAACTTACGTTTTTATAACAGGATTATTGATAATTTTTTTAGTGCTTTTATTAAAATCGTATTCCCGATATATTGACACAGATATCTTATACAAAAACTAAAACTTGAATGAAAGTTTCTAGACATTTTCATGTTCTTATTTGAGAGCAATTTTTTTCATATATTGAATTGGGTTCTGTTATTCGATGTTGTTATGTATTCTCCCTTGAATTCTCGCAAAGAAAGCTTTTCAGAGCAGCAAATTAATTTTAAGAGCCACTAACTATTTCCTGTTTAGTGCTCATAGCATGGAAAATATGGAGCCCTGGCAATTGCCTTATGTTCCCAGCTAATTTAAAAGAAGTAATATAAAAAAAGTTTTTTAAGTCAATTCCTTCTTAGATCAACAAAGAATTTTTTTTATTTTAGCTACATTTTATTAAATAGTTACAATTAATATAAATATGTATATGCATATGACAGAATCACAACATTAAGAGGTCATTAATTTTTATTAATTATCATTAAAGTATCGTATTGTCATCCAAAACAATTTTGTATGTAAAATTTCAGTTCAAGTGAATGCTTTAAAACAGCGATACTCAACCTGCGGCCCGGGGGCCGCATGTGGCCACTTTTTTGAGTGGTCCAGGTATGGCCCATTACACTAAGAAATTAAATTATTGGAGAACAATGCACAAAGATTTAACAGGAATTTCTGTCATTCAAGCAATCGAATGCATAAATTTTGCTATCAATTTGTTATTTAATAGCAGAATGTTAGCAAAAGGCTTGGTCATAGATAAAATAATATAAAAATTATCCCTTACCTAATTATCACTTAATTCATAAAAGTAAATGTTTTTGTATGTGTGTTTGATAGAATAGTTAATATAGTACGAGTATTAAAATAAAAGCCAAAAATGAGTTTCAATATTTTTTTATCAATTTTGTTTTCAATATTCATTTGGTCTTATAGTGTGTTTTTTCATTGTCCGCATGTTGCTGTCTGCATGAAATAACTGTCATGTGTATTCGGCCCGCGTGGAATACCTACCATTAGTATGCGGCCCGGCGTGAAAAAAGGTTGAGTACTCATGCTTTAAAACGAGAAAAAAACAACCTTTTCAAGTTTTGATACAAGTCGCCAAAAGGGTCGCTAAGTCGCCAAAAATGATGCCAAAGTGGCTGTATTTGTAATTATTTAAACAAATAGTTTTAATCAATTAATTTTTATTAATTGTAATTAAATTATGGTATCGTCATCCAAAATAATCATGTATGTAAAATTTCAGCTCAATTGAGCGCTTTAAAATGTATTTTATTAACGATTGAAAATTCCACCAAGATAAATAAATAAACAAACAAATATAGAAATATATATATATATATATATATATATATATATATATATATATATATATATATATATATATATATATATAGATTGTGAGCTAATAGTAGGAATTGAAAAATAAGTGAAAGATGTCCCTAAGATGCTTAAAGGTTGCCAATATATGAAAGTTAATCTCTCTACTGGAAAAAATGTTATTTACACAAATCCAAGCTTATTTTACACAAAATTCAATAAATGATACATTAATAACAAAATTTAGCATTTGTTAAATTTTGTTATCAATGTGAAGTTTACTGAATTCTATGTAAAATAAAAAGACAGCAGATAAATTATCATTCATAGATTGGAGACTTTTTCAGCGACTTGGTAAAATCTTTCATTATATATGTATACGTAGTTAAAATTAAATTCTCTTTTGAGAAGTTGAGAGATATTGGCATCGTATTCTAAATGTTGAGCCATTGTGAAATTACAAATTCGATACCTGAATTGATATTCCAATTTCTTCATTTCAAATCATACGGCAGACATTAAAGATTAATTACATTTCCCTTTCAGCAATTTTTTATTTCATGCACTCACACAAATGATGAAAGTAGAACTGAAAACACAACTCAAATTTCATACTTCCGTCTACCGTGTGTTTTTGTTCTCAAAGAAAATCCTGAATTTCTTGGTTTTTAATAGGCTTTGTAAAGAGAGAAGCTCATAAACTAATCCTCAAATATCAAATCCGAAAGAAGTAAGATTTTATTAACTTTGGAACATTTTAACTACATTTTCTTCATTTCTCGAATTTAACTGAAGAAAAGAAATTTAATAAACACGATATTCTACATCAAACGATTTCTTATTTGTTGCCCTTACTCAGAACAAATTTTGAAATATAAACGATATAATTATATTGACTTCAAATCAATATTGTTCGCTTCTTACACAAACAATTACACATTTGAGGATTGTTTTCAACAAATATCGTATTTCTCGTAAGATAAATAGTTACATATATTAAAATTTAACAATTATCTATTTGCCTCATAAAATAAATATAATTATATACATGAAAATATTCAACAATTTTCTATTTACCTTAAAATAATATAAATAGGTAAATATTAATCTATTTTCAACAGTTCGAATCATAATAACTAGACAATTTGATTCTTTATAATAAATGAATATAAACATCGGAGAAAGTATCAAGTGATCTTTGCTTGTAAAAGATATAATTCATTTTCTTCTTTTTTTGTAGTGAATCAACTGCTGACTTTTATTTGTCTTCTGTCTCAGTTAGCAATAGTCTGTATTTACATAAGTTTGTGGGTGTTTGCGTAAGAATTTACATTAAAATCAATTAATAGAAATTAAAGATATTGGTTTCATGTGTGTTCAGCTAACACAAACAATAAGACTTTACAATCAAAATACTGAAATGTTCTTTTAATCAGGCATTTGAATGAATATGTTTTCTATTTGCTGTGAAGTTTTGGCTAGCAAAAAAGGGGAAACCTAATTTTTTGACTTAGTTCATGGTAAAAATATATGTCATTAATGTTTTTCAATTCCTACTATTAACTCACACTCTCTATATATTTATTTATTTATATATTTATTTATCTTGGTGGGGGGGGGAAATTTTTTCAATCGTTAATAAAATACATTTTAAAGCGCTCAAATGTGCTGAAATTTTATATACAGGATTATTTTGTTTGACAATGCAATAATTTAACTATAATTAATAAAAATTAATTGATTAAAACTAATTATTTCAAAGAATTACAAATACTGCCACGTTGGCAACTAAGCGACAAGTTTGGCGACTTGTGTCAAAACTTGAAAAGGTTTTTTCTCACGTTTTAAAGCATTCAGTTGAACTGAAATTTTATAGACGCGATTGTTTTGGATGACAATACGATACTTTAATGGTGTTGAATAAAAATTAATTACCACTTAATGTTGTGATTCTGTCATATGTATATACTTATTTATATTAATTGTAACTATTTAATAAAAAATAGCTAAAATAAAATTTTTCTTTGATCTAAGTAGGAATTAACTTAAAATTTTTTTTTTCTATTATTACTTGTTTTTAAAGGAAAAACATCAGACAACAAAAATAGTATTAATTGCTAAAACCAAACAATTTAAAAAGAAATAAACATTATTTACATTAAAATATAAATAGATTATGATAATTTTGCGGTCGTAAGAAAAAAAGAGAGAAACTTTTCAACTTACTAATAAATCCATTTTCATTAATTTCTTTCTTATGTTCTTTATGCATCTAAATATCTTTTTTAACACTAGATTGCCCAAAGAAGTCATTTTGACTGATTTTTAATTTCTATTAGAAAAACAATTACTTATATAATGTACAATTTCTTAGAATTTTAAAAAATGTATTTTTTTTCAAGTGAAGTAAATTTTTTTGTATAGTTAATATTTACTAATAACTTGTTTTATGACTGTAAATATTATAAAAAATATTAAAAGTTAATTTTTTAAACAATTTTCTTTGCACATTAATCATTCTTTCGTAATGCAGCCATTTTGACTACTTTTGAGCAATCTAGGTATATACTAAGTTTCAGTCTTTGTAGTGTTCAAAACTTTTTTAAAAAATGACAACAATTTCGATGACATGGAATTTTTTAATGAAAAAGTGAGAATTGATTAAAAATACTTTTAAATAAATTTGTGTTTTAAAAATCCTTATCCCTGTAGTACAGGGAATAATTTCACTCCTTTATAAAAGAGAAGAGAGCAATTAATTACTTTTTATATCGTTTCCTCTTCACGATTTTTTTAGTTCCACTAAAACTAATTGATTCGAATCCCTTTTGAAATATCATTAATAAATAATTTCAATATAGTAATTAATTTATGTTTTACCTCCTAACTAAATTATTTTAGTAACAATTAGCTACAGAATTTCAGGAAATAGAGTTTTAAAAACTAACAGCTCAGTTACGAAGAAGTTTAGAAGTAGAGTATGAAAAAAATAAATAATATCCCCTAGTTCCGAAAGTAGGGGAAAAAGGAAATAAATTTTGTTTACCTCTGGGAAACAGATGCACGAAAAGATGGTATAAGAACATGAAATAGTGATTAATGCCTCCCTTCACTTCAAATGTGACAATATAGTTTCTTCCTTCTTATTTAACATCTGCACCGTTGAACTCGTTTATTCCTTCAGAACGCATTTCAAAGTTCCAAATCCCTCTGGTAACAGGTCTTCAATGCCATTTTACAGTGTAGTTCATTGGCGACAACTCGCAAAAGAAGCTTTAGAATGCCGTCGATCGATATGGGGTGGCGACACAGAGACCGCGTGAAAAAAACATCCTGTTGCTTCTGCTTCATTTCACCTCCCCCCAATAATCCCCTCAAAGGCAGAAGCATTATTCTAAGAGGATTAAATGGGCTTTGTTTCGATTTTGATTACGATGAAATATGCAAGGAGGTGTGAAGGGCAAGATTCTGAACAAACAGATTATTCTCGAGTTGAGAAGTGAATGTGTTCTAGTCCATCTTCAGAAGGGTTTTTGTTCGAAAGTAGAAATCAGTTGTTCCTTAACACTCTCTTTCATGCCCATCAGGGTGATAAGGTAGCAGGAGATGTGTGAAAATGCTGATTATCTTAATTAGAAGGATTTACTTTCCCAGTTCTACTTGATTAATTTTGATCATAATTAGTTTCAAAAATGAAGTATGAAGAAATCTTAATGAAAAGGGCTTGCATTCCGAATAATAAACACGTAAACCATAGGTTCTTAAAGTGGTTCCTCGTACCTCTGGGAGCTCTTGTGACTGCTGAGGAAGTTTGTTGTAAATTAAAATTAATTTGGGGAGTGCGCGTACAACACTTTAGGGGATTCACGAAAGACGTGATATAAAGTAGAATATTTGTGACCAATTTCCATTATTATGAAAGCGAAAATAAATGTCATGATTTTTACGAAATAAATGCTTTTTACTGTAAAATACAGGGTTATTCATAATTCCCCACTCTAAAATAAAAATTCTAAGCACTATAGTAAAAATACTAAGACGAATATAACAAAAACAAGCATTTGAAATCATACATAAACAATTTATGTTTTATTTACATATTTTACAAGTTTTCTTTACGGAAAACCTACGCGGCAAACATCAATGCGATAGCTCCATTCCTGCTCCACTCTACTCAATATTCTTTTATTCTTTCATGTAATTACTACTACTGTACTCATGTAATTGCTACATCACGCGGCTGAGGAGGTATAAAAACATGGTGCGACATATGAGAAAAATAATGGTAGCAAGATATTTATTAATTTAAATTTTTGGTTTATGTACGTCACACCTATTAATTACAGTATATACATTGAAGTTATTAAAAATATTGTTTAGATCATTAGAGTCTCTGATTAATGTTTGTGAGGGAGGAGGTCATATTCGTTCTGAGTGAAGTTTTCAAATTGTATTCTCTAGGGTCTCAGGATGGAAGCGGTTGGCCTCTTTATTCCCGAGTTATATCCGGTTCGTGGGCGGAGTAGGGGGTTCTCAAGGTGTCAAAGGTTGCCAGATCGCTGACCAAAAAGAAGACATTTCAATACTTCAGGGATGCACGTGTGCATAAAAACGTGGTTATTTTATCTACAAAAGGAAGCCGACTTTCAGCTGTATGATGGGAAAATGTTACAATGGTCTTATGTAAAAGATTAAGTTTTAGGATTTTTCGGAAAGGATAACAATCACTGTCAGTAACGTTGGTTGTACCATGTTGAGTAGAGTATAGCAGGAACTGGACTATCGCATTGATGTACGCCGGAACCAAGAGTTTACATATAGAACTAGTAGCGTAACGGAGAACATTTGCCCTCCCCCTGCAAAGTCAGGTTTTCGGCCCCCAGGTTGGATTTTACAAACGGTGGCAGTCAGGCTTTTGGGGCCCCCTAGAGCCCTGATCCCTTCGCAATGCGGAGGTTGCAGGAGTGTACGTTACACCACTGTATAGAACACCTGTAAAGTATGGAAATAAAACGAATGTATGCTTTCAAATGTTCTTTTTTGATGTATTCGTCTTAGTTTTTTTTTAACTATAGAGAATCGAAACCGGAGAGGGAATTACGAATAACCCCGTATTATAGCTAGGTACATAAAATATAAGTAATGAAAAGTGTCGCACGGTGGAAATCGGGCCAATGGCAGATGCTGTCGTCTATGAGGTTTAAACAGGAACGGAATTTTGCTGCTACATGCAATAACTCGTCTAAAATATTGCAGTATATAAGAGAAGAGAGATGTGAAGTGAATGCAAGAAATTCTCATTAGTTTTGAACCGAAAGCAGTATTATTCTTTGTAATGTTAAGATGAAGAATGTTATGTAATTATTTTTTAATATATAATTGATATCTTGTAAGTTGCTTAACCACTGTTATACTTTTGTTACAGTTCATTTTTAAAACTTTGCATACTGCTTATCAATATCATTTTCATTTACCCTTTTCCGAACATCAAAACTCAATTCGTAATTTTTCTATAATGCAATGAAATATAATTATTTCTTTTGCGGGCTCATGGGCAAAATTTTTGTATAAAAAGAGTCTATGGACACAGTACATAAGTTTGGAAATCACTGACATAACCAATGTGTTGGATCCCCGTAATTTTAAACAACGATCATATTGTGAAAACTTGATGAACATTAAATGTGTCTTGGCTCAAAAGCCTCCTGGTGGTGACAATTATTAAATTAAATAAAAATATGCTTGACAATATAGCAATGTGTGCAATTACGTAGTCATATCATGAGGGAAATATCTGACCTGACATCTCCCACTCATAACTTTCACAACCCATGGTGTGAAGACTAGCCTCCATTATTTCGCCTCCCGGGTCTTTAGCAGAATCAGAATTCGAATACAGCTGGTCACAAATTTGTATTCATGACCAATCGACTACTATGACTGACTCTTTAAGTTACTATGAAGGTGTAGTGGAAGTATCATTTAGATTGTCAATTACGTTACCTTTTTAGCAAAATTTAGATGGCCTATGAATCAGGCAATTGGGAATGTTTAAGACTAAGCTACAAATGGACGAAACGGGAATTTTTTGGTTGAAAATAAACCTAAGAGTGTACTATCAGGGTTATGGCCTCGCGAGAGAATGAAGGACTGCACAGTGAAAACTTAATCTCAATGAAGATTACGGTGTTCTAATGATAAACTAAACTTAGCTGCGCAACAGCCCATGTGGGCCAAGGCCTACTGTGTCCATCTCAGTATACGTGACTATTTGGCGCTGAGGTACATGAGCAGATTCCCGATCAGGTGGTCAGTCTGAAATGAAACCCCTGTGTTTAGTCCCCAGTAAGCTTGTTACTCATTTATCGACCACCTGAAGGGATAAAAGGCTGAGTCGACCTTATCCAGCCCGAGGATAGAACTCCGGATCTGTGGTATGGAAGCGCGATACGCTACCACTCGGCCACGGTCCTGATTTTTAATGATAAGAACAAGAGTATACGTATAATTAATTCAGTAGAATATCAAGTTCCTAGTGAAAAGCGAAGAAATTTAAAGAACGAAATACCATTTGGAGGTATTGTTCTTGTCACCTGATTGTGACTTTGACTGACCAGAACTGGACCCATAAGCAGTTGTAGGGTAAAGTTTATTTTATGAAGCTCTAACCATAACCGTGTTTAAATAAGAATGAGTAGTAAGCTTTCCTAAAAGATTGTGGTATAAAAAAAATTAAAATATTCTCTCTGATAGCTCGAAAAATAATTATACATTAATTAATTTGAAAATTAAAAAAAGTTTGAAAAAAGTAATTAAACTTATGCAAGATTTGGAATAGGTTTTACTGAGCTTGTGGAGTGAATCTACGTGGGGAAAAGTGAAGACTTTTGAACTTGTGTACCTAACGAAGGAAATACAATATTTAAATCAAAGTAAAACGCACATGTAGAATAAATTTTCTTAAGAATTGTCATCTTTTACATGTTTCAATTTTTGTTGAGTACGCGACAGTTTAATTCGTATTTACTCTTTCAACCGACTGACTATGTGATGATCTTGAAACTACATTCCATTTTATGCAGGATACATTATTATGTATGAAGAGTCAATCCTAAAATTAGGTCTTGAACCTAAAACACAACTTGAAGATCGGAGGTCTTCACAGTACTAAAATGACAGAACTTTCAAAGAAAAAACATTTTTCTGATGCATTTTTAGATGTTTTATGAGGTTGGAAAACTTAGTTTCAAATTTCATACATGACATCCAATTAGTTTAAAATATATCTGAGCTTTTCAGAGCGTTGTTTTAGTCTGAAATCCTATGCCTTTACAACTTTTAAATGCGTTATTTTCAGAACTTTATTTCTGTCAATACGAATGCTGTCCCTGAGGTTTTTTACTGTTCTAGATAGAATTTATTTGTAGATATTTTCAGATATATAATTCTACAAAAATGAGTAGGGATTCTAGAATTCAAATGATTTTTTTTAAATAATGGCTTTGTTAATAATAGAATTTTTGCGTTTTTGTTTGAGTATAAATAATTATTTAAGTTCAACATTAAGTCAGAGATTTTCACTTCTATATATTAAATTTTATTACCAATAATCCAAGAAATATAAATCGCTTGCAAAATAATAACTATTAAAAATTGAGTATTTTATGAAAAATTTAAAAAACCCTCAAAATTTAAAGCAGAAATGATAAATTGTGAGATAGTTTTAAAAATTATCAGTTTAATAATAATTATGATCTGAAAAAAATCACCAATAATTATTTTGAATATTTCTGTCTTTTCAAAAATGGCACTGTATAATTTTAAGTAATCTGATTAATCTTTCATATTCCACGAACGAAAATACTTTATGAAATAATGAAAATGCTTATAAAAATTAAACGTAAATAATTGTATCATCACTGTTATTAATTAAGAAAATGAAACGCTAAAAATGACAAACTATCGCTTTAATTTTTATTTCCATTTACTTAACTCAAGTAAATCTAAAATTTTCCTATGGTAAATTTTACTGTATGGTTTTTTTTAAATCTAAGAAAATGATTTGAGTACATTTTGTCTCTACTTTTATTTGAATATTAGATATATCAAATACTAACTATCGAGACTTCAAAATACGTTCTCATTAATGCTGCAGTTCATCATTTTCAGGTTACTGAAACATTCTAAATTGTTATCTTGTATCTTGGAAGAACAGCTGTTTGAAAGCTGGGAGTGAAGTTTTGTGATTGATGCAGTCAAGTCTGGATGTGAGGGACCTTACTCAAGAACAGACGAGACAATCCCGATGGATTCATACATTTTTTGTAGATTGAATTCTTAGCCTTTTTTCTCTAAATACTCTTTTAAGAGTTGTGAAATAAAAATTTATGTGCATAAAATCTTTTTTCCTTAATTTTTTATGATAGAAGTATTTTAATTTATTTAAAATAATAGAATAAAAAATTAGTGATTATGGGTAGTGAAATAATTCTGATGTTTTTTACTAACCATAAATATAGCTGAATTTTAGTATTTTTAATTCGCGTGTTTTTAAGCTAGTTTCTTAATGTCTAACTGTTAAATATATTTAAAGGTACACTTTTAAAAGTTTTTTATATACTTCGAACTTTTGCTTTGGGATAATATGAGCTCTTCAATTATCTTCAACGCATTCTGGATTTATGTTCGGTTTTCAGAAATAAATTAATAGCAATTGCGTGTAATATGACATTTGAGCGCCCCCCAAAAAAACCTGTGATGGTCTTTGGATTTTTTTGGATAGTCATATAGCCTATTCAGCACCTTGACAAATGGTTACCTGTAGGTGACGAAATCGGTTTCTCTATCTTACACAAGATAAAACTTGTTCCACAGAACCGAGATATCCATTTTCAGTGTGAATCTCATCTCCTGTAGACCTACCTTTACATCAATGATTGACGGACTAAATAGTATGGGAGGGTTGAAATCTACCAGCACCCTCCTCTTTCTCCTTACATTTCTGGAATTATATTCACTGAACAAAACAGCAAAATATAGTCATCAGTGGTATTGGTGTTTTAGACCGGTCTGACTCTAGCCCTTGAGTGAGGCAGGGGTCCCAGACTGCCCTCATACGTTTTACCAGTGGTCCATTAGGGGTCTCTCGTTCTCAAAGGACACGATCTTCGATATCTGTGACAAGTGTTAGAATCACCAGGTTTCTTCCTTGAGAAACATGGGGATCTTGAGTTGTATGAATATCTCTCTAGGAGATGAACCCTTTCTTTGGCTCAACCTTTTAAGGCTCAACTGTCTTATAGATTTTTATCTGACTTCGTCAGTCTCCAAAAGATTAGCAACAATGACAATGATTACCTTATAAAACAGTGCTTCTCAAACTTTCAATACATGCGACCCAATTTTCAATCACAATTTACATCGCGCCCCCTCCATACAATAACGGTGTATAGAATTCGGTAATACGATACTTTGACGATGTAACTACAATATGACTTTAACCTCTTCGCCACCGGCTTATATAAACGTCTCACTCAGCCAGTGCGTAAATTGCCCCGGACGTGTACGTCTTTCCGAAATATGTTCACTACTATTCATAAAATTAATCCGAATACTTTGTAATGCAATAATATGACCTTAACATTGTTTGAGAGAAGGTTTTACTTATTTCAGAGGATTTTCTTATTTTCTCTTTCTCCCTCCACCCTAATGCACCACATAAGCGTGCATACGTACAAAACGGGGGCATTGGCGAGTGAATCATGTAACTTTTAATCTGCAGTTGAGAAATTAATTATAAGCCGTAAAAATGATACAGATAAGTGTTAATTATTGCATAGAATTTTATACATGACCAACCGGTGTGGTCACTAGTAATTATTAAACTTGTTCTTATGACTCAGTATTGTTAAGATAATTATAAAGTTCATTTTGCAGTATTGATACGAGGCATATCCAGAAACTAAGTTCTGTTTCTATTTATATCCGCTCCAGCGCAGCGATCGCAGTTCCGCGCATGCCCGACAGACGCTCAGTATCAAGGAGAAGAAGCATGCCTCATTTTTAGATCACTGTCAGCTACGTACGCTTTGTTGTGCTTGTTTACAATGTCGGTGTTGATTGAAAATCCCGCTGCGTGCGAAATCAGATGTGTAATTCGTTTTCTGAATGCTAAGAAAGTGAAACCAGTGTAATTCGTTTTCTGAATGCTAAGAAAATGAAACCAATTGAAATTTATCGGCAAATTTGTGAATTTACGGACAAACCCTCCTACGAGGATTTGGCTGGGACGTGTTTGGTTATCCTTCGTACAGCCCTGACCTCACTCCTAGCGATTTTCATCTTTTCTTACATCCCAAGTCTTTCCTTGCCGGTAAACACTTCAACAATGACAAAGAGCTGAAAGAAAATGTTTCCAACTGGTTGAAGCCACAGGCGGCAACCTTCTATGAAGAAGGCATAGAAAAACTTGTGCCACGATATGACACATGCCTTCAAAATTTCGGCAGTTATGTGGAAAGGTAGTTTAAGAGTTTTATATTTTTGTCCAATAAATGTTTTTTCTGTATCTGTATACAATTTATTTTTATTACCAAACGGAACTTAGTTTCTGGATATACCTCGTACATTTATAAGTGTATTGTATCAATGTAAATATATTTTTTTTCACTATGACAGAATGTAAAAAAAATCCATTCTTAATTTATAATACTTAAAAATGATGCTTAAGGTATCCAACAACGTTCGGAACCGTGATTTTCAAAAGTGCATAAATGGATAATTTTCATGATATTTAGTGTCACTTAGATTAGAATATATGAATAAAATTGTTTTAAGGACATTTTAGCAAAAAAAAAAAAAAAAAACTTATTTAAATACAATATTTTGGCAAAAAATTAACGTAGAATATTCTTTTTTCCAAATGTTCTCCTTTTGTGAAAAATGCTTCGATTATAATAATATTTTGCCTGTATATAGCTCAGACCTCTCTACAGAGGCTCAACTAGAATTTTTAAGATATATAACTTAGAAGTGGGTTTATCCATGTTTTACGACAATAGAGGGGAGAAATTTTAAGAAAAAAATGCCGATAATTATTTCAAATGGTTGTAACTCTGAAAATAATGTGAATTTTTCAAAATTCTTAGTTGAGCCTCTGTACAGAGGTCTGAGCTATATACAGGCAAAATATTATTATAACAGAACCATTTTTCACAAAAGGAGAACATTTGGAAAAAAGATTATTCTAAGTCAATTTCTTGCCAAAATATTATATTTAAATAAATTTTTTTGTCAAAATGTCCTTAAAACAATTTTATGCATGTATTCTAATCTGAGTGACACTAAATATCATGAAAATTATCCATTTATGCGCTTTTTTAAAATTATGGTTCCGAACCTAGTCGGATACCTTAAAGTAAACTAAACTACAGTTTGATAGTAGAGACTAGATATTACACAGACAAGAGCATCTTATTCAAAGGATTATTTAATGCGATTGGTCGATTAATTAATAGTTTATTAGAGTAGCATTCTGAGGCAGTATGAATTCTACACAGCTTAATGTAGTATTTACCTAATATCTTATGACAGTGCGTCCTTGAGAGAGTATTGAATTTTTTAAAACATCAATGACTCTTTGCCCCACAATATTCAAACCCCAAGATCAATTGCCGAGAAGATGGATCTAGTGGAAGCTTAAAACCTGACTTAGTGCTTCGTATTCACTGTAAGCATGGGGTTGACGGATGGGGAAGCATCGAGGCGACTGCACCTGCCAAATAAATGATATCGATTCGATACCAGAAGCGCAGTCATCGACTCTCTTATTCTCTCCTTTATATGCTCCGCTTTTTCGGGATGCATCTTCTTTTCTTTTGTTATTTACCCCTCCGGTTGCTTAGCGACCAGACTCAGGCTATGAACGACCCTGTTTCCGAGCAATTTTTTATTCTCGGGAGAACATTAAGCGCAAATTGCAGACCCCTTTTTATTTTTTTCCTTCTTCCATCCCCTTTTCTTCCGCACACCCTTCGAGATCTGGATTCCATCAAGTGCGGTTAAGGGATCTACTCGGCCGAGACTGGAACTTTTGTTTTCAGGAACCTCCCTCTCCCTTCTTTTTCCCGATACTGAAATGTTGACCTTTCAATGGTGATTGGGTCTACAGGGATAAGGGGAATGTCCCCCCATTGGATTCGGTAAATACATCCACCCCCTGATCAACACTGTGTTCTCTTTTTTTTCTTCTTCGTTCTTTCAGAGGCAACCTCGTCTTCATTATTTGGTTCTATTCTTTTTCGCATCGACTTCCGCAAAAAAGAAAATGGAAATTGGGAAAGGAACCTGTACAGGAATTATGTGCAAGGATCTAATCAGGACTTATTTCCTGATACACAATTTCTGGAAAAAGCAAGATGGTAGTCTCATTCTGTATTAATGATTAATACTGTGCGGTTCGTTATTATTGTGGTTGCTTCATTTCTGGCAAGAATTTATTTCTGTTTTATAACAATTCCGGTCCTTCAAGTGAGATCAACCCCTCATTTCTCTAAACTGTGTAAGAAAAAACACTAAAATCAGAAATGAAAAGCTTTTTCTATTTTATTATGTAGCAGTTTGTTCCTAGATGGAAAGAAAACGAAAATGTTGTGAAAAAAATTATGTCGGGAATTGCACTTTTTACTTTGAATTATCCCTTAGCCGGATGGGTGGCGTAGTTGGTTTGTCACTGTCCTTGTACGCCTAAGGTTGCGGGTTCGACCCTGGCCCAAGTCGGTGGATTTTCATGATGCAGAAAATCGACAGCATCCATGTAGTTCGATTATTTGGCGTGTAAAAGATCCCTAGAGTACCTGTTTGACTTGAGTGTTCTCGATAAAATTAAATTCCTAGAACAAGGTTGCATATCGTCAGAGCTCGAGTGTCTCCCTTTGGGGAGGAAAGTGGGTGTCAAAATTACTTGCGGCAATTGATATCTTCTCTATGTTGCCGTACTAAAAAGTAATTCCAGCTCCCGGGGAGAGTAGTACTACGTCTTCAATGGTAAAAATACCAATCCGCAGCTCCATTGTGAAAAAAAATTAATTATTACCAAATATCAGAGTAGTTCACCAGGTTTGAGTACTGGTACCAATAAAGGGCACGTTACGCACGTTAAATCTGTCGAGGCTCAATTTATTCTCGTTGGTGTGTTGTGATAATTAGGAGAGAATGGGGCCATCAGGTGTTATCCTCGGCACTTGACCATAGTACAAAATTACAAGGTCCATATCCCTTGTTTTGTTTTAGAGTCCAACGTAAGTAAAACTTTCACTCACTCAGATTAGTTGACAAGAATTTCTAACTTTGTGAGATTTGCAGTTGAAAATTATACCTTTTCTCTCTTAAGAAAATTATTTTTCTATTAACCCTTCTAACCTAGAGTTACGGCCATGGTTGCCGAGTGATTATGGTCATGAACTCGTGGCTAGTGTTGACGAGTCTCGAGTACGCAACATAGAGTCACTAAAGACCCGCCGTGTAGAGGGGCTGATGCACTTGAAATTTGTCGAGGCTAAAAATCCTCCCGTTGTGATAGGATTGAAAGTTAGGGAGGAGGGATTCCAGATTCAATGTCACCCTCGTCACTTGACCATGACTCAAAATTATGAGGTTCACCACCAATAGCACTTATGTAGCTTCAGGAGTGACGTGAATTAAAAATCAAATCAAATCTACTCAAGATTTTGAAAACTTTATTGATCTTTGGCTATTTTGGAGCATCGTAAGACTCTCACCAAGCATATTGAGTTCTGGACTTATTTAAATTAGTAAGGCACAAAATGCTTAATGCACCTCAAAGAATAATGTTTTTCTTTTATAACTTACAATAATGAAGTTAGAAGAGAAATGGAGCTATTTATTTAGAGGATGAAGATTGTGTATAAATTATTTTTGTATGTTCTTTGAAAAATCGTGTTAAAAACCTCCTAAAAAGATACGATATACATAGTATAAAGTTGGATGAGTTACACTCTAATCAAAATAATTAAATATTATTATAGAGAAAAAAACGTTTTAAGTATATATATCCGGTTTAAGGTATCCGAACACGTTGAAAATGACGAAATTCGGTCAAGACAGATATTTTTGTTTTCTCTTTTATGATAGAGCCATCTTTTGGCTTTACAAAACATATTTTGTTTTGTTTCTACTCTACCTAGAGGCCAAGCTACGATCAATTTTATTAAGCTAGAAAACCGGAAGTGGGTTTTTGATCTACCAGAAGTGGGCATTTAAATTACTCGAAATCTATCATGGCGATTCTGATTACTCAAAATTATACAAATGTATTTCTATAAAACTTTCTGAATCTGATATTTATGCTATTTTCTAGAGAATGTACTAAAATATTTCTTTTTCTATTAATACTTTTTGAGTTAGGTCTTGTTACTTAAATAATGGTCTCATAAAGAATGTGACTTTTCTTCTAATGTTTACTCAATCGGCTCTAAAACTTTCAAATTTTAATAAAACATTAAAATTTTAGTACATTCTCTAGATAAATGCATCTAGATTGTTTTGGTAATATTTTTACTAATATAAGTTTATTACTTTTTTCTTTAATTGCTTTGAAGTTTTACAAAAATGTTGCTAAAATTTCACTTATAATTGGGATTTCTGTGAAATTTAGGCAATTTATTTTAAATATTGTTAGTTAAATATTAGTATTTATTAGTATTGAGTTCTATAAAAAGGCCTTTATAATGTTTAAATATGTTATTTTGTTAAAAAGTGCTCCGAACATGTTCGGATACCTTAATGCTTGCTGGTAAAGGAAGGAAGTCGTCATCTTCATATGTCAATGCTTTATTATCGCTCATGCATCACCATTCCAACATGGCGGCTACTTGGTGCCTAGTCGGATAGAACAAAAAACATCATCACAGCAAGGAGCCACCAGTCTCTCTTCTTGATTATTCTCTCATCTACATCTGTTCTCTCACTCTACCTTAAATGGTCCGATTCACCCTAAAATCCTTACGCGGCAGTAAAGAGTTGGCACTATTTTTATTTATTATTCGATTAATTTTTAAGTTTAACTTTCCAGACCTGACATATATTTATACGTATCTGCGTGTAAGTAATTATAATAAATTCATTGGAAAATGCAAGCGCGAGAGGAATTGCATCCGTAAAGAACCTGTGAACTTCATTGAATGAAAAAAAACCTGGAGCCAAGGAACAAAGGCTGTTTAAAAATTTTTGCTTTAGATAATATTATTCAGCAAAACACAAATAATACTGCACTTAAACGAAAATTTCTCTTTGTCGTCTTTAGCCCATTAGTGCCAATTTATTTATTTTGGGACTTTTTCAGATAAATCTTAAAAATAATCTATATACCTTTCGAATTGACGAAATCTCTTTTGAAATATTTTAATTCTTTCAATAATTTAATTTTAAGGAAATATATTCATAAGGTGTCCTCAAAAAGGGCGTTAGGTGCTAATGGATTAATTGCAACCAAATAATTCAACCTCAAATAATGAAAATTACCTAGATATTAAAACGAATTGCAAAAAGATAGAGATAATAGAAAGCATGATTCTCTCTTTCAGATGGTTAAATAATTGTACTAAAACATTTAATTGTGTTGAGAAAGATACATTCTTTATCTTGGAAGAACTAATCACCTATATATTCCTCTTAAAACATTATTTCTCTAAAAGCTTTATATATTCTCATTGATATACATATGAGATTCATGACTTTCATACATTTTTATGAGTTGCATGTATCTCAGTATATTTGGCAAGTATCCATTTCTTATTCTCAGTAGCAATACAAAAGGGAAACTGAACACGGAATGTACTATTTGTATGTTTAATACATTGTGTATGCTCCAGATTTATGTACATAATTGGAGCTTGTTGTATGTCTTGTAATTTCAATGAACATGTTTGTCTGGAGCCCTAATTAATTACGATCAAAACATTACTAATTAATTTCGTGTATTTGAAGCCAGCAAGTCAAATCAATTACACTGGTAGCATGGAGTGACTTAATATGTAAACATTAAGTATTATATGATGATTATTATCAATGTTTTAGAATACAACTAGCATCGAATTTAGTCTGTAAAAATAAAGGCAGATGTAGAACACGTTTTTAAAACTAATTATTGAAAAAAGCATTCGTTTGAGTTTCTTCATATTCAAAAAGAATTAATATCAAGGTGAAACACATCGCATTTAAATTAAAGGTAGAATACCAGTTAACTAATTGAACAATTCTAAATGACTTTACATTGCATAATTGAAATATTAAATCCATCCGCAATTTTAGAGTATGAATCGTTGTTATAAACTATTTATCAGTTTGAGACACGAAATCATTCTGAGTTTCTAATAAGCTTTTGGGACTCTTAATAAATTGTACATAAATGGTTACAAATGCTCACAGGAAAGTAATTGTGTTCAAAACTCTCTCTCTTAACAACATTTGAAAACTAATATGTTTACTCTATACATAGTTATAATTTGGGAAATCTGTTTAATACAATAAATATTACTGACACAAAGGAAGTCTTTTAGAAAATTATAATAATTTTAGTCTAAATATTTTGTAATAAAGTTTCAAAATTATAATGCTCTCATCAGTACTAAAATGCTATGTTAATTATAATGGTATTATGCTATATAATCAAATCAAGGTCGTATAGTTTAACTAGATTATATTTAAATTTACTAGGATAATTTGTTATTATTAATTTTTATTTATATAGATGTAAATGATCTAAATATTTTGCATAAAAATAATGAGTTTATATTAAAGATGACTTTTTATTCTACTTACTTAAATCTTGGTAAAACTAACAATAACCAACTTACAGCAGAATACTTGGATCCACCTTTACATAAATCTCGGAATGCAAATAAAATAATATTTTTGATGAAAAAAGGATTGCTTATATAATTGTAAAATTTTTTAAATTCCATTCTATAGCAGTGAAATTTGTAAATCAATTCATAGGAATACAATACTTATCTATTAAAAGTGTAATTGATAGCTAATTTGTAAAGTGATAAAATAGTAATAAAATTGAGTATTTAAAAAAATGTGAGATACTGCGTTTAGGATATTACTCACTTAATTTTCTCTGAAATCTTACAATTTTAATAAGATAAAAATGTTAGTTGGAATTAGCTTATAATTTTATGTAAATTGTAGTTATTATACTTATTCATAAATGTCACTATTAGTCAACATATTTATTACAGTTACCGTTGAATTTGTTACAGTTTAATTGCTTGCTTACAGTGTATTTTTGATATTTCTTTTGTGTTGGTTTATTATGGAAAAGAAAGTGGATGAATTTTTGATACTCTTGGATTACGGTAATTCAGATTTGTATAAATTACTTTTAATATTAATATTTTTTAAAAACATTATTTCTAACTCTATTTTCTCTCTACTAAATTTTATTTCAGCCTAGAAGTATAGTAAAATAACGGGGAAGGTTGGAATACTTTAAAACTTTGCATAACTTGGTATATTTAACTCCCTGCTAAGAGGCTTACAATATTTTAATGGGGATCTTTTAATTGTTCTGCATTGTCTTGCTGTAGTTTGTTCAGTAAAATTCATAGAACTAAAACAGGAATTTTTTTTATCGATAACGCCCTTTCCCTTTTGAATCAATTCCCCTAAAACCTGTTCTTAGCGGATTTCAACTCAACAAAAGAAATATGCTTGTAAAATTTCAAGACTGTATATCTAACAGTTTTTGAGATCTCTTGATAAACGAGTTGCTTTTCTCCTTTACAGAGACAGGTAAGGCTACTTAGTCTTGCTAGCAAATACATACATACGCTGTTTAAAAAAATATTTATATTTTTATATATACGAAATGTAAAAGATCCGTATTTAATACTTTAGCAATTAAGCAATTTGCTACATAAAATACCTAATTTAATAATAAAATCTAATAATTGTACACGCTATAACTTACGTGACCATTTTTCTCAAGAAAAATCGTTATTTTATGAAATAATGGATTCTACACACCTTGACATTAACATGTGTGCAGAGTTTCTCAAATATTATATTATCCAATATATAATATAATATATTTTTTGTTTCTAATAGGCTGCCTATTGGAGTTTTTCCATTAAAGACCTAGTACATTCCCCGAAAACTGGTATCTCTTCTTAGTGCGGCGCCATATAGGTGGATACCAATCGCCGCAGGTAATTTGACGCTCAGTTTTCCCACTAGAAGGAGGCAACTGAGCTCTGATGCGAACCTGTACTAGGAGTTAATTTTGCATAGCGAACCCGAGCCAAACATACACACTAGGGATCTTTTTATGCCGTATAATCATACGACATGGCCACTGTCGATTTTCTGCAGCATGAAAATCCACCGACGTGGGCCGGGATCGAACTCGCAACCTTGGGTGCAGAAGGCCAGCTACGAGCCAAACACGCCACCCAGTCGGCATATAATATAATATAATATAATATAATATAATATAATATAATATAATATAATATAATATAATATAATATAATATAATATAATATTGTATAATAAAAACCGTTTTTTTATCGGATGATATCTTAAGCCTATTTGATCGTAATATTCCCAGTATATCAGAACAATTCATTTCTGTATTCATGACGTTTTTTTCCATGGTAATGTCCATAAGAATTTAAGAACCAGAGTTATACATAACATTTAATGTTGTTTACTTTCACAGTGCTGTAAAAATGTGTAAAACGTCAGAAATGACCAATATAAATAGTATTAAATAAATACCTAAAGCTCTCTCTCTCCACGACAAAAATAAAAGGCGCGCTTTAAAGAAGGGGGTAAAACTGATAAAAGATATCGTTTTTTAAAGCTCGTAACAATAGACTTACATCCTGTTTCGAATGGGATGAGTCCATTAAAAATTTATTTATTGAAGAGTTACTGTAAGCTAGACACCGTTACGCAATTTTAAGTGAAGGAAACGATGTAAAAGAATTATACGAGCACGACCTTTACTTTTTAAGGCACTTCTGGGGATTAAGGAGCAGAGGGCGTCATGATAATTTAATTTATTTTTTGATGCGGAGATGATTTAGATATCTTTTAGAATTTATAGTGTTTTTGACGCCTGAAGACGCTATATCGAGCTAGTTAAGGTAAATTGTTGAAAAATAAGCGAGAAGCTTAAGTTTTTCAGGCTTATTGCTTATACGTATTTCCAGTTTCTAGATTGACTAATTCCAATAAAGGTGAGGCATTAAGCATCACATTTTCCAACAAAAAGAAAGTATTCATGGGTTAAGAGTTAACTATAAAAATAGATGGTAAAATAAATAGTGGAAACTTGTGTGTAAAAAATTGTATAATTAAAATTTATTTTACTGACTCAATTTTACATCTGTGGTAAATGTTTTCAGAATTTTTTTTGTAAGGCTTGAAAGAAAAAGAAAGATGAAACAATTTTTTTCCCAATGGGGCTGCATTTTTTAGCAACCAAGCTTTTGTAAACACAACAAGTCCCCAAACGTGAGAACCACTTCATGGTAGCACTATCTAGTGGCGGCCTCGTTACCAAATTTGGACGTTTGAATTAATTTTTTGATTCAAGCTCTCGTCGGGTGCTCAATATTGCCATGATTAAATTTTGCCGAGAGTAACAGAGCCAAATTGATACTCGAGGGATCTTTTACATGCCACATTATCATATGACGTACATGCCAACGATTTTCGCATCCATAAACTATTGAATCCAGCCGGAGTCGAACCCACAATCTTGGGCTTACAAAGCGGGCGCGCTCTACTTCTAAGACACCAGAATAAAAATAAATAATTTCTTATTCATTAATGGAGTAAAATCGAATAAGTCTGGGGATTTCTGAAGAAAGGAAGATTTGATCTGTGTACCTTCCGTTTCGTACGCAATTACTTTATTGACCACGCCAAAACGATCGTCATCACGTGATGTTTGGCACAAGTTTTATGTAGATATGACACTGTCACATACCCCCATGCCAGTGATTCGGCGAATAGGCAAACGAATGATACTATATTCGTGGTGAGCATGTAAGTTGTTGCGTCACTCGTGTATGACGGCTTAATTGCGTCATTTGTATCTGTCGGTTTAGTTGATTTTGCGGTGGATAGATGGCGCCCCGAATGCTGCGTGTGAAGGGTGCGGTTCTATGACGCGATGTTTGGTTCTAGTTTAATAGAGATATCACACCGACACATTTCTTTTAATGCTGTTTTATACCTTCCTGTGTGTTCTACAATGTCTATGAGTTTCATTAAATATTCTACGCATAACTTTTTGAATTATCGTCATTTTTGTGATTTTTCCTTAATTTATGATAACCAGAGTATGAAGGAGAGACTTGCCTATTATAGAATCTATTATTATATAAAAATATATCTACAATTAAAATGAGTTAAATTAATTAATTAATCATCGGAACACACAGATCCCATTAAAACAAAGTATCTTGCCAAATGAAAATGATAGGTTTCTCTCTTCACAACTAGACTATAAATAGATATATCAATATAAACGACGTTTCATTACTCCTGAATGCAATAACACATCTTTACCAAGAGGCGAAGTAATTAGCAAAAGCTATGAGTACATTAATATTCAACCCATCTACACAATGAGAGATTAATACGAATCAAATTCAAATGGCTTCTATGTTAGATACTAATGTTGAAGTTTGCAAGGCTTGATAATGATGTTTATTGTATTAAACCGGAAAGGTGTATCAAAGTTTGCACAAACAGAAGTACTGCAAAAAGGATACTGAAAAGGAATAATAAACGTTTCAAAAAAGATTTAAAAAAGCGGATTTTTCCAAAGAAGTTTATCAATGATTTTATAATACTGATGTTTAGTTATAGTTAAATAGATTTAAACTATATTTTGAAATGTTTATCAAATGGGCTAAATTCATGTGGCGTCATAGTCCCATGATAACTACAAACACGTGTTTCAAGCCAATCAGTTCATAAATATGTGTATGACTTAATCACATTATAAAGGAAATTACGTGTTCGAAGCCAATCATTTTATGCGTTTCGCTGTTACCAACTTTTGCTTTTTACGTAAACTTTCTTTTAAGTACATATTTGTAAACAATAATAATACACATAGGTATAAACAAAAAATGCTTGATTTAATAGTACACGTTTTATAAAAGAATTTATTTTTATTTTGAAAACTTTTTGAAATTTTTTTTATTCGAATATCTTTAGAAAATAACTAAATTTGAAATTTCATCTTAATTTCTTAAGTAGAACGACAAGTACAAGTCTAATGTCAGTTTTGAATTCAATCGAGAACACACATCGTTGTATTTATTATGTGACCATCAGGAATTTAGGCCATTGTTTTGTGTTAGATTATATATAATTTCACACATTTTTTGACGTTTAAAGATCATTAATAAATTTCAATTTTTTTATAGCTCCTTGAGCTATAAAACGAAACCTTTTTGTAGTTTTTTTGTTTTTGAAACCTTTCTGTTTTTGTTTTGTCCCAACACAAAACTTTTGGTAGTTTAGGGAAGCGTAATAGTTTTGTAGTCTAACTCAGCTACAATAAATTTTATCCATGGTGTAAATTAATCCACAATTCCAGGAAAGCTGAATCATTTCATGGATTGAAATTACTTTATTAACGATTAAAAAGACACTACGCTAAAAGACGAACACTAACTACTACTACACAAGTATAAATAAAACATAAATCAAAATTTTACTACATCGCATCATCATTTACCGCCACCATATTGTCCATCTCAAAAGGGAAAATCACGTTCTAAGAGCGCCACGACACTCGCGTATATTTGACACAACGCGAAGTAGCGAGAGTTCATTCATTAACGCTCCCAACATTTTGAATTAATAACCCAATTTTAAGTTATACCTACATTTTACCTGTTTAATTTTAGTTCTAATATTCTTATGACCTAATTATTTTTTTCAAATGTATGATCTGTGAACAGTTAGTAATTAACAATGGGCTCAATTCATGACGTCACATGATAAAAATAAGCACGTGTTCTCCATTGAATTCAAAACAAACATTAAACTAACTTGTTGCTCTATTTGTGAAACTCAGATAAAATTTCAAATTTCATATTTGGGTAAAGATGTTTAAATGTTAGGAAAAAAATTTTTTCAAAAAGATTTTTTTTAAATAAAAAAAATCATATTTTATGTTTATACTTTTAAATAAAATGCATTTTGTATACTTATGTATTTTTTATAAGAGAAAGTTTCTGCAAAGAGCAAAACTTGGCAACACCGGAGCGCGTGAACTGATTAGCTGGAACCATTAGATAGTTTTTATCGTGTGGATATGACGTCACCTGTGTTTTTGAATTGATTGGCTAGAATCACGGGGCTTTTATTATCATGTGACTATAACGTCACTTGAATTGAGCCCATTAGTAAGATTTTATAAAATGGTCTATTAATATTTATCTGAAACTACACATCGCCGAGTGAAGTGTGACCACTTGTTAAAGTTTTTGAAAGGAGCTTTTATTTTTATCCTCAATTCGATAACAAATGAAAAATAGGTTTAAAGGCAAAAATTGCAGTGGGCTTTCATCTCCTGAAAGAGAGATAACGTTTTTATATTGATAATTCAAAACAAAGATGGCGTTTTCATCTCCAGATTTGTCTCTGCTTGCCCCTTAAAGCCGGGGTCGTAAAATGCAATCTATATCCAATGAGCATGATAAACTTTCATTTCAATAGTTGGGTAAACGTCGTATAAAAGCAAAAGGGAATGGATGTGAATTCATTTCAGTTACGAGCATTTTCCAAAAATGTCATTTTTTACAGTCGTTTTCATCCTGAGTCAAAATGTGCGTTCCTCTTATGAGAATGCGCTGTGACAGAAAAATAAAAATGCTTATTAGATTTATTTTTCAAATGTATACTGGGAATGACACATGGGTTCAATAAAATTGGATGGGAAAAAAAGAAAACGAATTCAAACTTGTTATTGCGTTTCTTAAAATTTGTGTTTTGTATTGATCTCTTATAAAGTCTGTATAGAGAAAGGTTTTCGTATTCTCAAAGCAAAAATGAAATACGGGAGCAGTTTCACTGGTTTATACTGTAAATAAGAAAGTGTTTGATCAATATCATAAAAATGATTCTATTGAAAGGTTAAAAATGAATAAAAAATAGGAACGTACACAGGTTAAATTTAAATCAACAGGACAAATTTTGCATAAAAAGATGTGATAAATTTTTAAATAAACATTTTGTCCTTATATTGCGTGCTTATATAGCCGTAGAGAATTAATTGAAAATCTTTTATCTCCTTATTTTACAGTAAATATTTAGATTAGTCAAACAACGACAATATTTTTGCAGAATCACTTGACAGAAATATTTAAAACGCAACTATTAGTAAGCAATCAGTACTTAACTAATTGGTGAAGTTAATTTCCTGTTGTACAGGGTGTTTCAAAAGTAGCGCCCATATACCTTTGTGGTTGAGTTTTAAAGACAGACTACTTATAATAACAAACAGAATAAAGGACAAACAAAAGTTGAACGCCTATCTTTATTGTCAGGTGTCAGATATGGTGAAATCATAGTAAATGTTCAAAATGATGTCCGTTTTCCTGGATACTCAGTCGAACTTTTTTTCGAGATTAATTGACACTTTACGAAGAGTGTGAGATTTAATATCCAAAATTGCATAAATGTTGTTACTCTTAAGTTCATCAAGCGTACGGAGATTATTCCGAAAGGTGACATTTTTCATATACCCCCATAGGAAAAATCCGGAATTAACAAGTCCGGTAAGCGTTGTGAACAAGGTCCTTTAGAAATGGCAGGATTATCGAAGAATTCAGTTAAAACTTTCATACTCTCCCGTAATGTGTGACACATTGCACCGTCTTGCTGCAACCAAGATACTGTTCATCACTGTTCAGCAAGGATATGAATTCAGTAATGATGTATATGTAGACAGACGGTCTTTTCATTGGATTTCTTTGTAAAGCGGTCTCCATATCTGCCACTTTCATTTTCACTATGAACGCTCTATCCGATCGCTTACTGTCAGCAACCGGTCCTATGTCACGGAACCGTTGCCCTAAATGTGTTATCGTTGATGCATTTAGTGATTTTTCACCTGGATATTTCTCCTGAAATGCACTTATCACACGGCAATGAGATTTTGTAGCGAAATAAAATTCCACAATGGCTATTTATTGCCCTTGGGAAAAAAATAATGCACCTCCCGTTGTGTTCAACTGATTACAACTCACAAATATTTTGAAACTGGTGCCTGATACGCGCGCGCGTTCAAAACTTCTTATAACAAGGTCTCTACTGCCATCTAGTGACAGAAATCTCAACCAAACCTTTTGGTTTTCAAGCAACAAGGATTACCATGTGGATGTGCGTGATTTTTGAAACACCCGGCATTTTCTCTATAGGAATTTAAGTCATTTTCAGAGATCAGATTCAACAACTCTGTCTCCGTTAATGAGAAGGGATGTTGGATAAAGGATTATAATACAGGGTTTGAAATATTAATGAAATTAAGGCTTAGTTTTCAGGTACTTCATGAATAGTTGCAACAATGACAAAGAGTTTATAGACTAATTAGTGTCTCTTGGTTGAAAGATTCAAATAATACGATTGAAAGAATGGATTGCATACTATTCCATAAAACTACATCTTTTGACAATTTCCTATTGTAATAAAATTCTCAGTACGATTATAATCACTCAAAATATTTTACTCGTAGATTACAAGGTACTCGTACTGGGTAATTCTAATTAAAGTTCATCTTCGAAAATGCTGCAAAAAAAAAACTTCTCAAAATGACTTTGTATTTAAATTGAATATAAAGAGTGTTTTTTTGAGAGGTATAGAACTTTAAATTGCAATAAAACAACGGTGTATTATTCGATTGACATGAATTTTTTTTATTCGAAAGATAATCTTGTGGCATTACATTTTAAATATGATTTCTGGCATATGACTGCCACGGCTGGTTCGGATGTAGTCTAATCTGGACGTCCAACTTTCGATGACTTTTTCCAACATTTGTGGCCGTATATCGGCAATAACACGGCGAATGTTGTCTTCCAACTGGTCAAGCGTTTGTGGCTTATCCGCATAGACCAATGACTTTACATAGTCCCACAGAAAATAGTCTAGCGGTATTAAATAACAAGATCTTGGAGCCAATTCACAGGTCCAAAACGTGAAATTAGGCGGTCACCCAACGTGTCTTTCAATAAATCGATTGTGGCACGAGCTGTGTGACATGTTGCGCCGTCTTGTTGGAACCACAGCTCCTGGACATCATGATTGTTCAATTCAGGAATGAAAAAGTTAGTAATCATGGCTCTATACCGATCACCATTGACTGTAACGTTGTGGCCTTCATCGTTTTTGAAGAAGGATTCCACCAGCCCATAAAGCGCACCAAACATTCAGTTTTCTGGATGTAACGGTGTTTTGACATACACTTGTGGATTAACTTCACTCCAAATGCGGCAGTTTTGTTTGTTGATGTAGCCATTCAACCAGAAGGGCGCTTCATCGCTAAACAAAATTCGCTTATGAAAATCGACCATTATTTTCGAAATAAAATTGCACAATTGGAAAGCGTTGTTCAGGCGTGAGTTTATTCATGATGAATTGCCAAACCAAACTGAGAATAAATCGCTTGACAGCTGTTAAATCAGTCGCCATCTTGGAAAGTAATGCCAACTTAAACTTCTATACCTGAAAAAAAAACACTCTGTACTTGAAGAAAGAAGAAAAGGAATGGCATAAGAAAAAAATCATTGGCATTATATTGTTGCCCATAATGCGGGTTTTGGCCCAAGGAAAATTAAAAATTATTTCGTCCAATCTAACGAGGTACGACCTTGCCATGGTGGATGGGTTCTTCACAAGCAGTGCAACAACTGTTAAATGACTTGGAAGTCATTTTTCAAACTAAAAATTAAAACAATCGTGTTCATTTAACAGCACAGCTGTTTTAATGTACAACTTATGTCATAGCCGACGTAATTCAGTTCAAAATGCCCCTTGAAGCGAAATCCACGTTCGTTATGCCACTTTTAGAGCAATCTATTGAAACGATTTGGTTCTTTTTTATGTTGTTCCATTTTCCACCACTTCAAGTATATTCAGATCAAATTTGAAGTCATTCTGACCGGTGGTTCTTTTTTTACAGCATTTTAAAAGTATAACTTTAATTATATATGTAATTAAACTGCTATTTGTAAAACATTCGACACCATGAAAGAATCATAAGAATTAAATGAAATCTAATGCAGAAACGACTTGTATTAATACAAATAAATGACGAAATTTTCAAAGAAAAAAAAAAGCATTAATTGTTCGAAATCAGTAATTGGTGTAACCACTACGCGCTGCAATAAGTGCTGCTATACGACGTGGCATGGAGTCCCAGATTGTAAATCTCTGCTTGCGGAAGAGAATTCCAAATTGCTTATATGCGCAGCAAAAGTTCGTCTTTTAGAGTGGTTGGACGCGGATCATGAGCAAGACGCCGACCAACCAAATCCCACACGTGCTCAATGACGACATATCCAGCAAATAATCTGGGCAAGGAAGAAATTGCATGTGTTGGGCTGTACAGAAGTCAAGAACAGTCTTTGCAACATGTGGATGCGCATTATCTTACTGAAAGATAGCCCCAGAGATGCCTTAAAGGAAGGGAACGACTTCGGTCTGCAGCACTTCACGGAAGTACCTGTTGCTATTGAGATGTCTATGATACGAAATCGCCCCCAAACCATAACTCCAGGTGTTAGGCTACTATGTCGTTCGATAACGCACTCTGGAAAGCAGCGTTCACCAGAATAGCGTCTAACACGAATGTAGCCGTCATGGTCCCACAAATTGAAGCGTGATTAATCTAAAAAGACAACTTGGTGCCAATCAGCTTCCCAGGCTCTGTACTCATGAGTCCATTGCTGACGTATGCATCGATGGTTTGCCGTAAGGGGGAATCCTGTATAAAACACCCTTGCACGCAATCCACGGTGCAGCAGACGTCGACATTAGTATACCAGTAGCAGTAGACAAACGTGCTGCCAGCTGCCTGGAGGAAGCTGTACGGTCATTCACTTTCAGGCAGAGTAGGAGTCTATCGCTGCGTGTTGACGTCACCTTCCGTCGTCCACTGAAAGGTTTTCGAGTTGTTCGGTGCTCGTTGGTTCATTGCTTCTAAATTCGCATCAATGTGTATCCTTTCCACTGCTCACGAGCTCCTATTGCGCGATAGGAAAATACCCCTTCTCGAATGGGGGAGGAATCTTCCCTCATTCAAACTCCGTATGTTGTTGGAATTTCTCCTTATTTCGTCGTGGAGGCATACTTAGGTCCCCCTAAACGTTCACCTCTAACAAGTAATCATTAACTTTTTTTAACGGTCCCGTTACAGCCCTCTATTCATACGCTTTCTGAAATTCAGTTCAGTAGCCTGGTGGATATGAAACTTTACTATTTTATGAAACATTCTATAATTGGTATTTGCTGCAAAGTTCATTTATTTCTGATGATTCCTTCATGGTGTTATATTTTTTATAAACAGCAGTGTACCTTGTATATTCTAAAAATATGCTTTTTAATATGTCTTAATGCATTCCTTAAAACACGGTGGCAAAATTACTATTACAATTTATAGGTATTAATAAACAGAAATTATTATTAGAAATATTTTGTAAAAATATTTTTTCATTAAATAATTTTCTTTTCTATTTGAAAAAAAAGTTATTTATACATTATTTTTACACCTGCACGTTCTGAAAATCCCTTCTCTAAGAAATCCGAAAGGAATCTGTGCCGAGAAAATTCACTATAATATAAATCGAACACTTCCAGTTTAGTTTATTTTCCTCACTAACAATAAGTCACTTCTCATTTACACAAACTTCTTTCTTCGCGCCAAGGAAGATTACCATACGCTAGAGGAAATTCATTTGCCAATTTGGCGAGAAAGAAAGACAAAAAAGACAATATTAATCTCTTTAGAAGGCAACAACAAACTTTTTAGAGCTGTTGCCACAGATGGAAAACCTTATTTTTGCATCTCATTTCGCCTGGAAGTCTGTTGCGTTCCAAAAAATCGATAGATGGCGAAAAGGAAATTAAAAATGTGAAATGTAATTTTCTCTTCAGACTAGCATTAGGCTTTTGCTTTTCCATAATATTTACATTTTGATGGAGCTATTTTAAATCAAAACCTAGTACAGCTCCATCTTAGGTCTTTTTTCTATTGTTATTTATTCGGGATAGTGTGTCTAGTTTTTGTTTATACGCTGGAATAACCCCAATGTTTGTTTATAAATTGTTAATTTCTTTGCCGAGGAGAAAAATATTCGGTTGTTTTTAAAAAAATGGAGATTTCTAAAATAAGGCTGACGCATAACAGAATAAGAAGAGTGTGCAGATTTTATTATTTATCACCTTTGTTGAATAATGGAAAATAAAGAGTTATATTTTAGATTTAAATTTTTCGTAAAGGTTCTGTTATACTTTGACATGCTTAGGAATAGTTTTTTTTCCTTAGGGTTATCGTATATTTAAATTAATGAAATTACTTGTATAATTAGTAATTAAGTTTTATTCATTATTTAAAACAGAGTATATATATAATTACTATATTGCATAATTTTTAAACATTAACATTTATTCTTCACAAAATAGCTTAGTTTCTGGTTTTTACATTAAATTTAAGTTTTAATTTTCTTTTACGGAATTTGTTTATTAAACGAGAATCTTGAGATTTTTATTCAAGCTTCATTGCTTGAAATGAAAAATAATTCATATTTATATATAAGTGTGTGCGTGTGTGAATAGTTTTTATATTAACAATAAAGGATGTTTATAAATGAATATCGGAGTTTTGACGTTTTATAGTAATTATTACATTTAACTTATTAGTATAACTCATACACATCGAATGAAAGACCAACTGAAACAGTTTTGTTTGCTGCCATGTGTACACATGCGCGTGAAACGTATGTTAATTTTTCCCCTTCCCCGCCGATCAGCGCGCCAGTAGAACAATAGCAACTAGTGAACAGAAAGCCTTTTTGTGTTCCCCAGTTTGAAAAGACAGGTGTGCAACGAGCGTTCCGGTGGTAACCTCAGTGGACATATGAACACTCATAATGCACGCCTCTGGAGCTTAGAAAATCCTCTCGAGGTGCTGGAATCACAACGAGACTCACCTAAATTGAATGTTTTTGAGCCATATGTAGGTGGAAAGTGTATGTGCCTTTCGTCTTCGGAAATCTAACTGTATCTGGTTCTGCCTATCTTGATACTCTACAACTATGGCTACTTCCTCATTTGAAAGAAAGTGAACCAGATACCTTCATTTGGCAGCAAGATGGTGCTCAATGGCATCTCTCGGTACGTGATTGGTTGAACATCACCGTACCCGGCCAATGGATTTTCCACAAAAGGCCTCACGATAAAGCTTGTTCCGCATGGCCTCCACATTCACCCGATCTGACGTCATGTGATTTTTATCTATGTGAGATTATTAAGGATTGAGTGTACGTGTATCTCCACTACCAGCTGACCTTCCAGGCTTAAGACACTTGATTGAAGCAGCTGTTGCAAGCATTACCTCAGACACACTGAACAAAGTTTGGGATGAACTTGCCTATCGACTTGAAGTGTGCCGTGTGACGAATGGGGCTCACATTGAACATACGTAAACGTGTAGGTAAAACTGTTCCAGTTACTCTTTCATTCGATGTATGAATTGTACTTGTGTTATATGTGATAAATACTATAAAGCGTTAAAACTCCGATATCCATTTAGAAACTAACAGTATTTAGAACAATAGATTTATCAATGAGAAAATCGTTAAATAAACTAATAAAATAAATCTATTTTTAAAATAAAAGCTTATTAAGATAACTGTTTTTACATATAAAGAGTGTTTTTTTTCCAGGTATAGAAGTTTAAGTTGGCATTACTTTCCAAGATGGTGACCGATTTAACAGCTGTCAAGTGATTTATTCTCAGTTTGGTTTGGCAATTCATCAAAACGATCAACAAGCAAGGCGTAGATTCGTCGAATGGGCCCAAAACGAGATTGTCGTTGTTCCCGATTTTCATAAGCGAATTTTGTTTAGCGAAGAAGCGCACTTCTGGTTAAATGGCTAGGTCAAAAACAAAACTGCCGCATTTGGAAATCTACAAGTGTATGTCGAAACACCGTTACATCCAGAAAACTGACTGTTTGGTGCGCTTTATGGGCTGGTGGAATCCTTCTTCAAAAACGATGAAGGCCACAACGTTACAGTCAATGGTGATCGGTATAGAGCCATGATTACTAACTTTTTCATTCCTGAATTGAACAATCATGATGTCCAAGAGCTGTGGTTCCAACAAGACGGCGCAACATGTCACACAGCTCGTGCCACAATCGATTTATTGAAAGACACGTTGGGTGACCGCCTAATTTCACGTTTTGGATCTGTGAATTGGCCTCCAAGATCTTGTGATTTAACACCGCTAGACTATTTTCTGTGAGGCTATGTAAAGTCATTGGTCTATGCGGATAAGCCACAAACGCTTGACCATTTGGAAGACAACATTCGCCGTGTTATTGCCGATATACGGCCACAAATGTTGGAAAAAGTCATCGAAAATTGGACGTCCAGATTGGACTATATCCGAGCCAGCCGTGGCAGTCATATGCCAGAAATCATATTTAAAATGTAATGCCACAAGATTATCTTTCGAATAAAAAAAATTCATGTCAATCGAATAATACATCTTTGTTTTATTACAAATTAAAGTTCTATACCTCTAAAAAACACCCTTTACTTCTTCATTAAGTTCTATATTTATTATCAAATAAAAATATAATTCATTTTTGATAAATTTGAAATAAAAAATAAATAAAAATAAAGGTATGAGAATCGAAGAGCAAAATAAGACTACCTTACTAACAGAAGATGAATTATTGTAAGCCGACCGTTCAAAATAGAACATTTAACATCTTAGTTTTGAGGACATAATAATCAAAATAAATAATGTGTGTAATAAGAGCTCAACTTACCTTTTTCAGATGAAAATAGTAGGTTTTCGTTCTTAGAGATAACGTATAACTCACAATTTTTCTGACTAGGTCGAAGTCTGAAAAAAAGAAATTTATACGTTACTTCAATGTGTGTGCGTGTGTCAAAGCACAGAAAATAATTACGATGTAGTTTAATGTATTTTATATTAAATTATAACGTTACATGCAAAATGATATTTAATCAGTTTACGTTATATATTTTACGTTAAGCAAAATTGCAGTGCAGAAAAATTTGTAAGATACTAAGGTTTTTTTTTTAAAAAAATTGGTATAAATTTCTCACAATCTTGGAGACTTAAAAGCAACGATCAAAGGAATCAATGTGTATGCTTTCCTCGATGACTTATAGAATTTCGGTCAGAAATTGAAAACATGTTTTGAAAATATTAAAGCTAATTTTCGTTTGGGGGTTTCAAAATGAATGCTGTTCGTTGTTACTAGCCCTGGTGTTGCTTCTAATGCGAAGATTATTCAAATTAACAAACCCCTGGCTGGGAGTTTAAATTTTGAATGAAAAATAGTGGATAACGCAACTACTATTTTACAATTTATAAAATATATACAATGGAATTATTCTTTTGTTCTAATGGTATTCATGAGTTCTTCTTCTTCTGACATGCTATCACCATCATTTGGAAAACATAATCTCTAAGCCTAATTTTAAAGTTTCCATCTTACAATTTCGTATTCTTTTATATATTAATATGCCCCCTCTGCAATACATACAATACATTTGGTAAAGAAATGACATATATTTATGTTTTCACTTTGAAGTCCTTTCACTCAAGAATGATGACATGCATTCGGAAAACAAGTATTATCAAATGGCTGACTTATTCCTTGGCAGAAGAACTACAATTTAGAAGGCCAAACAAGTTTTCGTATTTCATTTTAACAAATATTTTGGTTATTTTCGAAGGAAAAATCCAACTTTCTCACTAGTTCCATTTCATCAATCACAGTGACAAAGAGAATTTCCGTCGGATTTTGCGAGAAATTCATTCCTTTGACATCGCGGATCAATACGTCCGAGAATTTGTGGTAACTCGCTTTCGAACAAATATTTTGGATTTTGAGATGTTGATGGATTCCTTTTCATCTGAAACATGAAGATGCAGATATTTTTAGAATAAATACAAATAAGAATCAATTAGGAGCTATGTCTATTTGAATTTAAAATCTGTTAGAGATTTTCAGAAATATTGCAAACGAGACTACTGTTATAAGATTTTAAACAATAAAATGGTGGAAAAGGAATGACTAATTAGTGAAAAGTCCTGTACTATTTGTCATTTTTGTATTGGATACAGTTAACTTCAGATCGAATCATTTCTGCATTATTGTATATTTTTTAACTGTTACCAAAATTAGCTGCGGTAATAGCCAAACTTTTCTTCAATGGATAAAATCGTTTGATATTTTCGAATTTAAGAATTTTATTTTACAGTTAACGGTATTCAAATCTAAAAAATGCATTATTCTACAAACAATATTTTTTCCCCCGAAATCATGAGAATGTTTCCATTTTAGATGAAAAAAGACATAACATATACCAATAATTCGACGGATATAAAATTCAACATTAAATTTTGTGGTGGGAAAGCTATGAGTATAATGAACATTATAACAAACAATTCAGGAACTGAAGAAAAGTTATGTAATCACTTACTACAAAATTTGTTACTAGATCATTTTATATGATCATATTCCATTCTATTAATTCTTTCATAGAATTCAAGTTCACTTCTAAAATTCAAACAAATTAAAGAATTGAATAGTTAATAGTTTTTTTTATAAGCATTCTCGCTGTGGGGGGACAAAACCCACCCTAATAATAAAAAAAAGTTGTTGTTTCTTATGTCACCTGATCTCGAATGTGTCAGATTCAGGCACGCGAAATTCATCATGGTAAGGAGGCAGATGTACGCCTGTCGTTATCCGTAGCCTTGAGCATCAACGCAGGTGACAGTGCTATTTAGCTCGGTTCCTTCCCAATTTTGAGGGAGGACACCCTAGGTAGAGAGGCTTTCCACCTCTCTACTTCTTCCATCAACCTCACGAAAGGACCTGTCGCTCGACGGTTGCTTAGAGTACCCCCATGCCGCAAATGCACTATACATTTACAAGCATCCGGGATTCGAACCCAGGCCCTACGGCACAGCAGTCAGTGTCGCTAACCGCTAAACTGGATGGGTGACAATAATAATAATAATAATAATAATAATAAAAAGAGATGACAGCTACACGGAATACGAGAAAAAACGACTACGAGAGAAATTAACTGAATGCAGATCGTATTTAAAAGACTTTTTAAAATTCTGATTGACAATTATTAACGTTGAAAGTGATCCACAATCTACACAGAGAATCTTTAGAGTCCCTACAAAATACCATTTTGAAGTGCTTAGTGTGAGAAATAACTATTCTTGTTATCAGAAATAGTAATTCATTTGTAGCTAAACATTTATCTTGAAAAGAAAGAAGCCTTTTCAAAAATTTAAAAATAAACCATTTAGAGTAACTATTTTTTATGTTGTGTGTATTAAACTAAATAGATATGTAGCTTACAAAATTATTTTATTTTGCGCCATTTGAGGCCACAATAGCCTAATGGTCATAGTCGCGAACTCGTGCTAGGCTTTTTTTGTTACTCTTAGTAGGGAGGGGGGAAGGGTTGATGCATGTCAAATTTGTCGAGGCATGGTCTGAAAGTTTTCAGAGAAGGTATCCATCTCAAGTTGTACCAGGTCTGTCCTCGTTCTTTCAACTAATCCTCTTGGGAAATATTGGGTCTTTAAATTTATACGATTATAAACCTTCCCCGAAGAAGATGTGAGAATGTAAATTAAGGCTTGTATATAAAGTTTAAACTTTCAAGTTAGAAACAGAGAGAGAGGTTAGACTGCTAACGGGTAGCAGTGATTGATTAAATGTGAAATGAGGCGTGAATACTTTGTAGGTGTTTAGTGTAATATTAAATATTGCCGATTTGTCAACTAATAATTAAATTAGATTAAATCGCTTGGAATTAGAAGGAATATTGCTTGGACGTAAGTGATTCGATTTATTAAATTCTCGTATCTCATCTACCTCGCCGTTGCTTTCCATATTTAGTATTTGGATGCATCTCTTAACTTTTTAAATAGAATTTGTGTAGTCCATTATTGTGAATAAATAGTAGTTATTTTGAATACGGCTTATCTTCCTTCCGACTAATGCACGCCGCGGGGTGACCATTAAAATGGCGCCCACGTATTTAATCAATCACTGCTACCCGTTAGCACACAGTTTAACCTCTCTCTTTTTCTAACTTGAAAGTTTAGTCTTAATTTACATACTCACATCTCCTTTCTTCAGGAGAAAGTTTATAATAGAATAAATTTTAAAGATCCAATATTTCTCACAAGAGGATTAGTTGAAAAAACGCGTATATATCCGTCTCAAAGCATATTCTTCTTCACTTGACCATGATTCCAAATTATGTGGTCCATCTCCGGAAGTCCTTTTGTTGCTTTGAAGAATGACGTTATCAATCAATCACCCCATTTAAATTAACTTTTTTTTTGCTAAAACCATGCTAACGTTAAAAAACATACTCTTTGAAGCGATAACCCAAGTTAAAAAGTTTCTGTTCGCCCTTAGATGTCTTAACTTGTAACATTCAAAAACCATCGTGGAAACTGTTATTTCTCCTGTACGTGTGTTCATGTAACGCAATTCCTTTTTCTCTCCCGAAGTCAGATGTTGACACGAAAAGGATTTTCTTACCAGAAACTTTTTTCTCTTACTCATAAAGACTTTCTTTTCTTCTTTTCTGAAGGCTAACATTTCCGGTTTTAGCGGCTAACACGTCCAGAATAGAAGCTTTCTGGGAAAGTCAAAACCTTCTCTGTGTGTAGCGGAGATTTGATCTGTGTTCGGAAAACTAAAAGGGATCCAGATATTGGACAAAGACAGTGCTTTATTTTGTTTTCATTGAAGAGATGGTATCTGTTTGATTTGATCCATTTTGTGACAATATAAGTTGCAGTAGTCCTTTTGGGGGGATGTAAGTTTTGAATGAAAGAATTTTTGTGTTTGTTTGCTTGTGGAAAAAACACCGACAGAGTATAGGAATTTATATTTACTTTTCTATTGACAAAGTAACAAAATAATTTCTTTGGCAATATAGTTTATAAATGTCCTCCAGCTAACAAAACAGTAAACAGGGTTATTCATAATTCTCCCCAGTGTTTTGAAGCGTTGCAGTAAAAACAAACAAACTAAGAAACATTGAAAGATTACAAATAAAGATTAATACAGCAAAAAAGAACAAAATTGAATAAATAAAAGCTCAATTCAGGTTTTAATTACATATTCTCTGTCTTAAATCTTGGTTACACAAAATACATTAAGGCGGTATTTCAGCTCCTGCCACACCCTACTCAGTACGATACTATGAACGTTCCTGATAGCATGTGCTATCTTTCCAAACAGCTTTGCTACATGACGCGGTAAAGAGGGTACTGAAATAGTTTTATGCAAAATACCAAGTTTTCGGATTACTCGGAAAAGGATAACACGAGCTGTCAATAACGCCGATAGTACCATGTTGAGTAAAATTTAGTGGGAACTGGACTATCGCATTTAGGTATCCGACTACGTTCGGAACCATGATTTTGAAAAGCTTATAAAGGGATAATATTTATGATATTTAGAGTTACTTAGATTAGAAAAAGTATATAAAATTGTTTTAAGAACAGTATTACAATAAAAAATTACTTAAGTACAATATTTTGACAAAAAATGAACATAGAATGACTCATTTTCGAAATATTCTCCTTTTATGAAAAATGCTTTTATTATAATAATACTTTTCCTGTATATAGCTAAGACCTCTGAACGGAGACTCAACCAGAATTTTTGAAATATATATCTTAGAAGTGAGTTTATCCATATTTTACTACAACAGAAGGGAGAAATTTTAAGAAACAAACGCCGATAATTATTTCATTTAGTGGTAACTCTGAAAATAGTGTGAATTTTTTAAAAAATCCTAGCTCAGACTCTCTGGAGAAGTCTTTACTTTATATAAGTAAAATATTATTATAGAGGCATTTATATAAAAGGAGAACGTTTTGAAAAAAGGCTATTCTAAGGTAATTTTTGCCAAAATATTGTATTTAAATAATTTTTTTCGTCATAATGTCCTTAAAACTCTTTTATACATGTATTCTAATCGAAGTGACACTAAATTTCATGAAAATTATCCATTCATGCACTTTTTTAAAATCATGGTTCCGAACATAGTTGGATACCTTAACGTTTGTTGTGTAACCAAGATTTGAAAGATAGAGCACTTGTAAAGTACCTAAATAAAACTTGAATTGTTTCTGTATTCTTTCAAATGTTCTTTTTGATGTTCTTATCTTAGGTTTTTTTACTATAGCGCTTTGAAACCTTGGAGGAAGTTATGAATAACTCTGTATATATATATTTCTGTTTTGTTAATTTATTATATGAAACAGAATTCAAAAGTTCCCGGACAGAGCCTATAACGTGGGAAATTTTTGCAGTTGAGGGACTACGATATCATTTATGTGTTATTGCATTCATCCCCCTTTTCTAAAAAAAATTTGTTTCATATCACGTGGTTGGTGGGTCGCTACAGTGTCATATTTTGTTGGCGGATTATTTAGTCATCGGCGATCGATAGGAATTGCATTTGTTGAGTGGATAACGGATATTAATTTCTGCGTTCGCTTGGGAAGAAGAGTTTTTGAAATTTTGAATTAGGTGTAAGGCTTTGATACATTATCGCGAATGCAAGTTTTTGATTGCCATTGACGTTTCAGAGCAGGCAGGGAAAGTGTCGAAGACGACAAACGCTCTGGACGGTCGCAGACTTCTCGCACATCAATAGGTTTCCGAAGCGCTACGTAAGAACAGGTTTCAAATAATAGCAGAATCAGTTGGGATATCCTCAGTCACATATCAACTGATACTGACTAAAAAGATTTTAACATGCATAGGATGCGTTAGCTTATTAACCCAGCATGTTAAACGACCAATCTGCAGATGAAGTGAAAAGTGCATCTCAGGCCGAATTAAAAGACATGGTTAAAAATGGATTCCAGAAATGTTTCGATGGCCTTTACACGCGATGGCAAAAGTTTGTTGTTACTCAAGGGTCTTATTTCGAAGGAGGATGCGTTTCAGCAGTTAAATTAGTAATATTTTTTAAGTCATAGACTCAGTCCAGAAACTTTTGAATCCTATTTCATATATATAAGAACTAAAATAACACATAAGCACAGTGCAGCAAATGTCTAAAAAAACTTCTTTATTCTCATTTAAATATAAAAATCATTAGGAAATAAATATTTTATTTTTTTATGTTGTTGCTAATTCTCTAAACTGACGAAGTCGGCAATACCCATGACCATTAACTCTTGTAAACTATGCCCTGCCAAAGTTCTGCTGCCTCATTGTGGCAGGAGAGGGCTCCTGGGCAGAATGAGAGAAGTACGACGGGAATGTTCACTCCTGGTAGAGTCCGCCTACACTTGAAAATAATTCCTCTTTGCCCGGATAAAATTAGAAGGCAATCTTCCCAAGATGGATTTGTACTAGTTGGTGCTATGGCATTTGGATCAACAAAACTTCACATTCCCTCTTCCATATAAATTCATAGGTATCTTTTTATACATCACTTAATTAAAGAATTCAAGAAAAGGTTACATCAGATTTTATGAGGTGAGGGGGGGATGTTTAATTTAATCTTTTCTTGGTCGGTTTCAAGTGTTGCATGTTCAACTTCGGAGTCACTTGTTACACGTCCGGCGTTTTTGTGTCCATGCTGATGATGTCACATGTCTTGTGATGAAGAATAAAATTATGTCATGGAAAATAATAAAATGTAATCATTTTGTATTTTGCACAATTTCGTTTTCTTTAGTTATTGTTGCATGCCCAAAGGGTGACGATGATTTTTCGGATTCAACTTGAGATCTGTTAGAAATTACACTAAAAATGTATTCAAGATTTCTCGATATCCCTATCTAATATTTTTTTTGACTAAGTAAGCAATAAAATAATCTAAATTTTTTTTATTTCAATGTGGTTCTCCGATGGCTAAGAAAAACTGTGAAACTGCTTTCACGGTAAGGCAGTAAAATCATTTTACAAAATTTTTTTTTACATATTTGTACAAAAAACTTTTTTGCACAAATATTTATCTTTTAAAATTCTTAAAATCAATGTATTTGATAAATGTAGTACCAGAGTATTTTTTATTTATAACCAAATTCGTAATATTCATTATTTAATTATAAAAATAAATAAGAAGTCATAGTCACACACACACAGATGTGTATCGCATTAATGAAAGAGTTTGGAAAAAATCGGCAAAAACTTGATTTTTGTAGAATAACTAAATGCATTTACAATTCTTAATAAGTTGTATTATGGATTTGTGTGTATATTTCTAGACGTACATTTTATAAGAGTAGAATAAAAATACTTGAAAGCATCAAAACCATATTTATTTTGAGGTCATAACATATGCATTATTAAACACTGAGCAACCAAAGATTTGAAAGTAAACCAGCCTGACAGTGACGTAGAGTAATGTAACAGTGCAGAGTTTTTTATGCAAAGAACGCTCAGCGTCGGAAGATGTAGCTATGACAGGAGTGAATGTCAGAATGGGTAAGGCGAAAGATTTAAGGGGAGTTTTAAACGAGGGATGATAGTCAGTGCAAGAAGAGCTAGTGAACGGCTACTTTACTAGGGTTTTCTTGCTCTATAGTATCTCGGATGTTCAAAAAGTGGAATTTGAAAAAAAAAACTTCAAGCGATGGCAATTTGGTCAAAAAAGGCTGAGAGGTGAATGGCGAGTAGCATGCATTGTACACAGCAACAAAAGGGCAACATCAAGACAAACTACATCTGTATTCAACACGGGTGCATCACATAATACGAGGCGCATCCAGAAAGTAAGTTTCCCTATTTATTTTTAAAAAGAACTCACACTTTTTTTTCTGGAACATATTTATTGACAACAAGTACAGCAATGTTTCAGCTATTTTTCAACATAGTCAGCACCAGAATTGAGACATTTGTCGAGAGAGAATCATGGGATCACCTTTTGTATCACTCTGTGGTAGAACTCTTCCGCCTGTGAATGGAACCAGTGTGTGGCAGACGTCTTCAATTTTTTGAATTTTTCTGAACAATTTTTTGAACAGCAGGGGGCGAGTAACAATCTCGTACAAGAAGAATTTCGATATCTGCGGAAATTGGCTGCTCAGCTCCGTAATTGTGAAGCGACGGTTCTCCATCACACGCTACCTCACAAGCTCAACATGGACAACATTGAAGAGGGACGGTCGCTCACACACTGCTCTCTTCATCATGGACACTTTGACGACCCTCCGAAAACTGCCTACTCCAGCGATGTACCATCTGCTTACTCATGATGTGTGTGTTCAGCCCATAGATCTGACAAAGCTGACGATGAATTTCAATCGGCGCAATGCTTTATGCATTCAAGACATTTATCACCGACCGAACCTCGCAGGCGGCGGGAGAAGGAATAAGAGTTTCCATTTCAGACCACTGCTACCACGCTACTGGCACGAAGCGGGACCTGTCCGGCAGGCATATGATTGATACGTCATAGATCTGTTACGCATTCGAAATTGACACTGCCAATTACGTTTACTTTAAAGGGGAAAACATCGGGAAACTTACTTTCTGGATGCACCTCTTATAACTTAGCGCAATGCAAATCGAAATTTGCAAGGAATGGGTTTTGGCAATAGGAAAACCACCAAGAATGCTTTTAATATCACAGAAAAATGCGAAAAATGCTTGTTGCCAGCCCAAGAACGACGAAATTGGAAAAGAACTTGAGGAATGGAAATAGTAGTTTGGTTCGATGAATCTCATTTTCTGCTTCACCATGCCGACGGTAGAATCAAAATAGGATACAAACAGTTCGAATTCAAGAACCTCTTCAGCCAAATCACAATCCTTCAGTATGGTGTTAGTGGAATAATGGCGTGGTAATGTTTTCTTAGAGTACACTGGATTCCATGACATCAGTGGACACAACTCTGAAAATAACAGTTTATTTTAGCATCTCAGTTTATCACGTGTACTCATTTATGGCTAGAATGCTCTGTTATGGAAATGGTCAATTTCATAGGACAATGTATCTTGCCACTTATTTCATAGTGTCTCAAATTGGTTTGAGAAACTTTAATCAGAGCTTAGTTTGCTTCCATGACCAGCTGTTTCCCCTGACCTTAATCCTTTCGAGCTTTTGTGGAAAAAAATTGAAAGTTCACTTTAAGGCTTTGAAATGTCTTCATCTAATCTGACTCAACTTCTAGCTGTCCTTATGTCAGACTGATCCAACATTTATCAGCAACGGTAGCAAAAATTTATTTCCAGCCATTGCAAGATGATTATTGGCTGTGATTAGAGTTAAAGATGCACCATCTCGTTATTAGAAAGCGCTTCTATTTTTTTGTCTACTCAATGCATATGTTAATAAATGAGTTTTATGAGGCCTTCATGTTTTTAATCCATTTTTTGCCTCATTTGATTGATATGGGGGTTTTCATTTGAAGAATGTAAATGAAAGGAGTTTTTTTTTTAAAAAAATTAAGTTTTAAAATACACGTAATACACCCAATAATTTTGCTTAAAACGAAGCAGAAATTAACAAACAATATTTAGAATCTTTCTCCATTTTCTGAAATGAGGCTTAATCTTCCTTTTCCTCAATTTGAAGAGTATATTTAATTCATAAGCACTTATAACTAAAGTAAAACACACACACAGACACACGTTTTTTTTGTTATTTTGGGGAAGTTTAATAAGTAAAGAATTTTCGCTCACACATACATTTAATTTTAAAAATAATCATTGTGTGTATAATAAAATTAAATTAAAAATACTTGAACGAATTTTTAAAATTTTCTGAAAAAATATTTCTTAAATGGCTATTAGAAAATAAATATTTAAATTAAAAAGTAATCACACACATGTTCATGGCTGCAGTTATTCTTAATTTCACACAAAATAAATATCTGTCTCTTTACACGTACATGCAGCTGCAATTTACCAGAAATAATAGAAATAGAGCTTGCCTGAAATATTTTCCAATGAATATAAAAATGAATGATTTTAGCAATGAACTGATCTGATATTTTAGAATATCAGACAGCATATCTTAAAAGCTTAAAAGAATTTTGACGAGAGAATACTTTGCTGCATAACCCATTTATATATATATATATATATATATATATATATATATATATATATATATATATATATATATATATAATGCGTTAAATATTTTACAGCGCATAGTTAGCTTTATACAGATAATTTAATTTCAGAGAGACTTACATTTCTTTAAAAAACTATATTGAAATGTAAATAATATTTTGCATTCAGTAACTTAAATCGTTGCTTTATTTCATGCTGCAGAGAAATGCATTTCGTATTGAACATATTTCATATAAAATATATATTTAGATTAAATATTTACAATACCAATATATTTTTATGCAATTCAAACAAGCTTTTGAGAAATGGAAAGCATAAGACATATTTTTTATTTTTTAAATTTATAGTCAGTCAAGTTTGACTTATAGTTAGTCAAGTTATTTATCCGCTTAAAATTTTGTATACAGTTATGTACACTACATTTATAGCTAAAGAAATCTAGTTTAAAATTTTCAATATATAGTTCAGGTGCGTATTAAGAATTTTAAAACTATCTAGTCTTAACTAAATAAATATACAAAAAAATATACAAAAATTCTAATAAAGTCATATAAATTTTAGATTTGCTACGTATGACGATAATTGAAAATGTTTTGCGTTTTTAAGTGTTGTCTTTTTCACTAAAAATAATACAGAAACAAAGTAAACAAGTTATTTTTTTTAAAGTAGAAAATTTATAGGAAATTTTTTACATGAACATCGCCAATTACAGTTTTATAATGAAAAGTAGAATAATTTTATTTTTATGTACTATCATAACATTTCATTTGTTTCGATTGCTTTTGCATGCTCAATATAGATGGTGGAAATTGAATTATGATATTAGAGAGATATTTTTGAGCGGTTCGCGCATCCAAATCGGGTTTAGGCATCTGTTTATCTTGTGTGAGCTCTACTTAGAATTACATTTATATACACTGGTGTGCAAAAATTAAGGACGAGACGGATTTTTCAATATAACTTTGTACAAAAGCTTTCCAAATCAACACATTGAATACCGTAAGATCCCCAATACGTAAGGACATGTGTAATATGTAAGCATTACTTACTAAAAGAGAAATCAGAGGGATAAAAAGAAGCTTGATTGAAAAAGTAGCATGGAGCGCAATGCGACTGAAGGTCGAAACATCCCTGTGATGGGTGTCCAGCAAGAAACATCCGGTCTTTAGTAGGGGATATGATCTCCGCTGACTGCTAGGCAGGTTTCACAGCGTCTGCCCATGCTGAGAATGAGGGTGTCAATGAGTTGTTGAGGCATTGCTGCCCATTCGTCTTGCAGCGCCAATCGAAGCTCCCGAATCGTTACAGGTGGTAAGGTACGAGCTGCCAAGCGTCTGCCTAGAAAATCCCATACATGCTCGATGGTATTGAGATCCGGAGATCGTACCGGCCAATCCATACGTTCAATATCCTCACTCTCTAAGAGCTGTTCGGCAGCTACTGTGCTATGACATGGTACATTGTCGTCCATGAATAGGAACTGCAGACCCGTAGCGCCTTTAAAAAGACGCACATATGGAAGAAGAATCTCGTTACAATAACGGGTCCCGTTGACTGAACCTGCGTCGAAGATGTGAAGGTCTGTACGACTACCAAGCATGATGCCTCCCCAAACAAGAGCACCGCGACCTCCATACCTGTCCCTTTCAATGATGTTCGAGGGATGATTGCGGCTTCCCCGCTCTCTCCAGATGAGTATGCGATGAGAATCGCTACTCAAACTGAATCTGCTCTCTTATGTAAAGAGTACTCGTCCCCATTCATTGTCTCTCTCCAACTCCGGTGTTCCCGGCACCACAGAGAACGCCTTCTCCGATGGGCAGGCGTTAAAGGTACACACCGTACAGGGCGTCGTGCAAACAGACCACCACCGTGCAGTCTTCTGGCCACGGTAAAACGCGATATCGGTCGTCCAGTCGCCTGTGTCGTGTGTCTAGCGATTTCTCCCGCTGTCTGCCGCCTGTTTCTTCTGACCTGTAAGACAATGTACCGGTCATCTGCGGGTGTGGTTCCTCGTGAACGACCACTAATGAACCCCCGGATAGCTGTTCCTGTAGTTTGAAATTGTCTCCAAAGTCGTGAAACGATGCTGTGAGCAATTCCGAACTCCGCAGCCACACTTGTCACCCTGCGGCCTTCCTCCATTTTCCCAATGATTCGACCTCGGGTAAAAGCATCCAGATGTCGTCTAACAGATTGATTATTCGCCATTTCTCGCTGAGGCAGCAACTCGGTGTGATTTAACTGCTATACGGCGTGCAATCTCTTTGCCAGAAATACTGATCTTACACCGACAACATGCTTTATACTACTCAGACACTTCCCCATCACGTCTACCAGCATATCTGCGCATGTGCTACCGTACATCCACTTACTTAATCTCCTGATTGGTCTTTCTGTCCGCTCTGCCTCTTCGTTCAGCTGATATGCTAATGTTTCGACTTCGTCCTTAATTTTTGCACACCAGTGTATACTCATGTTATTATTAGGCTTATATTACAGTATACTTATGTAACAGATTAATTCTAAAGAGTGTTTTTTTTCCAGGTATAGAAGTTTAAGTTGGCATTACTTTCCAATATGGTGACCGATTTAACAGCTGTCAAGTGATTTATTCTCAGTTTGGTTTGGCAATTCATCAAAACGATCATCAAGCAAGGCGTGGATTCGTCGAATGGGCCCAAAACGAGATTGCCGTTGTTCCCGATTTTCATAAGCGAATTTTGTTTAGCGATGAAGCGCACTTCTGGTTGAATGGCTACGTCAACAAACAAAACTACCGCATTTGGAGTGAAGCTAATCCACAAGTGTATCTCGAAACACCGTTACATCCAGAAAAACTGACTGTTTGGGTGCGCTTTATGAGCTGGTGGAATCCTTCTTCGAAAACGATGAAGGCCACAACGTTACAGTCAATGGTGATCGGTATAGAGCCATGATTACTAACTTTTTCATTCTTGAATTGAACAATCATGATGTCCAGGAGCTGTGGTTCCAACAAGACGGCGCAACATGTCACACAGCTCGTGCCACAATCGATTTATTGAAAGACACGTTTGGTGACCACCTAATTTCACGTTTTGGCCCTGTGAATTGGCCTCCAAGATCTTGTGATTTAACACCGCTAGACTATTTTCTGTGGTGCTATGTAAAGTCATTGGTCTATGCGGATAAGCCACAAACGCTTGACCATTTGGAAGACAACATTCGCCGTGTTATTGCCGATATACGGCCACAAATGTTGGAAAAAGTCATCGAAAATTGGACGTCCAGATTGGACTACATCCGAGCCAGCCGTGGGAGTCCTATGCCAGAAATCATATTTAAAATGTAATGCCACAAGATTAGCTTTCGAATAAAAAAAATTCATGTCAATCGAATAATACATCGTTGTTTTATTGCAATTTAAAGTTCTATACCTCTAAAAAACACCGTTTATAACAGGTGCTTATATTATTAGTATTATACAATCTATATTAAATATAAAAAAATAGTTTCTTAAAATTATATATGCTGCTCTCCGCAGAGATCGGCGCGTCTTAATCGAGAAGTATATTATTAATCACCGGTAACTGAAATGTCGCTTATAACTTTTGAAAAGTGAAGCGACCTGCTTGTTAAAATTTCTAGTTTTAACCAATAAGGTCTTTTTCGGAGTCAGTAGACGGGTGAAAGAGAACAAATCGAGTAAAAGGTATTAAACAAGGTTTTATAGTAGCTGAGATTAAATTAAGATAGTACATTCGGGATTTCAATATTGGTCTATAAATCTGTTTTCTTGCAATTTAACTTTATTTCTGTAACTTTTTTCGTCAATGTTTGGTTTCTTCGCGTCAAAGCTTGCTTTTCTCACTTCTCTTAAGTCCAGAGCTTGTAATGTAGTTGTATAAATACAGTAACTATATATTTGGTTCTTTGTCAGTCTCGTTGAATACGGCAGTTCAGTTCAGATATTGAAGCAAGGTCAAAACCGGCAAGAAATATTGTAGCTGACAAAGATAACAAGGTTATGTTAACTCAAAGAATGACATTTATTTTGTGTTATTTAGCTATCTTAAAAAGTATTCCGCGAATTTTGTTTTATTTTTAATATTAAGGTGACTGACAAAGTTTGGAACAGTGCAAAAGCAAAAGCGAATACATTTTATTTTTATATTTAGTGTCACTTGAATTGGAATATATATAAAAAATGGTCTTAAGTATATGATTACTAGAACAAGTTATTAAATTGTAACTTATTTGCAAAAATTGAAGATGGAATCATATATTTTCAAAAAATTCTCTGTTTATGAAAGAAGCACGGATGTTGGATAAATATAAATAATAATAATGAAAGATGCTTCTATAACAATAATAGTTTACTATATATAGCCAGAAGTTCTACACAGAGCATGAATTAGGGTTTTTGAAAAATTCATATTATTTTTAGAGTTGAGGTCAATTGAAATAATATTTGGTGTTTTTTGTGAAAATTTCTTTGCTCTGATGTATTAAATTAGGAATAAATCCAATTCTAAAAATATATATTTTAAAAGTCCAGTCCAGGCTTTGTATTAATGTTCTAGCTATGTGTATAGGCAAAATATTATTATAAAAGTATTTTTCATAAAAGGAGAATGTCTTATAAGTATGTCATTTTTTCATTCATTTTCTTGTCAAAAAATTGCATTTAGATAATTTTTTTCAAGTAATAATATTTTAAATCAATTTATTTTAATATTCTAATTCTAGGGAGACTAAATATAAAACCAAATTATTCATAAGTTTTTTCAAAATCATGGTTTCAGTCACTTTAAACCAAGGGAAAAGATGCGGGCGTCCATTTTCCATCATAACAGTTTTGCATGGAATTAGTGGTGGAAACCACGACTCAATTTGATTCACTTGTTAATCCGGGAGCGGTCACGCGGGGCACTGAGTCACCCCAGGCTCACGAAATCTTCAATTCTGGGAAAACTGTTTATCTTTTACGAATGACCTAATCAGTATCCTCCTATATGTCAATCTTCATGGGAACTAAAATATATTTATCACATACCTCCCTTTTCTTAGGAGTGGTAAATATTTTTTACAGTCTTAACACTCTGGACGAAACATCAATTTTTTCACCACTTTTAGAATTATCCATGTGACAGATGGGTACGCAAATTTTTTGAATTTTATTACCTTAAGGATTGTTTTAAATGCTCGTGAAATCTGTTATCGCTCGTAAAATTGAGTAGAATTTTCAATATTTAATTTTTATGAGGCACACTATATTAATATATTTTTATTACAAAAATTGTGACTAGTATTTTTATAAAAACTGATTAGAAATTATTTATATTTATGTAAAAATAATTAAAACTAATAATACCAAAAACGAAAAAACTATAAGAATATTCGTGTGATAGACGGAGATAAATAGGAAAACTCGCACATATCGTGAGTTGAAAAATATCACCAAGTACCCCATCACGTGTCCCTCTCACTGGGTAGAGTCCAACTGAAGATGTCAAGGCAGCCCACCCCAAAAATCACACCACATCGTTATCTACAGGGATCAAAGCAAATAATCTGAGAGGCGGATGCTCCGGTCAGAGGGTTAAGGTATTTGGGGTTATTGAGTTCACCACATGGCCACTTTTGTACCAAAATATTTTCTATGAACAGGCTATATTTCCCCCCTGAGAACAATTAAGTGGTTTTGATTGCTGTGTTGTACGACTCATTATGATTTATAAACGTAAAGGAACAGAAAATAAAAAAAATGGGCAAACATGATCTCTATCGGATGAAGTTGAAACTGACTAAGCAAGGGAAGAGCCTGATAAAATAATGGATATTAATCATAATAACGAAAGTAAATTTGAGAAAAGAGATGAACCTGAAACGTTTGAGATAAAAGGAAAATTTCCAAATGTAACCTAAGAAATTCCACCAAGAAATATATAAAGTCACAAGTGTACCGCAAGACACACTGCACCCTGTCAAAAAGACACAATCAAGAAAAAATTCAGCGCTATATTTGTCGATCATCAAAGGATAATAAACTACAATAACTTGAAGAAAATACGACAGTTTTCCATGAAAATATTATTCCTGTAATTTCAGCAAAAAGTGTGTGTGATTTGTGTCCTTTTAATAAAGTCACGCACAATTGAAACATTTTAGTTCAGTTTAAATAGATTTTTCCCCTCAAATTTTTAAAGAAAGATTGAAAAGCCTTTAAAGATTGGTAAGCATAATTTCTCTTAGTTAAATTATTAACTTGAATTAGGATTTTTATTCTATGCAATAAATATAGTAATAAAAAAAGGTTTGGGGTGACTCCACCACACCCCGCGTGCCCACTAACGTCAGTATCCAGTGCGCACCCTCTCTCGGGTTAAAAAAATTCACAACTGCAGCAACTTTGTATTGTTGCCTCAAAGAAAATTCTGTATCAATGTATAGAACCGTTATTTTTATTTTTCAATATGCATCCATGCATGCGCTGTACTTTAAAAAAATATCTCGCTTCGACTTTAAATTATTCAAAGAACCCAAGCGAATTCCTCAAGTTAAGCCAACCGATTCACTGATATTTCGTCACCAGCTTCTTTTACCACCTTTTATTCTCTCCTCTTACTACCCTTTTGGACGTTGAGTTTCTTTTCGAACTTTTCCTTGTACTGGCCTCAAGTTCTGTTAAAAGCGAAACCGAACGAGAGATAGGGAGAGGGAAAGAGAGAGCAATGCGTCGAGAATTTTCAAGTGCAGGAAATTCTAAACCTCTCGGGCAAATGTTATTTCCTAGACGTTCGACTTTCTCCAGTCGTTGACATTCTGTCAGAAATGCTATCGACATTTCATTATCGATACTACGAAGGGTCTTGGAAAGGGTGGGGGGACTGGTAAGAAAACAGGGACTGTTCTGTCACGGTTGCAGACAATTGGATGACAAAGTCGAAAGACTAACCGAGAGACAGGTTCATGTGGAAAGGGTCAAGCAGGGGATGAGTCGATGGAATTCAGAATCGAATGCCTCCAACTGAAGTGAAAGGTCATCTGTGTGGATTGTATTTGTGCATTTGTTTTACAAATTTAATGTTTATGGATCGATTTATATGCAGTGAGGTTTCTCTATCAGATGAGTTTCATGGACTTTGAACAGTTGTTGTGATATAAGGAAATTTAATATTTTTGAGACAACATTTTATCCAGAGTTTTTAAAAAAATTTCGAATGGGGTTGCGGATCGGTATATTTACCAATGCAGATCTTGATACAATTAAGATTGAGAATTATACTAAAATTTAAGGTGCATAAAAGGAGTATTCCATGTTTAAAGGAATGACATAAATTAAATAAACCGTAGTGCGATTTCCCTTGAAACTGCATATCATTTGTATAAAGTATTTCTCGTCATAAAAAAAATAAGCTATTTAACAGAAGTGACAGTAAGATTATCTAAAAATTGAAAAGTTTGAATTTTTAATGATTTAGAAACATGGTTAACCTCACATGATCGGTATATGAATTATTCATACACCGAATACTAATTGTATTATTAGATTTCAATTACTTGAGATGACGCTGCTAGTGATTTTCTTTCCTTAAAGATAAACCTTATTACTAAAAACGTCTGGAAATTTCCAACATGAAAAAGGAAAAAAAACCCCTCGTGTGCGTATGGGGTTCTATTTTATGCGGATAACAATAAAACGTCTATGTAAAATTTGAAGAATTGTTAAAGAGTGTTTGAGTACTTTCCTACCAGTCAACTAAACCTACAGAAAATGTAATATGGAATATAACATGGAAGATAATTATGATCTAGATGAATTGGACAACAGCTATAGCATGTATACCAACATAAATCTGCCATATCTGTTTTATATTTATTTTTGTTCAAATGTGGTTGCAGAGATTAGTATTTTTACCATTTCAGACTCAGTATATTCCTCGGGGGCTAGTATCATTTTATTGCGACACCACATAGGTAGATTGCCACAATACAATTTTGACACCCAGTTTTCTCCCCAGAGGGAGACACCTGAGTTCTGACGATACAAAATTGTACGAGGAGTTTAATTTTGCCGAAAGCACCCAACCGAAACAGTCACTTTAGTGACCTTTAACATACCACATAATCATACAACATGGATATTATCGAGTTTCTACATCATGAAAATCCACCGACATGGGCTGGGGGTGAACCACAAACTTGGACGTACAAGGCTAGCACCTAACCGAGCGATTCTCAAACTGTGGGGCGAATTCCCTAGAGCTACGCAATAACCCAACGGGGGGGGGAGGGAGGCTAGCATGTCAAATAGTTGAAAATAAAAGAATTTTTTAAAAATTATTATTTAAACTATCCATTACTTAAAAGTAATATATATATAAAATTTGATACTTATCTTGGTCATTTGTACGGTTTATAATCAAGTCATATTGTAGCTTTAGCAACAAAGTACATTATTACATTATACTTTATACATTGTTATTGTATGAGGGCGATGAAAATTACGATTAAAAATTGGGTCGCAAATACTGGAAGTTTGAGTAGCACTGGTCTAACGAACTACATAATTCAGTCGGATAATTTCTTCAAGACTAATTTATCTGTTTTGATTATTTTGAATAGTGAGGAAAGGTTTCCTCTTACTTTTGCTACGTCATTTAGAATAAAATTTTTTCACCTGAGCTATCAAATCTACATCTTTCAGGGAGCCGATATAGATTTCTATAAGTTGTTTATGCAAACAAATGAGCTGAGATCTGAAATGAAATGCATTTTATAGTTTTCTTATGTGAGATTTCTTTCAAAAGTAGTCTAGACAAGAGATTAAAAGAGAGTAAAAAGAGATAACATGGATGTATATTGAGATAGATTAAAAGGGATTTCAAAAGAGGGATTAATTGAGTATGTTTTGAATAAATATCTCTTTTTATTTGATAGCAGACACTAATTAATATAGGCTTAGCTGGTCTAGACATTATTGGAATTTTAGTTGCGACTTGAGTCTTAAATTTCCTTCAAGAGAGTAGAAAATTATTTTTGTTTTGACCTGAAAGTTGCAAATAAGTTCGTTGAATAAAAATAATTATTGAATTTTTAAGTTCATGTGACGCTCTCTTGATGCGTCTTGAATATCTTAAAATCAATGAAGAACATTATCGGATTTTCTAAAAAAAAAATTAAAATAAAATGATTTTTACACAGTTGAAAATTTTTTGCATCTGCAAAGAAAAAATACTGTATGAGTTTTTTTAAAAAAAATCTCAACATTTTCGAAAATACTCTAAATTTTTTTTAAAAAAAGTAAAATCTCTTCTCAAAAAAAATTAGCAAAAGTCGTAGAAATAATTTAATAAAAAAATTGTCTTACATTTTTTGTAAAAAAACTTGCTTCGTAATTATTCGTTGATACCTAATATCTAAAAAATGGATGATAAATATTTTCTTTTATTAAAAACTATGAAATTCGAATTATTTAATTATTTTTTTCATGTCATAAATAAAATTATTTAATTTTTTTTACAAAGGATAGAAAAAAATAAAACCAAAAATAAATGAAAAAATAAATAAAAGTGTTACTAGATTTCAAAACTTTAAACTGATTAATACTCTGAAGATAGCATCCTTAATTTTATTTTTAGAACATAATCTCAAGAAAATAGTGTTTAGATTAGATGGAATTGTGCAAACTCACTTCGGTATAAAAGAGCAAAGGGTTAAAAATTAGCCAAACGAAATTTTCGCTGAACGTTCAATATGCGAATAATTCCTGTTTTGGCAAAAAATTCTCTACGCAGAGGAGCTAATACATGTTGAATTTGTTGAGTCTCAAAGTTCTCACGTTGGCGTTATTTGGAAATTAGAACAGTGGTGTGTCAGCTCAGGTATCATCCTCAGCTCTTGAACGTGGTTCATTAATTCAAAGTTTGTCAGTCACTTCGCAAATCTAATTAAAATAGCAGCCTAACGACTAATTCCAACACTCACTTTGTTAAGGTTTAAATAGTGCTCAAATTAGCATAAAAAAAATCAAGTTCTATCTATGAAAGGCGGTTTTAAAATCAAACAACAATTAAAGTAGTAATTTTCCCAAAGAAAATTAGTGAATGGGCTCGAATAGGACCCGTCACAATTACAATGTTAATAAACTATAAACAATTATGAAAGAGTGAATTTATAGATTGTTCTTCAAAATTTTTTTTGGGATACTTTCGTGAGATTTTTATTGATATAGTTTCTTTCTTATTTATTTTTTGAGATAATTTCTTGAGATAAATAATACAAAAGAAAACATGATTTGATTTGATGTTCGAATATTCGAATTTAAAACTAGATAAAGAAACAAAACCAGTAAATAATGCTTTTTAATTAGAATAAAAAGTTTATCTTGTTGCTGTCTGGGGTTATAAAGTGTTTCTTATCTCTAAAATATAAAAATTACAACAGCTCCATAATCTTTCACTCTCTTTTACGTACTTAAGAAACTTACGAACAATTTGCATTTTTCTTAATTATGTGTTGTCAAGTAGTCCTATTTTAATTAAAATTTATCATCTTAATAAATTGTAAGTTTTAGTTTAGTAATAGAGATTTTTTAAAAAAGACTTTCTTTATAATATTTACAATTTTTTGACATTGTAAATAATTGACAGACTATTTATTTTGTTACAAACTTCACGCTGATTTTTCCTTTTCTTTATCTTTTGCGAGAAAAAGTTATAAATTATTTGTAGTTATAAAATATTCATTATTAAATTAATTAAAATCAAATTTCCTGATACAGGACATTGTCAGCAAAAATTTTTTTTCGTATGCAGCTAAGAAAATATTTATATATGATATGAACTAAAAAGAAATATATTTCCATTCACATATTGTTTAAAAACATACTTTTGAAAATTTAAATATAATTTTTTTTGCATCTTTTAAGTCACTTTTTTATGAAAGAGTTTTGTTCATAAAATACTCGTTTGAACGATTTATATTGAACATCAACGAAAACTCAGAAGTTTTTTCAATAAAAGAAGGGACTTTTTTATTACTTACAATTACATGAACAATAATTGAAGTTACCTAAATAAAAACTGTCATACTTAAAATGCAATAAAAATAAAGTAAAATCAAATGCACCAATTAAACTAGAGCTCGATAAAAAAAGAAAAGAAAGCAAAAAAAAAAAAAAAAAAAAAAACTGGAAACTTTAATCCTGACAAATCATTGCAGAAACAGAAAATAAACACCGAAAGAAATGTTTTCCAGTCACTCTCGTATTTCTCAATTAAAGTAAGATCCAACTTAAAATGCAGAAAAAAATGATTTTATTTATGCATATGAAAAAAACTCCTTTGATGTCAAATGTTCTCGTATGAAATTTAAAACGGGTACAAAGAAATAACGACTAGACGATTTTAAATGAGGGAAGAAATACAATTTCTTAGAATTTATCGTTTGAATGTTGAGAAACTCGTTAGATCAAATATTTTGATTCGTATGCCATTTACCTTATAATGATTGAAAGCATTTTAATGCAAAGAATATTTCGTTGAAATGAAATTATTCTAGAAATGTATTTGTCTTATTAAATTGCGAATATAAACATCAACACATCTTTGTAACTTTTGATTGTTTTTGGAAGCATTTCTTATGTATAAATATATATATATATATATATATATATATATATATATATGTATCATATATTTTTCTTGCTCTGTTATGTATAAATTTTCTGCCGAAGGGGAAGATTGAAATCCTGTAAAGTAAGCTGAACCCTACTTCAATACCCTAAGTCGGTAATAGTTTTAGACAAACTTTATTTTTCGATTTTGGTCAATTGACTTAATGTAAGGGCTGCCCAAATGAAAAGTGGACATATGCGATTGCGTCAGAATGAGTATAGCTATGCCACAGCTTCCAAACAGTGACACAAAGAACGACAATACGAAGTGTACTCTGCACACGATATTTAACAGTGAAACCTGTTACTGCTTGAGGAAATTAATCGAAAGTAAAGTCGTGCCATATAAGGATTGTGGAGGATATTATATAAGGATATTATAAGTGTCCCCATTTACGGTAGTACGGTTCCTGATTGCAGGAGGTGAATTTAATGTGGAATATCTATCAAAGAATAATGTCTGACTATTGCGAGCATTGCTTAGATCGAACGTCTTAAAGCAGTTGGTGTAAAAATTTTCAAAAAGGGCAATATCTGCTCTATGTCTTCCATGAAACCAAGGCAACTTTAAAAAAATGCGTTGGGAAATGTTAGAACACCCACCGTACGTTCTGGATTTGTCTCCCTGTGACTTTTAGACCACTAAAGACAGTATTATGTTTCTATTTGGACGATGAAGTGAAGAAAGCCGGGCATAACTTCTTCAAGAATCATCCACGTTCTTTCTAGAGTGAATACCGACCTGCTGCCGAAACGATCGGACCTGTGCTACAACTACCAGAGCGATTTATTTGATTTACAATAAAATCATTATTTTTATTTAACTTACCCATTTTTCATTATTTGGGTAACCCTTATATATACAAGATTATTCATAAGTTCCTTCGGGATTCTGAAGCGCTGTATTAAGAAAACTAAGACGGATACAGTAAAAAAGAACATTTGAAAGGATACAGAAGCAATTCAAGTTTTATCTTCAGCAATTGCCGGTAGATTGCAATACTCGTACCACTGAAGTTAGTAATTAAAAATGACATTACAGGGGAAAAGAAAGATTTTTTTTTGTATCTTAGAATTTATAAAATCTGAATCAGTGTAGTTGGTTCAGGTGGCATTTCCTACGAAATATGAAGCACAGGGACCAACCAACAAGACTATTCATGTGTGGTAGTAGAACTGCGTAGAAGGATAACACGTGCTGTCAATAATGTTGATAGTACCACGTAAATTAGATAATGGCAGAAAATGGACTATGATATTGATGTACGTCATGTGACCAAGGGTTCACAGATAGAACACTTGTTAGGAAGAAAATAAAACTTGACTTGTTTCTGTATCCTTTCAAATGTTCTTTTTACTTGTATTTGTTTTAGTTTTTTTTACTACAGCGCTTCGAAACTTCACAGGGAATTATGAATAACCCTATATATATACATTGATTCATTGTTCATAGTTTTCAGTTTTAGAATTTCTCCTTTGTCTGTTATGAAGGATATTTAGTTTGACCATTATTTCTTATATACGCAATGAAGTTCTAAGAATCATAGATCCTCAATCAGGAGAATTGAAGAGATCGCAGTACATATTGAATAAGTTTAAAAAAGATTACTCCTGAAATTGATGTCCAAAAATGAAGTGTTTGCTTCATAAAAATCAATGCCTCATTTCGTGCATGAGTTACTGTTCATTTTGAAACAATATAGATTTTTATATGTACCTCTAACATAAATGTTTGTGCATTCTTGAGCTTATTATTTATCCTATCTTAGGGGTGACGAATCTTTATGGATAAATGTGCCCTTTTGTTTAAAGAAATGTTTAATGAGGTATAGATGTGCCGACAAATAATTTTGACTTGTAATTATTGGGAAAATAATTAAACTAAGTACTAACAACTCAAAACTCTATTTATTTCGAAAGAATATATTTTGCACCTGATAGTAGTAAATATTTTAGTTATACGTGTAATTCAAATTAAAGTAATATTAGTGTGATTTCTGTTGTGATAGATCAGATGACAAATAACTTGTACTAAGATAGTAAGATGTTACTTTTACCAGAATGCAAGCTGAATTGGAGCTATCTTCCAAACAGTTTCTAAGTGAGTTTTTAATGCTATTCATCTCTGAAAATAATGACTCGCAGGCGTGGGTAGATGAAAATATGGTTAAAATAGTAGACCCAGCTTCTTCAAACAGTTAAATTTGTCTGGAATTGAATTCCATGTTTCCGAAATTTCGTTATTAGTATTTTTACTTATATTGCTTATTAATCTATCTGTTTCAATCAATTACATCTTTCTCCTTTTTTCAACAAATTTTTGAATCCATATAAAACTAGACTGGAAATTAATCAGTTGCGTTTCAAAATTTCAATTTCCAACCAATCGAATTAGGACAAGTTCAGTTTTTTAAATGAAATCAATCAGGGCACATAAAAAAAACTTGAACGTTTCCGATAATTCTTTGAACTGAGAAAATCTCGCTGAAAACTGCGACCGATATTTCTCGCGTTTGTTCGTAATATTTCATACTGAACTTTGCTACTTTGAATAAAAATTCAAACCGTTTTGATCGGTGGCGTGCCCAAAATATTGTGTCGCGATGGCACGCGTGCCAGTGGTTCACCATCCCTGTCCTATCTTGTGTATCATCAATTCAATGAAGCTTATTTCTTCATTTTTTGACTCACTATTAATTACTATATCGTGCTTTTCATTTTAATTCTGTCAAATACAAGTATTTCGTTTTGATTTGAGGATTCAAACCATCATAATACTTCGGATGACAGATCAAGAATATGAGTCCATTTTTACAAATAGAAATCTGAAAAGCAGTTAGCAAAACGTGGTATAAAGCATCCACTAGAATAGCAGATGCCATCCCAGAATAATAAAATGTTGCTGATACTTCGAAAAACGAATTTGTCAGAGGCGAAATAGCACGTTTGCAGCCCGAAGACAAGAGAGTGATTCGATTACTAAGTGTTGGCCATTGCGGCTGACCCTCACAAGGGACGGACATCAAAAGTCACCCTCGCAAGAGGGGGGGAAGGGACGGAAAAGTGGGGTCATTAATGTCCCGACACGTGGGACAAGTGGACAATTCCCTGATCTCCCAACTTCTTCTAAGTGACAAATTAAAGAGGTTAAAGGAGTGCTTGCCATCTTGTTACGAAGGAAGTGTCCCCTGACCCCCTCAAGGAAGGTGTGTTCCTTTAGAATAGCGTACTGTGTTCCTTCTGAGGATAGGTGGAAATGGAAGAATTGATTACATAAATTGCTGTTCTAATTCCATTTCTAGGTATTTGATTTTCGGAATGAAATCTATATGTATCCGACTGTGCAACATTTCATATTTTATAGAAATTTTAATTTCACGTTCTTACATATGTTTGAATATATCTATTTACAATTAAATTAATTTTATTTTCAGAGGATGTTTGATGTTGTTTTTGTAATTTACGTGTTTTTTTCGCATGTGAGTAACGCATTACGCAATAAGTCTCCAGTCTAAGACAAGCAGTTTTTTAGCAATTAGACTTTATTCATGACATGAAGCATACCCTCCTTCAAGAGTGAAATATACATTCCATTGCTCCTCTAGTTTTTTGGAGCCTTTTCTGAAGAAGGGATTGACTATGCTCTCAAAACAGACCTCTGTTTTGGCAATGGCAATTTCTTTATTTGAGCCAAATTTCTTTCCCTAATGTATCTTGGTGGTGTTTGATGTGTCTTTAGGTTGATTGCTTTGGACGACTTTCACCGGCTGCTGTCTACTCAAATGACTATCTTTTTGATTCAGGTGCATAGTAGGGGACCTATGTTTAATCCATTGCCACATACCAACTCAAGAAATCTTTTTTTTTATCTCACTCAAACAGCTTCAGCACTTTGAATAGTCGACTAGTTGCTTTTGGTTCAAAATGTGCAAACATGGCATCCATTTCGAAAGCAATTTATGCACACTAAAATTTTCTAGTAAACTTGTGTGTGTGTGTCTGAGCACACTACCTTCTGATATCTTTAAGATATGATAGATATTTCACTTAACTTCCCTTTACATTCTTTCAAAACTAATTTGTGAACTTTTTTATGTTTTCCGATAGAACTGCTAATTTTGGGCGACTAGATCACTCAGCATCATTAGTAGTTGTACGACCACGTTTAAATTCAGCATACCAGCAAATAATAGTTGCTATCCCAGGTCCAGAGTCCCCATAACGCTTATCAAGATACTGTTTAATTTCAACAGTATGTTTTCCCACAAAAAACCTGTGTTTAATGAGCCTACAAAACTGGGGCCAATAAAAACAACTGTAACCTGTAATCTGACTGTCAGAATGTCATGAAATTTTGACACGTATCATTTGAAAATTGCTTCTATCCAGAAATCATAGGGGTCAGTCAACAGTGTTGCTATATATGTGTCAGACCGGAGGTTTATTGAATGATGTGTTATGTTATTGTATACGTATTTGCGAACTATCGTTCGTATGTACCAAAAACAGAAAGCAGGATGCTTACCTTGATTTGATATTAATTAAATGAATACAGAACAAAAAATAAAAGATTATAACATATTTCGATTCTTGTAATAACATGATAACCGTTTTTTTAGATTTATTGAATTATTTGAAGGTTCAAATTGTGAAGCATGTTTCTTTCATGCATTAAAGTGCAAATTTTTAACCATTTAAACTCCGTGGTATATACACTCTACAACAATTTTTTCTCTCGTTTACTCCAGCAGCAGCACAACTGCTGACAGGCACAGAGGCTCGCAGTATTTATGTTGGCGTGGTATGGAATTTTGGAGAGGTTGGTGCGAGATCAGTTGTCGTTCTCATCACTTGACTTTGGCTAAAACTACGAGGTCCGTCACCAAAAGCTATTGAGTTACTTTATAGAGTGACGTTAATAAACATTCCTTCACTTATCTAATACCAATGGGGTCAATTCCTGTGACGTCATAGTGACCGCGTGATTCTAGCCAATCAGTTCAAAAACTCGCGTGATGTCATAGTCAGAAGATAAAAGCTATCATGTGTTTCCAAATAATCAGTTCATGCGCTTCGTTGTTGCCAACTTTCGCTCTTTGCAGAAACTTTTTCTTAAAAAGTACTTATGTATACAAAATGCATTTCATTTGAAAGTATTTGCGTAAAATAAGATTTTTTAAGTTAAAAAAATCTTTTTAAATAAATTTTTTTATTACATTTAAACATATTCATCCAATTATAAACTTTGAAGTTTTATCTAAGTTTTGCAAATAGAACAACAAGTGAAATTAGTTTGATTTCTGTATTGAATTCGACGGAGAACACGTGTTTGTCTTTATCGTGACCATCATGAATTGAGCACATTGAGAAGATATTTAAGAAATTATTTGGTTAAGAAAAGAAAATTGTCAATTAAGAAAATATTTAAGGCTTAAACAGTAAGAAATCACATAAAATACTACTAAGTGTAAATATTAATGTGTTTAAATGTAATAGTTTGAATTAAAAGATTCTTCCCTCAATTCAATTTCCCACAACAAAAATTTAGTGATAATATTTTCTATAAATATCTCTAAATAAAAATATTTACTACCTCGTTTCGGAGGGTTTTTACGGGTTTTTTGTTGTAAAAAAAGGAAATAAGAAGTCATCTTTACATTCCAAAATAATGTATAAAATATTCTAAACATGCTCGGAATTTACAGGAACGAGAACAAAACACACATATTTGTTATAAACAAAATGCGATGGGATTCTGCGTTTTTATATTAGTAAATAAACAAATATATACTGGGACATCCGTAATGGGGTTTCAACTCGTGTTAGTGTTTCTTCTATTGGCAGCTCACCAAATTGTATTATTCAAGCTCTCGTAGTTTTCTGTGTATTTTACCGAATCAGTTTGTAGTTTTTAGCGTATAAGATGGTTAAGCTCTTCACTCAATGTTTTTTGTGTGTTAAACAAACAATTAATTGTTTTGACTGATTCTGATTAACTTAATTTTTATATTATACTAGCTGGTATACCCGTTCTTTACACGGGGTGAATTAAAAAACTGAACAATACAGATTGAAAGATAAATAAGTTTTTAATGAGTTAATTTTACGTGAATTGTACATTTTTTTAAAAAAAAACCTTTTGCATATCTCAGCCGAACAAAAAAATCATATTTGCTAAATTTTAAGTCTGTAGGTCTAATAGATGATAAAAAGAGTTTTTTATTTATAAAGTCCTCGTTACTCTCTTGTGGGTCGATTTTTGAAAACACCTTCCTAAGTTGATATCTGCTCAGAAAAACTAACATATTGTTACAAATTTTGTGTAATTTAATGCTTAAAATAGTGTAAAAAGTTTATTTTTTAATAATTCGTTAATATTACTTTCTGTTGTAATTATTTTATATTAAAATCGTAATATACATTATAATGGCGATTGAAGGGAAACATAGTGAAATGTTCGTGATAGAACCGAGTTGGCATCCTTTTTGGAGACCATGCTGGCAACTTGGCGATTGATTAACGTTGCAGAAGTTGATATGCTGTAGCGCCACCAGGTGGAAAGCTGAAACAAAGAGGATAGCACAAAAACCTTAACCACAAAAACAACACGTATACATGCCAATTTTCATAGTGATCGGTTGAACGGTGTTTGAGAAGCGAGGCCATATATACGAACATCCAATTTTCGATTCCTATTCCTAGTTCACTTTCTCCCCATATACATAAATCTTGTTCCAATTTTCAATCGTTAATAAAAAACTCTCTATTTGCCAATTCAAGTTAAAATAATTTTTTTAAACTTGTAGTGGATGACACTTGATGTTAATACTCTTTTTTCATATATTAATTCATTAATTAAAATTTATTTTTCAATATTAAATTTATTCTGCGTTATTTCTGTCGTAGTTACAACTAGCTTCAACAGATGGCACCAGTTCGTTTTTCTAACGAAGTAGGAGTTGACGTTAAAAAATTTTAGGTTGCTGGTTTTCTTTAGATTTATTTCTGCCTATTATTTTGAAATACATTTGGATCTAATCGTAAAAATAATACTCAAAATAACTCTCTAGTTCTAATCTTCTTATTCCAGAATTAATTTTAATTCCTCTCTTTTCTGAATCGTTATGTGACATATACTAGTGTTATTCACGTGTTATGTACTCGTAAGATTCAAACGTTCCTGGACTGAGCATATAACGTGGAAAATTTTTGTTGTAGAGTGACTACAATAACATTTCTGTATGATTGAATGCTTCCCCTTTTCTAAAGTAGTTTTTCCATATCAGATGGTCGTTTGGTCACCAGGGCGTCAAATTTCGTTGACGGATGTACTTAATCGTCGGCAATTGAAAGAAATTGCGTTTGTTAAGTGAATAATGAATATTAATTTTGTGTTCGCCTGGGAAAGAGTGCTACTCAGACTTACGAAATTTTGAATAAGGTGTAAGGCTGTGATACATTATCGTTAACACAAGCTTTTTTGGGGGCATTGAGCTTCAGAGAAGGCAGGGAAAGTGTCGAAGACGATAAATTCTCTGGACGTCCGCAGACTTCCTGCACCTCGGAAAACATCGAAAAAGTTTCTGCGGAGGTACGTAAGAATAGGCTTCAAACAATAGTAGAATCAGTTGGGATATTCTCAGCAACATATCAAAGGATACTGACTAAGGATCTTTACATGCATAGGGTGTGTCAACATATCATTCCCCGTATGAAAAACGAAGACCAATCTGCAGATGAAGTTAAAGATGCATCGCAGGCTGAATCAAACGATATGGCTAAAAATGAATTTCAGAAATGTTTCGATGACCTTTACAAGCCATGGCAAAAGTGTGTTGTTATTCAAGGGTCTTATTTTGAAGAAAGATGTGTTTCAGCAGTTTAATTGGTAATATTTTTTAAGTTATAGACTCAGTCCGGGAACTTTTGAATTCTACTACGTATATGTATATATCAAATATAAATTGTTTCTTTATTCTGATCAATTCAAGTTTCTTTGGAACATACTTTACAATAAAGTTATTAAAATATGACACTTATTATTATTTGCAGAGGAAAATTTTCTTAGGCACGAGAATGAGTGTACAGAGAGACTAAATTCAAATTTTTATTTTTGAAAACCGATTCCGTAAAATCAATTTTATGAATATGCCTTCCTGAAAAGAACTTAAGAATTTATGGCATAAATAAACATGAGTAAAATACTGTATTGAATGCGTTATCCAAAACTCAAAAGCGGGTTTATTTCAAGGAATGAAAGTGGTTACGATAGCCGAGTGGTTACAGAGGCAAATTCATGAGGTTTACTGTTTTTATTATTAGTTTTTGAGTTCTAGAGGTATACACAAGATCCACCATGAAAAGGAGATGATGCACGTTAAATCTGTCTGGAATGGAGAATTCCAACTCATGTGTCATTCTCGTTACTTGATCATGGCTTAAAATTACGAGGTCTGTTACCAATAACCCTTGTGTAGCTTTGTAGCTCAACGTAAATAAACAATCAACCAATTAATTCAAGAATTGAAAGAGGAATTTTTTATGATAATTAAGCCTATTATTTTAGAAAGTATATTGCTCAGATTTTAAATTTATATCGAATAAAATCATTGACTAAAGAAGCGTTTCTCAAACTGTGGGGCGCGACCCCCTATGGGGTGTTATAACTCTACGAGGGGATGCGAGCATATTGAAAAGTCGAAAACAAAATATTATTCTGAAAAATTATCAATTTGCTGAAAGTAAACAAAACAAAAACAAATAAAATACATATTTACACTGATATAATGCACTTATAAATGTAACAGTACTGACCGATGTATTTTATAATTAATTTAGCAATACGAAGTTAAGAACAAGTTTATTACTTACAAGTGACCCAATGGGCTTGTCATATATTTAATTATTTACAAAAGTTAACAGCTATCTCAATAATTTGTACTGTTTATAATTAATCTTTTAATTGCTGATTAAAAGCTACGCAATTCGCTCTCGAATGACACCGTTTTCCACATAGACGACCTATGTAATGGAAGGGGCGGGAGTAGAAAAGCAATTCCTCTGAAATAAGTAAATCCTTCGCAGACTCTGCCAAAGTCCTTTTCTTGCATTCCAAAGCCTTCAAAATAATTGTATGGATAGCAGTGCACAGAAAAGATCGTACTTCGGAAGACGTATATATACGTCCGGGACGATTAAAGTTTCGGATGAGCGAGGCGTATATATACGCCAGTGACACTTAAGAGGTTAAAATAGTATTGTAGCTTTAGCGTCAAAGTATAGTGCCATTGAATTCAAAACATTGTTATTGCATGGAAGGGGGCGATGAAAATTGTGAATGAATATTGGGTCGCAAATATTGAAAGTTTGAGAAGCACTGGACTTAAGCGATTATTTTCAGAGGAGTAAACTATCTATGGCATCCAATCTGGTATCTTTCGTTCAGTTATTTTGCTTTTTATGTAGAATTAGCTAAAATATTTTGTGATGCATGGAAATTAAGTGTTTTTCTTAAATGAAATTTAATTCTATCTTTGAAATAGAAATCCCAAGTACTAAAGAAATTTTTCAAAGAAATAATTTAATGTACGAAAAGTTTGCATGAAAACGGAAAAAAATAATTAAGAGTAAATAATAACGCACAAAAATCACCAAGACACAAAACAGGCCAAGAAGAGGGTCAATTTAAAAAAAATGATAGCATAAATAATTAAATCCTATTTTTAGTATTTTCTTAAACCTAAGTAAAATAAGGTAATACATGAAGGGAAAATGAAAAATTTATTTTTATATGCATGTTTCTTAAAAGAAAGAAAGTTCAAAGAGGAATTTTTCAATTTTATGGAAAAAATTAGCAAATTACGCTAATTTCAGAAGGAAGCAAGTATTAAAGCGGTGATGTAAACAAACAGATTTTCCGCACATCCTCATACATTTTATACTTTATATAAAATATTAGATAACATTCTCTCTTTTTATATTGAATATTTTTAAAGTTCAGATATATTTTTGTAGGTGTTATACAAATAAAAAACCTTTAGATCCATTGATACCAAGTTCAACGCTTTTCATACTCTGCGTATGGAAGAGATGAAAGCCTCATTTTCTCATGGAGAATATACATTTGCAAACTCATCACTCAACTGTGTAGCTAGCTACCTGTGGAATAAACATATGGTCTGTCTAAACTCCGCCGACTATTTAAACGAAGAAATTTACTCTAGTTACCTTGGAGTTCTATGCTGATGACAGCCGAGAACTCCGCCATTATTTTTCAACGTGAGAAATAGTGTTATTTATGAAGAAAATAAACAGACACTACGAGTCGTTTATTAAGAAGAGATAAAGCTTTGAATTCATTTTTTAAGAATATTTTTTACCTGAATAAAATTTAAAATAAAAAAATTCATTTGTATTGAGGTTTTATTTTCTTGTACACTGCTGGACAATTGCTAAGGACGGATAACACTATCATCCATAGCAACCACAAAATGAAAGGAAGAAAACTGTGGAAAATTAGAATAAGTGTGGGATATTAGTAAGAAGAAGTATGAGTATGCAAATTTTTTTTCCACCTCTGTCCATCACGTGATAGCGTTCATAAGATCTTTAAAGGTTTTGACGCGTGTGGACAGTTGTTGTTTCAAGTCAAAGTTTTACAGGAAACATTTAATAGACGAACTTAAAATTTTTGGCATGTCTTTCCGACATCACATAGATGATTTTATGCGTGGCCGAATTATTGGAAAGATCGAAGAAGAGCGAAAAAATACAGATGTTGCCAGGGAGTTCGACATCGCTCACAGCGTTGTTTCACGGCTGTGGAAGTCATTTAAAACTACTGAAATGTGTAGTAGACGGCACGGGGGAGGTCGTATTAGAAGTACGACGCCTGCAGAAGACAGATATATCGTCCTATCAGCAAAAGGAACAGGCGCACCACAGCTCAGCAGGTAGCAAATCAGTTTTTGCTGCCTCAGGAAAGCAGATCTCGAAAAACTGTTGCCAGACGTTTGAGGGAGGAGGACTATACGCACGCAGACCTGTTGTGTGTGTTCCATTGACCAGACAGCACCGTACTGCCCGTTTACAATGGTGTCGTGAGCATCACAATTGGACTGAACAGGACTGGGCATGCGTACTATTCTCAGATGAGAGTAGGTTCAGTCTGTCATCGGATTGTAGACGCCAACTGATCTGGCGCGAGTGGTACTGCTTATCGTCCAGAAAATATCCAGGAAAAGGACCGATATCCGACATGCAGTATCATGGTGTGGGCCGGCATCATGATCAATGGCCGCACGCGCCTACATGTGGTTGCGAATGGGACTATGACGGGCCAACGATACATTGATGAAGTTCTACTTCCTCATGTTAGTCTTTGCCGTGGTGCTATCGGTGATAAATTTGTTTTTATGGACGACAACGCAACATGTCATCGAACACTAGCTGTTCAGGATTGTCTGAACAGCGAGGGGTATTCAACGTCTCGTATGGCCAGTGCGTTCTCCAGATCTAAACCCCATTGAAAATGTGTACATGGGATGCTTTGGGGAGGCAAAAGAAAGTTGCTGGTCGAAACTATCCTCCGACAAACAAGAACACCCTCATCCGTGCACTCACAGAGGAATGGGATAAATTGCCTCAACAGCTGCTGGATAATGTTGTGCAAATTCTTCTTTTATTTTGTATGGTACGACGTGTGGAATGTTGCATCACACTCCACGGTGGACATATCCCGTACTGATACCTTTTTACTTTTTAAGAGTGCCTGCTGACTTTTAGATGCATTGTTCCATTTCTCCGTACGCAGATCAAAGGAACATTTTTTCTCTTTCAGTGTTTTCACAGCTTTTTGTACTTTCAGAACAATAAATATTCTTTATTCTAAAGTCTGAACAGTGTGGCAACTATATTTTATCCTACTAGGCCTCATGTCTCGCTTAATGTTATGCTACATAGCAATTTGTGATCCGTCCTTAGCAATTGTCCAGCAGTGTATAAATAAATATAAATGACAATATATTTTCAATCTTAATTAGAGATTTCATACATTTTAACACACTATTATTTAGGTTTTCAAGACTTTTTGAATTATATTTTCCTGGATCTTAATAATAATGTATTGAAATATAAGGCATTGTTCGAAGGATATTAAAACAAAAATATAAAGTCCTGGTATAAATATTCAAATAACATGAAGTATTCAAACAACATCAAGGAAATGTGTAACATTTACTTTATTCTATATCTTAAGAAAATAATTTATCTCGAAAAATTTTGGCGAATTAAATACTAGCAAAAAATGGTTGAATTATCCGAAAAGATCATTTTATTTAACAAGAGTTCAATGTTAATAAAATCTTGCAAAATAAGTCAGTGGAGAATGTATCAAAAGTTTTATTCTTCTGTTCTATGAAACGCTCTGAATTTTTTATTTTAGCATAATCAGTTTAAAATTTTTTTTGACATGTCTCCATTTTTATACATTTTTACCTTCTACTTAATAAATTCCTACTATTATTTCACTCTCTCCTTATATGTACTTATTTATTCATATATATTTCTTGTCCAAATTTTCAATCGTTAATAAAATATTTCTTATTCATCCACTCAAGTTCTAATACATTTTTTTTAAAACTTTCATTGGATGACACTTGATGTTAATACAGCTTTTTCAAATATTAATTCATGAATTGAATATAATTAATTAATTTGAGTTTTATATGAGAGAAAAATTAAATTTGTTCCAAATGAAAGCAATAGATGGCGACAGTATACATTAATTATCCAACTGCCAGGTATGGAATTTGTTTTTCACAAGTAGGAATTGATCTTAAATTTTTTTTAACATTACTTATTTTTATAGTATTTAATTGAAACCAGTACCTTTTTTTTTTAAAAAAAATAAAGCAATCATAAAACAATTCTTTAAATAAATTTCTTTCAAATTTTTAGCTATCAACTGAGCGTAATAAAGTTTTCTTCATTAAGAACTTAATTTAGAAAACTACAAACATTGCATCCGAAATTTTAATTCTTACCAAGATATATGAGGGGCACGTTAAACTTACTTATCCACCTACATTAAAATTATTTGCCCAAACTCTTAACTAAACATTTATCTTTCCCCAGACCCTTACGAACACCAACGCAACTAGCGAAGCTTGCTATTAAGATACAAATTCATTACACAGCTGAAAGCAGAAAATCTTCCTAAATGAGAAATTCTTTTTCGCCCACTTCCCTACTTGAACCGTTTCCAGAAACTTTCTCTAATTGCACGTGACACTTCCCGCCGTCTGCTTTCACTCTTTAATTTCACCAGTCGGAGCGACGTTGAGTAAACAGATGCAACGTGTCAACATTTATTTTAACTTTGTGACCCTTTCATTGGTGGGTAACAATGCATGTCGGCTCAGGGTCACAAAGAAAGAAGACAAAGAAAAGAAGCTTCCGATCAAAGTAAAGCCAAGAACTTAAAGAAAGACATTTCTCTCTCTCTCCGCAAATCGGAAAATCTTGTTTACTCTGAAGGAACATGACACGTGTAATTAAAGTCGGTCGTGCTTCGAAAGTCAGAAATTACTCCATCCTTTCGTCAGGGTGTTCCAGGGTCTCATCACCAGTCCCATCACGCGCAGCCCTATCTGAGTAAATAACTGTGTTCTCCTACTGGAAGACATTAAAACGCATGGAACATCCCTTGCTGGAAGACTTTTTTTTCTCTGTCTTTATATCGTTCTTTATCGTAGTGGAAGTTCTTTGAGATTTTCTTTGACTTTCATCGTTATTTGGTTCGGTAAAAAAAGAGTAAATCTCCTCATTACTCGTATTTGGATGTTCTATTATGAATCATCGTCTGGATCGTTTGGGTGAAATTTAATTTGGTTGTTTTTGTTCTCAAATTGGTCTTCTTGGTCAATTTGTTTCTTTTATTTTCTCTGTGAAGTTGGATGGGGGTTTTATCTTAATGTAAAGAATTGCTACTCTATTGGTACTTTTTTTCAATGTAAGCAGTATTTATTTAAGTTAACGTGTGTTAGTTTAATGCATAGTCGGATTCGAATTCCAAATTATAGTGCTGGTCAAGTTATGCATGAATGTTTTTTTATAAGGACATAATTGAAGCTACTCGAATTCATCTAATGTCCTCACTCATTCGAATGGAAATTGCTGGTTTGGATGAGTTAAAATATCCTGTAGCTCACTTGGAGAATCTATTTATTAAAGATAATAATTTATATCCGTAGGGAACAGACAAAAAGCTAAGTTTGAAATCTAATACGCTGTAAATATGGTTAATGATAGCGTGCATCTCAAAACAATTTTTTAAAATTTGCTTCAAATTTTTAAAAACTCATAGTTGAAACGATTTTTGATATACTTTGCAGCCAAGCTCTTGAACGGAAAAGCGCAGGATTACGATTCTAGCACTATATTAGATATGTAACTTTTTTTTTTAAAAAAAAAGAATGTATCTTCGTCTTACATGTGTAAGTGACTGAGTAGACTGTGGGAAAATTTTCAAAACAGTTCTAAAAAGATATCATTTTTGAATTTTTATTTTTTAAGGTATCCGACTACGTTTAGAACCATGATTTAAAAAAAAACGCATACATGAATATTTTTCATGATATTTAGAATCAGTTAGATTAGAATACATGCATAAAATTATTTTAAGGACATTTTGACAAAAAATTATTTAAATACACTATTTTGGCAAAAAATTAACTTAGAATAATATTTTTTCAAAATGTTCTCCTTTTATAAAAAATGCTTTTAAAAAATAATAGTATTTCAGTTATATAAAGTAAAGACTTCTCCAGAGAGTCTAAACTAGGATTTTTGAAAAATTCACATTATTTTCAGAGTTACCACCAACTGAAATAATTATCGGCGTTTTTTTCTTAAAATTGATTCCCTCTGTTGTCGTAAAATGTGGATAAACCCACTTCTAAGTTATATATACTTAAAAAATTCTAGTTGAGCCTCTGTAGAGAGGTCTGAGCTATATACAGGCAAAATATTATTATAATAGGAGCATTTTTCTCAAAAGGAGAATATTTTGAAATTTGGTCATTCTATGTTCATTTTTTGTCGAAATATTGTACTTAAATAATTTTTTATTTTAATAATATTCTTAAACCAATTTTATATACATTTTCTAATCTAAGTGATACTAAATATCATAAATATTATTCATTTATACGCTTTTGCAAAATCACAGTTCCGAACGTAGTCGGATACCTTAAGATCGCTTCATCCAAAAATTTATAGGTAAAAACGACAGGGTGTCCATACTTGTATATGAAATAAAGATTTCACTCTCTAGAAAAAATCACGGTACTTACGTATTGTCACAACTGATTGGCGACATTATATGAAACGAAGCACCTGATTGCCAATTCAGCGCGTAGGACACATAGGAAATCGGGGTTGCCAACTTTGCGAGTTATTAATAGAGTCGGCGATTGTTGCAATAATACTTAACTATCAAAATCACCCGCTGTATAGAGGGGGCCGATGTGTGTTAAATCCATCACGTCTAAATGTGATGTGGTCGTTAAGAGAAGCTGAGTCAGCTCAGGTTTCTTCTACGCCACTTGATGAAGATTCAAATGATCAAGTCCGTCACCAAAAGCTCTGGTGTTGTCCCACTATAAAGTGCGACTTTAATATAGCTCTCTCTCGCTCTGGAAAACCCCGGAAAAATATTAATTAGAGGATCTTGTACATTTTTCTTTACTTATAAAACTGAGTGTCCAGCTTTCTTTCCCATGTCCCTTTTTTCAAAGAAGATTATTTTGCACTGCTATACCGATAATATATCACAATACATCCCTTTCTCAGTCTTAACTTTTATATTTACTAGTTTATTTGCTCAAATCATAGCAAAGGGATGATTGTTGTAAAAATTAAAATTTTAGTTTTGGAAAAACTCAAAAACTATTTTTATGATTACTGACTGGGTTATTGAATTTCATTTAACCTTTTATCTACCGACTGGTACTTATAAGTACCACTCACTTTAAAATTACATAGAATAAACATTTTTACGAGTACTCTGATGATACTGAGCAAGAATATTCCTTTAAATCCACTCTTCCAAAATATATGACAGTACGAGTTCTATGATGAGTATTTTAGCGAGGAAGACGTAGTAAGTTAAAAGTAAATTAAGTAAAAAGTAGTTAATGTCAAAAGGTGTCTTATTTTCTTTGGTATCTTAATGAAGTCCTTAGAAAACGATTTGACTACTTATTTTAAGTGAAAAGTGTATATAATTAGTTTTACAGTTGAGTATCTTTAATTAACTAATTAGCTCAAACGGATTAAATTTTCCAAAATTTGAGTATTTTGTTTATGTATATCCCTTAATTTTCAATGTAATGATTCAAAAAAAATATCGTATAAAAAACTGCAATAAATCATAATGCGGTAGATAGAGGGTTAAACGTTCTCCCATGAGAAAAAATAAATAGTCCAGGAAAAACATAAATAGCCAAAATGTAGAAATCAAGGTGCTCAAACGATGAGATGTTAAATGTGGGACAACATATTCAATCGCCACATTCCTTTTTAAGAAACTAAGATTTAAAAGAATTTCATTCATCAATAAGAATCTTTTCTTTTTATGAAATCAACTTTGACATTATATATTCTTTCAAAAGGACATCGCTGCTTCTAACACACTTGAATTTTGAATCACTCATTCATTGAATATAAAGGTTCATTTATTGTAGGACCCTCCCCAGTTTTACAAAAGTCAGGCTCACTCTCATGTTGTTTTAACATTAATTTTAAGATAATTGAATGAAGAGATCTCTTGCAAATTTATTGAAACAGAGGAAATTATTCGGAACCTTTTCAATTCATTACAAGATTTCCCATTCCTAGAATCATTCTTTCAAACAAAAATTGCTACTTTCAATGAGCTGGGATATTCCCAAATGTTCAGTTTGCTAATTAATATATTCCACGTTATAAATGTTCAAAGGATATGGAACATTCCTTGTAATTAAGCAGAAGTCATGTAATTTGTATAATTTTGCCATTGGACTTGGTAGAAATTAATCATGGAACCGCTGATTTATCATTGGTCAAGGCAGAAATTAATCGAAATCTTCTGGATTCGTTTGAAAATCATTCATTTTTCAAGGGTTCTCCCTGCTTTTAAATAAACATTGCATTTTCGTGGAGATTGTAACTCATTAATCCTATTAAATGAATATAAGACACAAACTGGTTGTTTGAAATCAAGAACCCAGGTCAAATATATTAGAAAATGAATGAAGTGTATTGTATCTTTAACTTTTAAAACACTGGTATTCTGTGTTCCATTATTATTAAAAAATATGTAAAATATTGTACTACATGAAACAATCTGGATGTCTTGAGATTTGTGAAATATCGTCATATTTAGAGATAAAACACAAAAATTCTCCTTTAAAAATGTAGCATGTATATATATTATATATATACCTGTGTGTGTATATATATATATATGTATACTCTCCTTCAATCTACATAAAAAATGAGAAAAGCGACTCACTCATTCATTCACTCACTCACTCATCGCAATACCTCAAGAGCTGTAAGACCTTATGACTTGAAAATTGGTCGGCATGTCCCTCCCATTCAGTAGAGATCCGCTTAGAACGAGTTTTGCTAAAATCAACCTCCTCAGTAGGTGTTCGTGGGGGTTAAGGTGATTTGGAGATAATATATTCTTGTGTTTGAACTATTTGACCTACAAACTTGAAAAAAAAATTTGGCAGATAGATTCCTGTCATAAAGTAAAGATCCGCTATAAAAGAGGTGGTGCAAAAATTAACACCTAAGGGGGTTAAGGGGTTCGAGGGGTTAAGATATTAATTTGATGAAATTGATTGACGGTATAATACGTAAGTACCTATATACGTGTATATATTAAAATTTAAAGACAAATAACAAAATAATTGCAACCACGATAAAACTAAATTTAAATTATATGCATTTAACTAATCTATATATTTTTTTATTTTCTCTCTTTCGTATACGTTCTAACAAAAAAATTCCTAGTGAATTGGAAGTGTGATATTCATTATTGAAAATCCTAATGACTATTATTACATTCATGAATTTAATATATAACGAGTAAATTGGAAACTGAAAAATATTTAAATAAAACTCCCAGAATTCAGATGGGAAAATAAATTCGCTTTTTAAAATGCATGAAACTGTCTCGATCTCAAATTGTTCTCCAAAAATCTAGACAGAAGTAATCTTTGGACAGAAAATATGCATACTGCAAAAAGATTATTTATTTTAATTTTTTAGAAGATTCCTCTTATCGGTTTTAGTTCTAAATTGATGACTATAGAGCTGTATTTTTCCTATACTATCAGAATGATAGCACCAGAAAAATGAATAATCATATTCCATTCCCGCAGATATAGCTTAATGCCTTTTCCACCGCTATCTTTACCAAAAAAAAAATATCCCAGCGATATAGTTCCGATATAACACCACAGAAGTCAGAACTTGGAAAAAACTTCTTCCGTGTATGGAATGAAAGAAGAGTCGGAGAAACATCCAAGAAATAAATAAAAATCATTTTTTTTGTTCTTTTTTGCTTCTTTTCTTTTGTGCACGATGCCGACATTTCCCCGGGATTCTTTTATTTGTCCGTTCGGAGAGAAAATGATGGCCCCAGGTGAATGCTAAATGCAGGACTACCTTTCGGGGGAGGGCCTGGGGGTCTTCTAAAATCGATAAAAAGTTGGAGGGGACCAAGGGGAGAGGGTCTTGTCTTTGGAGATGAATAAGAAGAACGCTGCTCTCCTCCAGATCTGATTTCGAATAAAAAAAGAATAAGAGAAAAAAAGAAAAGTAGATCGAAAAAAAAAGTTCGAGAAAAGGGTATAGGTGGAATTTAAAAGGGAAGAATAGGTCACCAGAGGGGAGGGACTGGAAATGGAACGACGCCGCGTTCAATGAAAGTTCTTCAATTCGAATTTACGATGGGAATATGATTTTATGGGAAGCGGACGTTTTTCGAAACCGGAACGAAAGAATAAATTTGAAAGAATGTTCGTCGATATGGATTCGTGGAGACAAGTGTTTCGGATAGAATAATATCCTTCTGTCGGATGGGTTCCAAGAACCCACCCTTTTTGATGCAAAAAACTTATATATTGCGAGATAGAGTTTAAATGTATCTGAAGGAAAGTATAACGAGAAAATTATTTCAAAAAGGTGTTTATTGTTTATACCTCTGGTAATAAATGGCTTCCCACGCTAAATTTTTGTTCTTAAAACATTTTATTGGGAATTGGTTAACTAATGGCTTTGTTTTTATGTTAAGGCATCTAAGGGGTGTAAATTTTTTCTCGAGGTATGAAAATTTAAACTATTTTCAAACAGGTATAATTCTTTTAAGTTTAAATTAAATAATTCGAATCTTTTACACATTATTTACAAGGAATTGTGGCTTCAAAACAGTGTAAAATTTTTGAAATATAATTATAATTTTAAAAATTATAAGCATATGAAAAAATTCTGTAATAAATATTAAGTAATTTTTGCGTTGCGCACGCTATTTTCTAAAATAGTAGCCTCTGATGTATAAAACTTTATAGAATTATAAAATGTATCATGCTCTTTAAATCTTACATCATTTAAGAATAATATATTTTTTGTATTTCAAAATATTTGAAAACTATTGAAATTTAAAAAATTTTTTTGATAATGTAAAGTTTATTTTTTAAAAAAATATAATTTATTATTATACTAATATAATATTATTACAGTGTAATAAGGATACATTTAACTTTATAAATCAACTTATAGATAGCAATTAAAGCTATTATTTTAGAAAATAACATGCGCAACGTAAAACTTAAATAAATATTTCTTATAGAAAAGTTTCTTATTTTCATTCTTATAATTTTTAAAATTATGATTATATTTTAAACATTTTATACTTTTCTGAAGCCCCATTCCTTTATAAATAATGTGTAAAAGATTCGAATTATTTAAGTTAAATTTAAAAGAATTATACTTGTGTTTGAAAATTGTTTATATTTTCAGCCCTGTAGAGAAATTCAACACCCCTGAGACCCCACAAACAAGTAAGTTGTTGTTGCTTAAAATAATTTTAAATGCGTCTGAGTTTAAATTTTTCCTAAACGCTTTAAAGGAAGAATTTCAAATGAATCAAGATTCGGGTATTTTACTCAATCAGGGCTGCGACATTTTTTCAGTACCTTTTTATTCCATTTTTTTCTATTTGCTTTATATAGCCATTGAATCGTTATTAACTCAAAAGTATTCATAGCCCATGCTACTCGGAATCGATGCTCTTTCTTTCTTGCTGATGACATGTCTAATGAGGCGAAGTATCTTGAATAAAGGAACATTTCTTAGAAATCAACACCCCTCTCCTACACGCGTACACACATGCACACAGTCCTCCCAAACTTAAGATGCAGCCCGTGTTTTGCGTCTAATTTGAAAATTATTGAATATAAAAGCAAGAGAAACCAAACAGTTTTTTATTGAATGTACGCATAAATTTGTTGCCCCGTATTCGTTAAAACACTTTTCGGTATTATCGGTTTTGGCAAAGTTTTCTTGAAGTTAATTTTTATTATTCATATTGAAATTATGAATTTTATTCTTATTTCCATTTTTTGTAATGGATATCTTTGAAATACAACTTCACAAAACACGCAAACTTGATAGAATTTGTGACGAATCTGTACGGCACTTTATCACTAATACTCTTAGGCGTCTTTGGGGATTGTAAATTCGCGTATATTTCCAACCAGCTCTAAAAGAAGAAACCGGGATATGCAAATTAGTTAAAGTATTTAAGGAGAGTGTTGTAAGTTAACAGTAGGCTAGTACGCCAAGAGATACGTTGAAGGTGTTCTAAGAAGATTCAAGTTGACTGTGCGATTAGCTTCTCGCGGATCATTAGACAGTGATCTACAATTGGAAAGTTTGATACGCCTGGAAAGTGAGGTAGTAAAAGGAAGGTGAGATTTAAATCTAGATTATCGGCTCATAAGAGTAAATATATAATAAAGTTAGTGGTAATTTAATGAATGTTAGTAATTTAAATTGCTTTTATCTCTCGATCCTCTTATTCCGGTAATCCCGTTCGATATTGAGTTTAATAGTTGATTAGTATTATATTTCGTGATTTAATTTAATAGTAAGGGTCAATCACATTGATGTAGACATATTGATTAATCTTTGTAATTAGAAGGTTGATAATTGATTCAAGTGAATAAATATAATTTGTAATTGTAAAAATGTCGTCTGTTCTTTCTTTGCCTCAAATCAATCTTGGTGTCCAAGGTGGAATCCAGGGGGATTCTCACAAATTGGAAAAAGCAGTCCACTACAGTTTTTTGAGGAAAAAATTAAAATATTGAAAAACCGGTTTGAATAAGGAATGTGTCCACTCCTAGCTACAATGATTTGACTGCAATTATATTCCATGCTCCCACTTAAATTGTCGTACACCGAAATAGAAAGAGGAGACCAGATATGAAGTAACCAATACTCCTCCTTATGTAACATTTTTGGAGGACTTAAAATAACAACACGCCTGCCAAGGTAGTCTAAAAATGCTCTATAGCAGCAGTTCTTAAACTTTAGATCACCGTGGCTCTCCTTTATGTATAAGACTGACATCATGGAGCCCCAAAGGTTTGAACACACCTCCCTGACTTCCATCACATGCCTGAGTTATTTAAAGGCTCCTCAATAGCCTTAAGACGGCCTCTGCTCCACAGACGTTACGTTATTGACGCTGTGTGGTTGTAAACAATAAAAAAAAACTGAATTAATATTTTTAATCGAAATACACGCCCTAGTATAGTTTTTCATTGGGTTTAGGGATCTAGTCTAGGATCTCAGATGGGTAGATCTTTCAATTTTTTCCACGAGGTCTTTCAGAGTCTGTAAAAAAAGAAAATCTGAACACTGAAAGAGAGACTTTCGCGGATCCTCTAGGAAGGCTCTATGGAACCTCGGATGTCCACGGAACACAGTTTAAGAACCTCTTCTCTATAGGATTTAAGTCTGGAGATTAAGCCGGCCATCAAATTTGTTCCAAACTGTGATCCATAGCAAGAGTAACTCTGTAAGCTCACGCGATTCCATTCATCAGAATGAATTTATTATTATTAGTAGCAGCATATATAGTAGGACATATCACTCAAGGATGTTCACCCAATACTTACACCAGCAAGAATTCCTCCATAGAAAACACTATACAAACATCCCCACCACGCCAACACGAGGACTTTGAACCACGACAGATTTAACGTGCACCATCCCTTTGAGTGGTGCGTCTACAGTGGCACCAATACTTGAACCCATGACTCGCAGGTCAAGAGTTCATGACCATGATCACATGGCTACCACGGCCCTTTTCCTATGGGATATTACTTGGTTAAGATAGGTATTATTCCTTTAATACATCTTTGGTATATAATTTCCATTTTTTTGCAATTTTATCCCCAAGTAATGTAAAGATAATTTTGAAATGAGAGATAGTTAAAAGTATTTATTCAAAAAAAATAATAATATTAAAGGTATGATGCCGAATCTTGTTCTTTTTATTCCTAGGTCATAAAGTATTTTTAAAATGATATTTACAACTAGGAAAAAATGCTTTGTAACAAAACACACAACTAAAAGTAAAGACAGAATTCTAAGCAACTAATAGTAAAGACAAAAGACATTAAAAAGAACGCCGTGATAAATAATTATTTTGTAGAATACATACAGAGTTTCTAACCGAATCAGAAAATGACTCTAAGAGCGTCATTTATTTCAGAAATATTAATACAAGTTTCCGAATAAATCACATATAATCTTTTAGAAAAAAAATTAAATATTTGATAAAAATACTAAACAAGAAGAAAAAAAAATTGATTTACAGGGGAACGTAAAAAGTCGAAACAAAAAACCCATATCTAAACAAGAAACAAATAAATACTATTAAATTTACTAACTCCCCTGAAAACAAAGCAAATTCTTATCTTTGTAAAGCGAGATCTTGCTGCTAAACAACATGAATGAATGCCGAAACAATGTCTGAGTCTATTGAAACACTGTTCAATAAATGACGTTTAGTTTTAGTAAATAGTATTGCATCCCTTCCGCCATTTTGGGTTTCTTTCGATGAAGGAACGTGCCTGGCATTTGGCAGAATCTTTAAACAGGCCATGCATTTTCCTGTGACAAATCTTATACTTGGAAGAGACAGACTCGCAAATAAATAGAAAGAATGACTTCAATTTATGTTGTCGCTTTTGACATAACTTCGATAAAGAAAACTTTATAAAAGCATGTTATATATTATGTTTTTTTATGAACTGAAAGATGATATTTTATAATGCATACATTTTATGTATATTTCTTTCTCAGATTTTGAGTGAGAAATAGCTGATTGTTAGGCTTATCTGGTACTTTAAGAAATATTTGGGATTCAATATCATTAAAAAATAATAACTTATATAGTGAATATTTTTAATAATAAGGATAAATTATTGATTTTTAATAGCAATACACTTTAAAATAGAATGGGAAATAGAAATATTCTAAGAATAAATTTTAAAATAAAGTAAAAAACTCAAAAAAATCATTTTGCTTTGTTATCTACATTATAAAAATATTTATTGGAAAACATTGCTTAAAAAATAATTCTTTATATCGAATAATTTATTTTAATTTTTATCTTTTTTGAGTGTTTCAGTTTGGCTTTTATAATATGGTTAGAGTATGTATTTTTTTAGTGAATTAACTTTTTAGTGAAACAAGAAAATAATTTAATGGTGCAGGTTTTTAATAAGAGCACGGTTTTACGTTCGTACCTCATAACTATTAAGAAAACCTAGTGAAATGCTATCGTTGAAACAAATTTAAACTTTTTTTACTGGATCAAAATTCCTCAAACAGACTCTTCAGCAATGAAATCTTGAATTTAATTTAAAAAATAGGCCATATGTGTGAAGATAATTCTCTTATAAACCTCACAGATAATATGAAATAAAAGCACTAAATTCAACTTGAAGTGTATTCATACACATGATATAGTGTGTGTATAACACTAACTTTTACGCCTGCTATAAAAATTTTAATTCTAAAACAAAACTTTTCTGAAAACTAGGTTGTGATTAGGGATTGCAATACCGGACCAAAAGTTCATTACCGGTATTCGGTATTTTTTAGATCTTAACACCGAGATACCGGTTTTAATACCAATAGTAGAAACTTTAGAAAAAGAAAAGAAAACACAAGTGTTTCTTTGTTTTATTTGCCAGTTTTAGTAGAGGGTGTAAATATCACAAAAAATAATGGGTAACTTATAAATTATAGAAGTATATAAAGAATCACAAAAAAGTAAAGGAACATCTTATTAACTTAAATCACAAATATGTGTAAATATCACTATCCAGTCTATGGACTGTGGTTTTCATCATATAAATAAGGAAACCTAAACGAAGCATTATCAACCGATTTTTTATGTTCCTGAAAGTTATTCTTATTTATTTTATGGGTTATTACTTATGAATATATATATATATATATATATATATATATATATATATATATATATATATATATATAATAAAATCTGAAAAGAATTGTTTGAATCCTAAAATATGATAAGCAAATGCAATGTGAATAACAAAATCATCAAGTTAAAAAAATTGAAGACTACACAACTACAACCGTGTTTTCACAGATACGAATATGAGACTACGAATTTTACACGTATACACAATCCCTCTGAGCTGTAATAGCCTCTTTGGAAGATTCACATATTTTATCACTTATCTTGATTGTACTATGCAACTTTGTATTCACAGTCTAATTAATTTAGCTGGTTAGGGAGACATAAAAACAAAAACGTATACTATTTTGCTACGTTGGCGGTCTCTGAACATATAGTGGAGACAATTTTAAAGATTTCTATTAAATACCAAAAAAAAACGGTATTTAAATTTGTGAATACTGGTATTACAAAATTATACCAATGGTTCAAAATACCGGTATTCGGTATTCCGGTATTGCAATCCCTAGTTGTGATTGAAATAGAAAATGGTTGGATCCTATTTTAGACCACACTTTATTTATCACTAACTTGGTGAATTAATGTCCCCAAATTGAATGGAAATCGAATACAGAAAAATGAGCTGCTGGCACAATTAGGCATTTTTTTCTGTAAAGGTGTAGACTAAAATAAGATTCTACCAAAATCTCACTAGATTTTTTAAAAAAGTTCTTTAAATTTTTTCTTTTATTTTACAGCCTTTGCAGGATATCGGATTTGTAGAAGAGCCATTTGGCCGCTATTTCATTGACAGCATTTACTCTGCCCTTAACAAAATATATGTAATATACTACGTTAGGCTTAACCATCAATATCCGAGGAAAAATTTTGCACTGTAAATTTCAAAACAGTAATGTGTTATAACAGTAAAGGGGAAACACCTATAAAGTATATTATTTTTTTACCTAAATAAATGAGGCAGACAATTATTTTTATGAACAATCGAAAATAATTTATTCAAAACGTTTATATATATTAAAAACCTTTTGATAAATCCTGGAATTAGGTTGAGGAAGTGCATAATATAAATGCTAGCAGAGCTTAGACTTTTTGATACATTTTTTTTTATTTCGAGAAAAGATTTTTAGCTGAAAAAAAGTTCAAGAGCCACGGGGAAAGCAGAAGTGCAAATATATGAAAGAACCGCAGAAGTCCTCGTGTTTGAGTTGCACATTTTTGGGAAACCCAAGGTAAACACCTTTCACTCAGATTGACATGAAAAAAAGAGTACTTCGAAATATACTGAAGGTTTTTACTCTACTTCTTACTCAAGTAAAAATAAAAAGGGTATAAGATTTGTTTGGAGGCATAAAAAACCGGTAGAAAACTGATTTTGGAAGGAAAAAATTCCTTTTTGGGAGGGAGGAAAAAACTCAAGCGAAAGCCTCAACTTGAGTGAAACTGTTTCTGCTCGTAAGAATAAATCATGAGACTTAATTGTAGTAGATTTAGATCTGACAAGAGAGATTACTACTTCACTTAGATAGTGAAGAAGTTTTAACTCTACTGCTTTTTATAGCTTTCCTTTTAACCAGCGTCTAAATAAATTATATTTAAAAAAATGTGTTCTATTTTTTTTAATCTACTTCGATCACAATAATAATTTATCCACAGATGAATATTTTTTTATTTCTTATAAATCAATACTTGCTTGAGAAATTTTTTTGACTAAAACTAGTATTCTGGAATCTTTTACTAAAGAACTATAAGCAACAGAATATTCTAAGAAATATGTACATTATTATTTTAATGTAGATCTGATTCCGAGCTTACTTTTATCAACTTTAAACGAAAATTCTTTACATTTTATTCTCTCATTCAAAAATACTTGTTTTTAATTTTTTTTTATATACATTACTTTTAAATACATAACAATTACTTTCGAGTTTTTCATGTCAATAGAAGTGAAATCAAATTGAGTGAGTGTTTTTATTAACTTTGCACTATAAATCATCACGTAGGCTATTGGCAATGAATCTCGTAATTTTGAGCCATTGATCAAGTGATGAGGACGACACCTGAGCTAGCAACCCCCTCTTCGGACTTCAACGTCCGACCTTCGTCCACCAACGCGATGACTTTGATACTCGTCAGATTTAACGAGCATCATCAGCTTCTCTACACAGCAAGGCTTCAGTAACTTGAGGTTCGAAGTCGTGATACACCAGCCAGAATAGTGCACTCGAATGTCCATTATTGGAAAAGTCTAGTAAAATAAGTTAAGCAACAATTTGAATTTAATTTCTCAGTATTCAGAAATTTATAAAAAAAATATTGCGTGGAACGTCACGCGATAGAAATGTAACTTCTTTGGAGACGTTGGAACATTGATTATTTACCCTAATATTCCAAATTGACCGAGCACATGTCTCAATCACCTAATTTGCGTGAAAGGTATTCGTGGCGAAATGAGTCTTTCTGATGCCGAATCCATAGTAGAAAGATGTCCTGGAATTTTTGGGTATACAATACCATTATATTTTGATAAATTTCGTATACTTTTCCTATTTAAACTTAGTCGGAAATTGTAGCAAGCTTTAATGCGTCTTCTAAATTAATTCCCGGTAAAATATTTTGTAAAATATTTTTTGTGCAGACGTTCTCAAATCATCTCTAAACCATGATCTATCATAAATTGAACGCCCATATCAATTGAACGATTGTCAATGAATCGCTTTTGAAAATCTTTGTGAGCATTTTTATGGGAATCATAGTCTTTGTAACATAAGATAGAATTTATTATTGATTTACGTGCATCAGTTCCAACACGCACTAGAATTGTTAAGGGCTCTGTAGTTAATGGCACAGGGTGGTTCATTAAGTCCATATTAATCTGTGCAGTCATTGGAAGTGTCTCAATAGCATTCCCATCCCTTAAACTGATCATTAAGAGAGTATTTTGCAGTGTTTTTTTCCCGTGCTCGATATTCTCTCCTGTATCCTGATGGAGATTCCGCAGTAGCACTTAATAAATTTGCAATATTTTTCTGGTATTTTTTTCCTTGCTTTTTTTTTGTCACTTTTTCGACTGGACTTGCTGCTAGTTTTTCTTTTTTCTTTCTTTCACGAAACACTTTTCCTTTTTGTGCATTTGATTTAGGCATTCTGACTTGAATAATTATAATAATTCAACGCAAATAAAAGTCAAAAAAGCAAATTAGCCGCCGAAAACATCGCCATGTTGCAAACAATCTAAGAAAATATTTCGAAAAAGCACGCTTTTACTGCGAGAGCTATTTTGTCTACACCGTAATGTCACTGCATCTCATTAAACCGTTGATAGATGTTCCCGGATCTGGGGGGAAAGGACCCTCAATAGGAAGGTGGGCAAGTTGACCAATCGGAGGTGAACAATCATCTAACTTTTTCACGGATATGACGCAAGTCACGTTGTGTCCCCGCTCCCCCTTTTCCTCCCAAATCGCTATCCTGTCATCATGGTGACGATTTGGAGGGATGGGAGGGGGGCGGGGAGACTACTTCCGTTCACTTTTTTCACTGTTACGCAAAACTGGAAAAATTTCTCATTCACTCTCGAGCGCTAAGAAGTTTCACTTCAAAAATTACTTTAGGTTAATATTTGTTGAATTTACTTAATAATATATTATAGGACGAACAATACAGGATTGATAATGTGGCAAAAAGGTACTGCAGTTCAAATTCACTGGAATTCAGAAGCGTGGAAGAACAAGGCTGAGCTGGACATATTCAGTTTGAATCAGATTTTGGGATCATAGATGAGAAAACTTAGAGAACGAAAATAAACAAGAGGTCACTACGGAAGAATCTTCAAGGGAAACCTGTGGCCTAAGAGGGTCCGTCTTGCCAGATATGATGACAATGATGATTATAGAACTGAGAGAACTAAAAAATCATAAAGCCATGTATTTTCCTCAATTTGATATCAATTGACCCAAGACAAATATTCCTCTTTTCAAAGCGTAGTTTTATGGTTCTAAGACAGCGTTTCTCAAGCTGTGGGGGGCGCCCCCTAGGGGGCGTGAGCATATCGAAAAATCAAAAATAAAACATTTAAAATAGTGTTCAATTTATTTAAAGGAAGCAAAACAAAATACATTCTAACATTATGACAAATCTATACGGAACTTTATCACTAACCTTCTGAGACGTCTATTTTAGGGAAATTTAATTCCCTACCTATTTCCAATCAACTCCAAAAAGAGGACATGGATTCCTTGTTATGCAGATTAGATAAAGTATTTAAGTCAAACGGAATAGTAAAGTAAAAAGCATTAGGAGAGAGAGATTGAAGCAGGAAGTTATGATAGTCAAGTTAGAGATTTATTATTGAAGATTTCTAGGTGGATAAATTAATCTCAGAAAGAGCTGAGATTCAGTGTGGTAAATATTGATTTATAATTAAAGTCTCATTAAAGTTTTATATTAGGAGTAAGATTAAAGTTAAATGTTCAATAGGAACATTATTGAACATAATTCTGGGATCTCTTATTGCGGTAATCTCTGCGTGATCGATATTCTAATTGTTAATTAATTGGATCATTAAATATTTAAGTAAATATAAAGGAAAGTCCCTTTTAAACCTCATAAAGCTATTTTGATTTATTTGTTATTAAAAGTCTTTGATTCTATTTGGGAAAGATAACCAAATAAAAGAAAGTTATTGATAAAAATGGCTACTGGTTCTTCTTTGACTCAAAATTATTCTCGTTCTCAAAGTGAGATCCAAGGGGATCTTCACAACATAGTAAAAATTAAAGTGCATATTCACACTGATATAAGATACTTATAAATGTATCAGTAGGGCAAAAAGTATTTGGTAATTAATTTATGAGTTTGGTAATTAATTTATGAGATCATTTGTGCAGTTTATAATTTAAGTCGCGTTGTACCTTTAGCGTCGAAGTACATTATTAGTGCTTTCAATACATAGTTGCTGTATGAGGGGGCGATGAAAAGTATGACTGAAAATTGGGTCGCAAGTATTGAAAGTTTGAGAAGCACTGTTCTTAGATAATGTGCTCCACAATTTTTTTTATGACCACGGACTGATCAACCGTGGTACACTGAGGGAAAGCGCGTTGAGTGTTTATATTTTAGTTTGTTAAGATTTGAATTTAATTGTATTCAAAATAAAATACAGTTACAGCAAAAAATGAATGTAAAGGGAAAGTCGTTTAAAACTGAAAGAAATACTCCTTAATAAATAAAATGGAAATAATTTAATGCTCCTTGGGTGACCCTGCACCATTTGATCCCTGGACCGCTACCAATCCGCATCCCGGAGCTTCGAGATCATTGTTCTAAAATTTATACCACTTCACTTTCAGAATTCTTAGTTCTAAAGTTCAAAGGAATGCCTTTTTTGTCATAAAAAAGAAACAATTTAATTATAATCGTAAAATATCTCTAAACGTAGTTTTGCCTGTATATGTAATAAAAACCAAGTAAGACTTTATCCCTTCTAACAGTGAAGTGAAAGGAACAAATCAAGAATTTTCTGCCTCAACAAAAATATTCCGTCCGTTAACTTCGACCGTCTCATCTTTAATTCTTTCCATTCAGCTCGAATGAGATCACTTGGAATTCTGAGCGCAGTCTCTCATTCCATTAGTCTTAAAAACAACGCTTAATTTCATCATCCATTAGACTGTAGAAGTCATAGTTCGAGCTTTATCAAGACATCTGTACGAGATTCCCATACGAACATCGTCCATGCCTAAGTAAAAGAAAATTCAGTTAATTGAATTACAGCGACTGCAACGTAAATGAGGAGAATCTCCAGTGAAATCCAATTGTGGAAATCAGCCACTGCGCTTTCTTTGTTCTCGTTGTGCTGATTTTGAGCTAAATCTGGTGTAAAATGATCGGAGGAGAAAATAAACTCGAAATAAGAAACACAGATTAAAAGGAGAATAACGAATTTGGCTCTTTAAAGATCTTCTGTAGGGAATTAGAACTGCTGTGGAGTTCACTCACAGATCTCTTTTTACTTTTGTGAATCTTTTCTGATTGTGCAGTAAATAAAGGGTTAAAACTTTCGTCTGTTCTGAAGTAAACTGATTAAAGGAGGTGTATATAAAGAAAAAAAAGTTAGTTCTAATTTTTGTGAAGATTTCGCGCAGAAGCTAACAGTAAATATTTCATAAAATTAAAGTTAAGTAGAAAAAAAAAACCTTCGAGATTTGTTGGTCACTTTATCGAGTGGATTAGTTTAATTATAAATACCCAGAAATTATTTTACTATGGATTGTTGTTGATCAGGGATTCCAAAAACAGACATTATAAGTGGTGTAGAATCTACTGGGTATTCTTGAAACTTCCTGAGAATCCCCAAGAAAAAAATCCAATATTTTGAAATAAAGATAAAATATTGTTACAAATTTTATGTAATTGATGTTTAAAATAGTGCTAATAATTTGTATCTGGATGTATAATACGTTTATATTACTTTCTGTTGCATTTATTTTATGTTAAAATTGTAATATTCGCAGACAACACCATGCCTTACATTATAATTTAGATTCAAAGAAAATTTGGCGAAATTTTGACGATACAGCCAAGTTGACATCATTTTTGGCAGCCATTTTGGTGACTATCGATGACAACTTTTTTTCGCAAAATCATCTTGAGAATTTGGGGAGTGACTTAGAATTGATGGCGCCTTGGATTCAAGTAAATACGGTATATCACATATGCGTTTGTTAGGGCTCAGGTATTTAAAGTTATAGCTCGTGAGATCCATAGACAAAAAAGTTGAGAACCTTCATTATTGATGGCAACTGGACATTCTAACTTTCAACCTCGTGTAACGATCAAAGAAAATCACTAAAACTGTAAACCAGAAAATAAAAGTTGCTCAAGAAGTCATATAACAAAATAACTGCAGTATTTTTTTTATCGAAATCGAAAGAAATTTAAACTTGTGCTTGTAAGACATGACACGAAAAACTAACGTAAGAAGCTATGCTGCAATCGCAATAAGATTAACAACATTTTATATCTTTCCTAATCGATAATCCCTCTCCCCATATACATAGATAAGTTTAACTTGAATCAACAGATTTAACATATACGCTTTTGTATTTGTCTTTCTTTCTCTTTTTAGACAATACACAGCATTAACATGTAACTGTGTTATGTCTTTTCAGCGAGATCCCAAAACATTCAAACGTACTTATTGTTGCTATACTTAATGTTATATTAAATAGAAAATTTCAGAACAAAACATTAGTTTTCCACGATTTTATGCACTCAAAGATTACTATTCACGTACGGAAAAACATAATTTTTGATTACGTATCGATTTTTTTCCTTCAATTTATGAACTCTAGAGAGCAAAGTATACAAATGTAAGATATTTTTCTAAACACGCATAAAAAATGGGGAAAAATAATTAATATTTAATCAAAAATTCTGTGTGTGAATACATACACTGTAGTTCTGAAGCTATAATCAAATCCTTTTAAAAACATTTCAAATAAATAAAACATGAAATAATAAAAAAAAAGGATGTTAAGGTAAGAATGGAATGTGTCTATTGTACTATTAATGTCTAGATTTACTGAAAACTTATTTTCGTATTGATTGATTGATTGTTTATGAACAATGCAATTAAAAGTGATTCCAAGTGTATTAACGACGGACCTCAATTACTTCTAAAAAGAGGAAGTAAGAATGAAACGAAATTTAAAATTCCGTATTTTTGAATTAATATATTCCAATATGAAATTCATTTATACGAGTATTCTTTCGTTACTTCTATATCTTTATATTTAAAAGGGCATCTAATTCATTTCAATATGCAAAAAATTTAAAAACTCGCGATTCGGTCAAAACCGTTCAAAAATGACATTTTACCAGAAGTCCTATATAATATACTAGCCCTTACCCACCTGCTTCGATGGGTACTACATAATGTTGTAAGAATATATACTGATCATATGTGTAAAAATTATAGATATCTAAGTTTTAGCGTTAAGCATTCGATTGTATTGAAAAAAATTCTTATAGATTTCACCATTTGATTAAAAAAAGGATAGCACTTCTAAATAATAATTTTTAAAAAAGAAGCAGAGTTATTTTTTACGTTGTCGTAACCCGCTTCCTCAAAATGGATCTAATTTATCTGCAACGCCCCTTAAGCCCACGTAACACCCCTTGGGAGACAACTTTTACAAATTTTCGTTTATAGCGGCTTTTTACTGCATAAAAGACGTGTGCCCACCGAACTTCAAGTCTGTAGGTCAAATAGCCCGAGAATGGGAATATTTATCTGTACCGACCCTTAAGCTCCTGCAACGCACGTTGGAAGTCGATTTATTTTCACAATATTTGTTTTGTAGCGGATCTCTACTCCATAAAAGGCACGTTCCTACTAAGTTTCAAGTCTGTAGGTTGAATAGTCCATGAATGGGAATATTCACTTGTAATGCCTCTTAAGCTTTAGCAACGCCCCTTGGGGTCTTTTTTCACAAAATCCGTTCTTAGCAGAACTCTACATCACGAAAGGAACATACCTAGCAAATTTTAAGTCTGTAGACCAGATAGTTCTGGAGATTTCGTAATGAGTGAGTGAGCCGCTTTTTCCTTTCATATATAGAGATTGAAAGAAGATTTTTAAATATATTTATTGCTAATAAAACTTTCATTTGAAAAATGACTGATTATAATTACCATTTAAGAATGTACTGCAAAAAATCAGCATAACGTTTGGATGTACCAATTTCCGATAGTAAAAATAATCAACAAAAAATATTGAAGAAATCAGTGTAGTAAATAATTTTATTCCACTTTTTTCACATATCCATTATTTTAAATTACTGTTTTTGTATTGAAAACCATTTTCTTCTTATTCTACTAACCATTATTATGGATTGGAAAACCAAATGCTCTGTCAAAAAAAAAAAAAATGTGAAGGAATCAAAAGAGAGACAACACAACTCAAAAACGCAAACAACAAATCGGTTTTCGTCAGAGGAAAAATAAAAGTTTTAAAGTAATGCGTGTCAACATCAATATCGGCAAAATGATGTAGATTCTAGTATTTTACGATATGTCTCGAGACCAAGAATTCACGAACCTTTTAGGGAAAAAAAAGCAGGCTTTAAAAAGATTTTAAGTCCAAATCAAATATTTTCGAACATATTTCGAGCTGCAAGCAAAAAGATTTTTTTCTTTACTCAAAAGACCAAAGTTATATGTTATAAAGTTTATAGCAAAAACAACCTTTATTGAAGGGAAATTTCTTACGTATAGAAAATCAGGCTAAAATAAAAGTTTTTAAATGATGATCTTGATTTTTATAGAACATATTTATAGATATTTCAATCAAAACAAAATAATTGCTCATCGACTAAACAACTGTCTCACTAATCTTAAGGATCATTTTATGTGGCTAATTCACACTAAATAAATCTTGATTATAGTTCATTTTATATAAAAGTTTTGATTTCGATGTGTTTTATTTTATGGTTATACTATTTTTACTGATTTTAATTTAATAGGATTGATTTATATGCCCATTTAACCCTTTAGCGGGCAGTGGCTAATACGTCTAGCCACATATTAATATTTTTTTCTCGAAGCGGGTGTTGGATATTTAGTCTATCTATACGCTTTAACTGAAGCTAAAATGCATAAAAATTAATTCGGATGGCAGCATGATACCTTTTTTTGCATTTCATGTCTTCTGATGGGTAGTTAAAAACAGTTTTTCTTGGTGTAAATCTACAAATTGTATTTTGATTACTATAAATAAAATTTCTGATATTTGAAAAAAATTTCGACATGTCTTAAGTATGCTTTTCTCTCATCTGAATGAAGTAAGCAATTGTACAATTAAAAAAGGTTTTATTTAGGTTTTTGGAAATTTTTAATATGTAAATAGAGGCTCTATCCACTGCCCATTTAGAAAAAGAAAATGACCGAGAAATTTTCGCTTTTCCTGTGCTAGAGAGAGGCATTTAGAATCACGTGAGAATGTAGGGGTGGGGTGAGAAATATCAACAAATTTTGTTAACAATATGTGGTACAAAATTCTTGGGTTCGAAAATCTTTCATTATAGCTTTCCTGCTCGGAGAAAACGTTTGCATATTATTAAGTTACACAGTAAATAGCTCATGAAATTTGGGAAATAACTAATTTAAATTCTCAAAAATATTACTTTATTTCTAACTTTTTTCATACTAAAATTAAATAAAATATAAAATGTGGATAAATACCAAGTTCAATGCATATTCTAAGTATTCTGTATATTTTCTAAGTTATATATATATATATATATTTATATATATACTGCTCAAAATAATTAATGGATATTGCGGTTTTAGGTGGATCTTGTGGCTGGGAAACTTTTTAGCTGATTGATACATGGTCGACAGACGTAGTAGGTTATATGAGATTAAATTACACATGTTTGGCAGAAAAAAATACATTTTATTGCGCATTTGCGTACAAAAGAAAAAAACACACAATTTTTGCATATGAGAAAAAAATAATAAAAAATGTGTTTTCTTCAAAGGAAATCATTTTCAGTAGTGAGTATGGTTTCCATGGACGGCCAGCAACATTGAGCACCTTTAAGGCATGGAGTCAATGAGGCTATTAATCACGAGTTGGGGTACTCTATCCCACTCTTCCAGAAGAGCTTTTTCCATTTCTTGGAAAGTTTGTGGGGGTGGCTGGTGGCCAGCAAATCCTCTTCCTAGAGCGTCCCAAACGTTCTCTATTGGATTCATGTCTGGAGAATACGCTGGCCATTCCATTCGTACGATTCCTTCCTCGAAAAGGAAATCCTCCACCAGGTTAGTACGATGTGGTCTGCTATTATCGTCCATTAAAATGAAGTCATCTGCGATTGCTGCAGCGTAAGGGACTACAATATAGGTCTGAGGATCTCATTCCTATATCGGCGAGCAGTCAGAGGTCCATCTCGAATGATGTAGAAGTCTGTGCGCCCGTCAATGGAGATGGCAGCATACATTAACACTCCTCCACCACCAAATCTGACACTTTCGTGCACGAACGCAGGATTATTCCTACTGCCACGGTCCCTCCAGATGAAAATACGCCTATTATCCGGATGAACAGAAAAGTGGGACTCGTCAGAAAAAAGAACATTGCTCCATTCATTTCTCCTCCAGTTCACATGTCTGTTGCTCACTCCCTGCGGTCGCGACGATGCCTTGATGTTAGTCTAACACATACCAGCGGTCGCCGAGCATACAGACCTACACCATGGAGCCGGTTTCGGACAGTCTGAGTTGAAACCGTGGTGCCAGTAGCCGAGCGAAGGTGTTGTTGGAGAAGAGTAGCGTTTATATTTCGGTGTCTCCAAGCCGTTAACACTAAATAACGATCTTCATTGGGCATTCTTGCCCATCTACGACCTTGTCCTGGTCTTCGGCCTGCACTTTCAGTCTCCAAAAAAACGGTTCCAGATCCTGGAAATCACACTTTGTGACACTCCAATGGCTTGCGCTACTTCGGCTTGAGTTTGGCCCCCTTCTAACTTACCAACAACTCTCCAAGCTTCTGAATCGGTTAAATGACTTTACTGAGACATCGTACTCATCGAAACAAAGCAGTCATCGAATGCCGATCATCTTTGTCTTCATTTCAGTTGAAAGTCAAATTTCATTCGCTGTCGCTGAAGCGACGTTTTTGACGTCGAACTCAAAATTAGCATACTCTACAGTTTGAAAATCAGAAAAATTTTCATTTGTGATTATCTTCCATTTTCGGCAAAAAAATTTCGCTTATATCTTTATTTTATATAAAACTTACAATATCCTTTAATTGTTTTGAACACAGTGTATATATTCTATGTAGTACAATTATTCTATTATTATTAAATTACACTTATACTTTGTATTTAATTGTTATTGAAATAGTTATTACATAAATGTTAATTTTTCGTAGAAAGTTTATTGTAATATCATTAATTATTTCTATTCTGAAAAGTAAGTTAAATGTCCTAAATTCGCAGTGGCTATAACGTTTAGCCACCACCCAGGAAAAAACCCCACGATTAGATACTTTTTTTTGACTAAATAATGTTTATAGAGGATGAGAACATTACATTTATAATAATTATGAATAAAGGATTTATATATTTATTTATTTATCTATTTGGTCTTCTATAGATAAATAATACACAAAAGTATAATTAATTTAGTATTTTGCCACCAAAATTATATTAGAACTGTTTTTTCCATATGGTTAATTATTAAATATATTAAAAAATTCTCAGTCAAAAAGTTAATCTAGTAGTTTGTCTAAACTTTGTATGTTTAAGAGCCATTCTGCACCGATAGAAAGAAATCCCAACACACTAAGAAGGAGTTGTGCTAAATAAACGAAATTTGGTTGGCATGTTTATGCATCTGAAAGATGACATTGTTTCAAGTTTCACGCTAGTAGCGTGAGTGTAGCACTAGTTGCACTGCTATGAACAGGCGAATCAGGTATGCCTTAAATACGTTCTATAAAGTTCATTAGCGTTATTTATGGTAAAAGTTTGAAGCAGTGAGTTGACGTTAGTGAATAATACCTTTAAAAAGACGAAACAGTCATTGCCAACAGCTCACTGAGTTTGAACGAGGATATGCAATAGTGTTAATAGAAGGTGGATCTTTTTCCTCGCAATGCATAAAGACTTAGCCAGGAATTTATCCACTGTGCAAGATTGTTGGCTGCAGTTGTCAAGGGCCTCATGAAAACAGTGTTCTAGGTGGCCACGCAACACTATTGATTGAGAAGATCGTTGTGTTCAGCAAATGGTTGTCTCACGTTCTACTGCGTCTGCAACAGAAATTTAAGCTGCATTCAGCAGCACAATGACAGATCGGGCTGCTACAAACCGATCACTTCGTTGACAGCTCCCTGCCAAATGCTCTATAGCTTCTATTCCACTTTTTTTTAACCACAGCAGTTTGCTACGTCGTTGGGGCCAAGCTATGACTTACTAGGGGACGGAGTGGAGATCTGTTGTGTTTTCTGATGAAAACCGGTTCTGTTTTGTTGCAAGTGATGACCGTGTGTTGGTAAGAAGTAAGATAGGTGAGTACTTACAGTTAATCTGTCTGCGGCCTAGATACACTGAATCTACATCTGGAGTTATAGCCTATGGGTCAATTTACTATGACAACAGAAGCCCTCTAGGGGTTATTCCACACACTCTGACTGCAATATCGTTTGATGATTCAACATGCTTCGCTGCCATTAATAAAACAAATTTAAGGAGATGTCTCCAAATCGGTTAACGGGAGCTCCCGTACTTTTGTTGTAACCTAACATGCTCCCCAGAGTGTGTTGATGTGTTGTTTGGACCGCTAGATACCCGGATTTTCTTCAATAGAGAGCACGAATGGGACAATATTATAAACGTCATACGCAACCAGCATTAACCATCCCTGTAGTACCGACTAAATGAAATAGGCACAGAACTCCATCCCACAAATTGACATCTAGCATCTGTACGAGAAAGTGCAGGTAAATTTGCATGCTTGCATTCAACATTCTGGTGGTTACACCAGTTAATGATGTGCTATCATTTTATATTTGAAATGGATTTTTTGCCCTTACATTAACCTGCAATCAATTAAATATGTTATTTACATTAATGTATTGCTGAAACTGCATTAATTTACAATAATTTTGTCTTGGTGTTAGGACTTTTTTTCAATTAGTGCATAAGGAATGCCAGATTGCAATAATTTGGAGCAAAGGACAAAAAAAAAATTGTAAATTAAAATTATGAATGAATAAAAGATTTGTCTCTAAACTTCAGCGCATTTTTCAGCAACACTATTTAGGAGAATTAATCCTAAATTATTATTCATTACAAGTTGTTCAGAATAAATATACAGTCACAAAGTCATTTTCATTCTAAAATCGAAGAAATAAAATATATCTCACCTTTATAATATATTCTCGACTGTTTTCTTATATTGTCGGAGTTCTTATCTAAAATTTATTATCTACAAAATAAAAACTAAAAGATCTTTTACGATGAATTTTTACTCCTTCCTCCGAACACAGCACGCACTGCTGTTCGACAATCTACAAACCATGTAAATGGAACTAAAATAAATCATAACTTTTCTCCCCTCCTTCTGTAAGTTCCATTTCACGAACATAGTTTTCTGAAAGCAAAAAAAAAAAAAAAAAAACAACCAACAACTCCAAGGGTTAAAAGAAAGAATCGACAGAGAACATTCATTCCCCAAAAAATAAAACGTGGAAAAACCCAACGACACCACCATTTCGCTTTATTTTGCCGCCATAAATTCCACCTTCTTCATATCGAACAACTCTGCTTCACCCCTTCTACCCTCTCATTTTCGAACATATCGGAATATAAGGAAGATAGGAAGATGATTCCCCAAACCATATTTTCTCTTCCTCTGCTTATATCTTCTGAGTACAAGCCAGGGCCTCAACAGAACACAAGACGATCGTTACCTTAAAGGATATTACGATAGAAAATATGTGCTTCCCTTTTGTGCGTTGGTGCTTTTTTATTTTATTTTTCACGAACCCCCTTTCCCAGAGGAAATCTAAGGGAGACAAACATTCGGAAAAGAGAAAAGAGATCTGGAGAAATAAGCCCCTCTCTCCATTTCTTTTTTGCGCCAAATCGGGTAAAATTTCGCCTACTGTTTCTCAACGTTATCACCGGGATCTACACGTTTTAAATGCGCTTAAAGGCCTACAAAGCAGGATGCGTTTCGGTGTTCTAAAAGGAAAGAGAAAATGGTATTTTGGATGATATCTGTCGGTGTTGTGTGCGGAGTTGTTTGATTTAGAGATTATGTGCCGAGCTGCTTTGTGGACCTTCGCCGGGGTTGCAGGCGCGCGTGTGGTACATTCATAAAGCCAATTCTAACTCTTAAAAAGTTGTGAAATAAAACAGTATCTTGCATCTTTGTTGTGTATATCGGAAGTTTATTTAGGAAAGCTTTTATTTAATAAAATGTGGAAAGAGGGAGATGTTTTTTAGTTAAAAACTTTTGTTTGAAATACATGTAATTCTTTACATTCTCTCTCTCTCTTACATTTCCTTTTTTAAAACGAAACTGTAACATATACGTTAAGATGAAACATTTAGTAATTGTATTAAAAACTCAAAAGTAATACATATTTATTTCAACATTATAATCAGTTTAAAATCATTGGATTTGGGGAAAAGTACCATAACATTTTACGGACTTACTGTAGGTGCAATGAAAATATGCATATACGGCGTTATGTTTTATTCTTAAATTAAATGCATTAATAATATCAATTCATATGAAATTTTGCATCGGGTGAGTACTTTTTTTTGCAATTTTACAAAGAGAATATATATATATATATATATATATATTTAAAATATATATATATATTTAAAAAAAGTAACATCTTTAAACTTTGTTCTTCAGTTAAATTTGAATTTTACTTATATGCTTTTCTAATGCTTATATGGGGAATAGATTATTTTTGAGATATTAGATCGAATATATATACCTTTTATATTGCTGTAAAAAATGAAATTGAAATAAATGACTTTAAAGGAAATTTAGGTTTTGCAGCACTCAAAATCTAGTGTCTCAGATAGATGAAATATTATCAAGATAATGGTCTACTCTTTCGAAAAAGTGCACTATTTAATTTATAAAAATGTCGATATTTTTTCTTTCTTTGCATTATCATTATTTGTGGGAAGGTCCTATACTCTCCTATTTTTCGTGTTAAATATCTTCATGACAGAAGAAAATATAATGCAACAAATTTTTTGGGTATTTTTCTAAAGCTAATAATCATAAAATATGTATCTGATGAGAAAAACTAAGTACCGTATATTCCGGCGTATAATGTGCACCTGCAGTTTTTAGGTATATTCGCCATGTATACCACTAAGCCTTTTTCATAAGTAGAAACCTGAAATGTTTACATGCAATGCTCTTATCTTTTGAAGTCTTTTATTGAAAGTATTATGCCAGGTTTTTGAACAACGGCATATTTCAAGAATCAAAATCTTAAAGTGCAAGGAAAGAAATGTTAGAAGATATGTGTATGTTAGAAGGCGAAAAAACATTTACAAAAAGAGGCCAAATGCGTCATGACAGTCAAGAAAATGTGTGTGAGGGGATAATAAAAGAATTAAAAGAGAAATTTAACCTGAAATATTTCAAAAGTCATTTTACAAATAATTTTGGGCCGTGGGTACGCTAGTGGTTAGAACATCTGACTCCAGACTGGAAGGCCTGGGTTCGATTCTCGATGCCACCAAATAACCTCCGAGTACACACTGAGTACGTGCTCGTTAAATCAGTGGGTTAGAAGTCTTGTGGGCTGAGTCGCGAGCGCAGAATATTTCCCTCCCCTTTAGTTCCATGCAGAAATTGTGGAGGTGGAGATAGGTCGGGTCGCCATTTATCGTGTCCCTTCGGGGAATTTCGCCGAGCTAAATCGTACTGTCACCCATATGGTGCTCAAGGCCACCGACAGGCGTTCTTCTAGCCCTTTGCCACGATGAATTTCGTGGGCCTCAATCTGACTACGTCAGACAGGTGGCATTAGAAACAACAACAACAAATAATTTAGTATATGTAACAATCTAAACGGAATGGAAGATGATTATTTGTTTATTTATCAAAGTAACAGTAATGGTAAAGATGGAGCAGTCCTCGATGATGGGCATAGAGCATTGCTTCTCAAACTTTCAATATTTGCAACCATATTTTCAATCATACTTTTCATCACCCCACCCCCCTCGAAGAGTTATCACACCCTTCTAGGGGGTTCCCCACAGTTTGAGAAGCTCTGGCACAGAGTTATAACCGAAGACCAATATGATGAACTGTGTTCAGTTATTCAATAATTGAAACTCGTACGATATATCATTTCCATAAAAAAACAGTATTTAGATACATAACAAATCTGATTTTTTTGTGCTCATCTCTTTATTTTTAAAGGTATCATTTTTAATATCTGGCAAAGAACTTGCGCTAGTAAATTTCTATTTTACTTTTTGCGTTAAAAGGGTACGCTATATGCTGGTATATACGGTGATTTCAAAACTTCTTCACTGAAGTATAATATTGATATCTCTTAACACGAAAACATACTTTTAAACAATTATATAACATTTTATGACTTGTGACGAGTTATACCAACCTTTTTTCTATAACCCAAGCCTTCACGGATCATTTCTAGATAAAACACCGGAGTTGTTTCTTAAGATTTTTCCGCTCACCCCAATTTTTTACCGCTCTATTTCCCCCTTAAGAGTTGATTCACCCGATAAATCCGAGGACTGTAGCAGCCAAGGCGTACGGTGTAATCGGTGTGAACCGTTTTCATTATCTGCGGACGGGGTGCCGTATCGATCTCTTTCTGCTGACGCTGATGTTTTAAAAAAAGGTGAAAGTAACAGGTCATTCATTTCCTGTCCGGATCGTAATTTATTACTTTTCCAAAACATCGAGCCGAGTCAGTTTTAATCTGGAGAGAGAGGAAAAATGATCGAGGAATTGTAAAATGGTCCTTTTCCCCTGCCTTTGATGAAGTGCAATAAAGAAAACATGACATGTCCCGGGAAATATTCTACTCCGCTCCTTTTTGCGATACTCACTCTCTATCTTTCTCTTTCTCACCCCCTGTGCTTTTTCCTAATTACTTGAAAAGTTTTCGGAAAGTGCCCAGCCGTTCTTTAAAAGCAGAAATCTGTCAGGGCTTTTGTTTAACGGCATTAGTTTCCAAGGTTGTTTATGGGGCGAGAGTGTTTTGTGGAGCTCTTTCGCTCGTTGATAGCGATTTGTTGTGGTGTTATAAAACTATTTAGGATCATTAGTTATCTTCTTCAATAGTGATGTCCTTAATCTTACTTATTTTGTTTTGTATGGTTATGTGATTGCGCACTGAACAGATCTTTAATGTTCTGATTGGCTCTACGGGAGGTAACGAAGTGTTCATAATATGTTTAGATAATTTCTTTTTAAAACTGGTTTTTTGGAAGTTGTTCAGTACCGCTGGAAAATTAATATTAATTACCTAACTTAGTTATTTTTGTGTGATTCAAAGGCCACACGCTCTCAAACTTCAACAGGTGTAGTTAGTGATATTGATTAGACTATGAATAACCTCTTTTTCTGCCAGTTGTTTCAATGTCGTCAGTTTGGTGGTATTTTACTTTTTTTGTCATGTATTTTCTGTATGCCTATATGAACCGGATCTCTCAGAAATTAATCTCGTTTATTAATCAATGAAAAATTGTTTCGTGGAAAAAAATAGAATCTGGTCGTGAACGAACACACAGATGTACAAAAATAAAAAAAATTATCAAAACAAGACTCTTAAGATATCACTATATAATAACTTTCTCGAATGTGTGAGCTCATACAAATGGGAATCAGTCTCTTATTAAAGTTTTAAAGAAAATATACGTTCTAAAATTTTTTTTGTATTTTTCCAACATTACAGTTACATACTTTATATTTCGGTTATAACGCTTGCCTATACAGTAGAACGTCGTTTATCCGACCGTTTATTATCCGGAGAGTCAAATATCCGGACCAGCTTTTTCACAGACCTTGCAGTGAAAAAACGAAGGTGTACAATGGTACAGTGAAAAATAAGTGATTTATTTCCGCAATAAAGGGAAAATTGCGACATTTTGCACCTATTTTGCTTTTTCTTCAAGCACGTTTCCCACCTGTGATAATTTTCAAAATTCATATAGTGTCCGGTTTCATATACTGCATGGATCTCATTCGGTTTTCGGTTATCCGAACAATCGCATATCCTAACGGTGTTCGGTCTCAATTGATTCGAATAAGCGACGTTCTACTGTACTTTCAAACTGAATATTTTCAATTTTTAGGTATATTCACCGTATAACAAGCACCTTTTTTTACAAAGAAATCTTAAGTGTATCGTGCAATGCTCTTACATTTTGAAGAGGGACGTGGGTAGCATAGTGGTTAGAGTATCGGACTAAAGACCGGAAGGCCTGGGTTCGATGCTCGATACCATCAAATACCCTCCGAATTCACACGGAGTACGTGCTCGTTAAATCAGTGGGTCCGAAAGTCTTTTGGGCTGAATCAAGAGTGCTGGTGACTGGAGAATATTTCCCTCCCCTTCAGTTCCATGCCAAAATTGTGTGGAATTTCGACGAGCTAATTCGTACTGTCATCTGTATGGTGCTCAAGGCCCAGGCCAACGGCAGGCGTACTTCTCGCCCCTTGCCATGATGAATTTCGTGGGCCTCGATCTGACTACGTCAGACTGGTGGCATTAGAAACAACAGCAACATATTTTGAAGTCCTTTAATCAAAATACTATCTTAGGCTTTTGAGCACTGATATACTTCTAAAGCTACAAACCTAAAGTACAAGAAAAGAAGGGAATGCATAATTTTTAAGGTATTTTAAAGTTTATAAGTTATGTCATTTCTTTTAAATGTGAAGCATTTAGATATGCATAGAAGCTTAGTTTTTTTATATATGTTAATCTTTGCTTAGCTTTTAAAGCTTTTTTTTTTACTCAGCGTATAACGCATAATACTTCATAATAGGAAAACCTTTTTGAGAGAATACAATACGCTAAAAAAACCTGAAATTATACGATAAAATTAGAAAACTTCTTTATAACTTTGAAGGAGGCTTGAGATAATGATAATATTATGCATAGCAAATTTATCTTTTCTTACAAACAATAAAAGTATTAAACCTAAGAGAAAATATAAGCGTTATCATTACCACTTCATCCAGCATTTGTTTTGGAATATTGATGACATTTTCTTGAAGTGATGTATTGCGTCTCTCTTTCGCTACTGATTAGAATACAGAACTATCTTGAATTATCAAGAATCTCATTAATGTCAGATATGGATATGGGGACTAAGTAATATATCAGATCAGTCTTCCAGTATAATTTGAAGGAATTATTTATTTTGCTTATTTTATCTGAGACAAAAGCGGCATTTTAACTTTCTATAATGAATTGGATTCACAAGCTTTCTTTTACAAAGCAAACAATATTTAATATTAGTTATCAAAATAAAACTTGACAACTTTAGTTTGTTAGGGAATAAACAAACATGTGCAAAACTCAGATTCGGACGTCAAAATATTTGAATGAGGGAAAGTAAGCATTGTAAGAATTCATTAAAATTCTGTCAGAGTACTCTAGTTATGCAGTTAAAAATTTCATTGGTTGGTTTAAGTTTAATGTTTATTGTCTTATTCGTATTTCCTTTTCAATATCAAGGCGATCAGCGTTTCCATAGTTTATTAAATCTTAGAAGTATTTACCCTAAAATCCAGCGTATAACGCGCACTTTTAATACAAAAAGTAAGATCAAAATTTATTGGTGGGTGTTAGCTTTATATAGGATAACTTAGAAAAAAAAGATGAGTTTTCATATCTTTTTTAGAAAAAATTGACTTCTACATGTATCGAAATATTGTTTATTTAAAAAAATGACATATCTTATGAACTTAAACAGTTATATTTCTAGGAGTATGTCATTTTCTCAAAAGTCTTTAAATAAATTATTTCAAAACACTACTGAGTATTGCGTACGTTCATTTCAAGTTCCTTCGTAAAATAATAAATTAAAATTTTAAAAAAAAAAACTTTTATTTAAATGCTTTAAAAAGAATAAAATAAACTTTTCTTTTAAAACTTTTTTCTATCAACTTATATCGTCATTACACAATTTATGATATAAAAGCTTGTCGCGAGATTTAAGTACTCGTATTTACTTAGTTTGAAAATTAAAAGCAATCAGATCAAGTTATTCAATTTGTTTGTTTATTTACACAGGTAAATCTCCAAGGTAATTTTAAACCAATTTTTTCAATTTTTGTGCAGAATTTAGATAATACTATTCTACTACCGAAAAAAAAATTTCGTGTGATTATCTTTAAAAATGACGAAGTTTTTAAATATTTTACTAAAAATTTGAGTATTTTTTGAAAAATCGTAAAAAAAGAAAAGTTTTCGGCATTTTATTTTTTAAGTGACTGATTCTAAAAGAGAAAAGCCTGAACTTTCATAGTGCAGAATATCGATTAATTAACTAACACGAAAAAAAATCATACGGAACGATTTAGAAATCATATTCATGAAAACGTATCAATTTTGACTCATTTTAGAAAAAATCGTAAAAAACAGAAAATATCATTTTTTTTTTAAAAAGAATTATACCGCATCGTGACGAAATAAATGATCTTCCCGCTTTTGTAATTATTTTTTGTCTCAGTTTGATAGAAAGAATATAAGATGGTTTTTTAAAAAAGGTCGAATATAATCGGAACTTCTTTAAGCTCAATCTGATAAGAGCTGCTCGGCAGAATAAAAAGCTAACAGGGGTAAAAAGTTTTTAATTAATATCTTTTTAACTAATTGTGATAACGGAATAAAAATGGTCAAAACATGCATTGTCATCCAAAATAAAGGTGTATACAAAATTTCAGCTCAATCGGTTGAAGATATCAGCTTCAAAATTGAGTTCCAAGATTCCACCCGAACAATTTACATTGCAATCTAAATAAAAGCTTGTAATAAAGGGGATGAGCTTATACGGCCAATATGCCTAAAATTAAGAAAAATGCAACTTAAAAATATATATGTGCCTTATGTACACCGGAATTTACTATATATATATATATATATACTAGCCGTTACCCACCCGCTTCACTGGGTATTTCACGATGTTGTATATATGTATGCTGTTTACATATATATTAATTACTGATATCTAGCATTAAGAATTCGATTGTATTGAAAAATATATTTATAGCTGTTACACTCTCGCCACTTGATATAAAAAGAACATAAATTACAATATCTAATTTCTATTTATATCTAAAATAGAAGTAGAAAGATTTTTCGCTCACTTAACCTAATAATCAAGTGGATTTCCACCAAAGCAACTTTCAGTGGATCTCTACTCCAAAAAATAAACATGCGTGCTAAATTTCAAGTCTGAATCTAACAGAGCAAAAACGAAATTTTTATCATCAATACCTCGTTGACGGCATTCTTAGCGGATTCAAATTCAACAAAAGAAGCATGCAAACCAAATTTTATTATTATAATCTTAGCAGTTCATAAACGGGAATTTTGTCTATCAATACGCCCCAATAACTCTCCCCGCTTCCCCCTTTAGTTGATTTCCGTAAAATCCATTCTTAGTGGAACTCTATTCAACTAAAGAAAAGTGCTCAACAAATTTCAAGTAAATAAGTTAAATTCAAAAAACGGGATTTTTCTATAACGCGCCTTAATCCCTAGCAACCCCACTCCTTTGGGGGTCCGTTTGCACAAAAATCTTTGTAAAAGGAATTTTATTCCATGAACGGAACTACTGCTGCTAATTTTCAAGCAGGTGGTTCTATTAGTTGAAAAGCGGAAATATTTATCTATTACGCCCCTTAATCCCCCTCAGTGACACTTGGGGATCAATTTTCCCCAAAACTATTTTGTAGCGGATCTCTACACCATGAAAGGAATTCGCTTATACCAAATTTCAAGACTGTACGTCTAATAGTTTAAAAATGGAAATAATTATCTGTAACGCCCGCTAAGCCCCCGCAACGTCACTTAGGAAACGATTTTCACAAAACCCATCTTATGACAGATCTCTACTCAGTGAATGGAATCTGCTTACTCAATTTCAAGATTTTACGTCTAATAGTTTAAAAAAGGAGTTAATTGCCTATAACGCCCCTTAATTCTCCACAACGCCACTTGCGGTCGATTTTAACAAAACCCATTTTGGAGCGAATCTGTACTTTATGAAAGGAAACCGCTTACCAAATTTCAAGACTGTACGTCTAATAGTTTAAAAATGGAAATAATTATGTATAACGCCCCTTCAGCCCCCGCAACGCCACTCAGGAAACGATTTTCACAAAACCCATCTTATAGCGGATCTCTACTCAATGAATGGAATCAGCTCACTAAATTTCGAAAATTTACGTCTAATAGTTTAAAAAAGGAGTTAATTGCCTATAACGCCACTTAATTCTTTACAACGCCACTTGGGAGACGATTTCCACAAAACCCATTCTGTAGGGGATCTGTCTCCTATGAAAGGAATCCACTTACCAAATTTCAAGACTGTACGTCTAATAGTTTAAAAATGGAAATAATTATGTATAACGCCCCTGAAGCGCCCTAAACGCCCCTTGGAGGTCGATTTTTGTAAAAATCATTATGTAGGGAATCTCTACTTTACGAAAGAAATCTGTGTACCAAGTTTTACGACTGTACATCTAATAGTTTAGTAATGGAAATAATTATGTATAATGCCCCTTAAATCCCTGTAACGCCTCTTGGGGTTCGAACTTTGCAAAATCCGTTCTTAGCTGACGTCTACTGCATGAAGGGAGCCTACCTACCAAATTTCAAGTCTGTAGGTTTAATAGTTCCGGAGATATCGTGATTAGTCAGTGAGTGAGTGAGTCACCTTTTCTCCTTTATATATATATATATATTGAACTGATATATATCTAAATTTTTACGTAAAATGATTTTCTTTATTTAATCTTTGATCAAAATACAAATAGTTGAAGTTAAATTTTTAATTATTTTCATGAATACTTCATACATCCTAACAAATGAATGAATACAGAGTATTAATGCTATACATTACAAAAGAATCAAAACTACTTCTTCGTTACCAATTTATTATCGTTTGAAAATTATTTTTGAAACACAATTAATAATAAACTCAAACATGTTTGAACTCATTTTAAGATATTTTGATATGAAGGTGATTTTTTTCAAGTTGTTGCAATCGTGGAAAGGACGAGGAAGCTTTTCAATTTTAAACACCTACATTTTATTGCTGAACTAACGGAATAGGTGGGGACATTAAAAGAGTACAGCACAAAAACACAAATAGACAAACAAGAGAACATTTAAGATAGTCTCAAAATGATTATTTTTTTCGCTCCCGAGATCTCAACCTTTTACACTCTTGGCCAACGGGAAACTGCTAAAAATCATATGATTTCCAGTAAAGGATTTTCTGATTGGTGATTCAATATTGCATCAGACATTTTTAGAAGACTTAACCTTTCATTTGTTTGAGAGATAAAGTTGTGGTTATTTCCTGTTAGGAGTGTAAACTAAAAATTAATTATCACGGGAAGTCTTGGAGGGCAAGATCATTATGAGCTAAAGACCCTCAAGTGAAAATGTAAGTGAACTATTACTTATATATGACATGTTTTGAATCAGAATCAGACTTAATTTTAAAAAGAAACTTTATTCAATCATTTTACATCTCTTCTGACGCTAAGAGTAGAGAGGAAAAAGTACGCCACGGGGTGTTCAAGTGGGTTAACACTTAAAACACAGATGCGGTAAGTATCATGGATTTTATGATTGTAATTGAAAGTTAATGCTGACATATAGGGCTATTAAATCTAACGATCGGGAAATTGAAAAGTATGAGTTAAGGGCTAGTAGGGAATTTAATTTTTAATCTAATTTAATTATCCTTATATATATATATATTACTTCTTCACTTTCATTTTATTATACTATACATAACACATGACTCTCTCAAAAAGGAATACCAAAAGGGAGGCCATATGTTTAAGTGACAGCTTGGAGAACTAAAGTAAGCTCGAATAACTTGCAACTATCTCAAAATAACAATTCTCAATATTTTGGTCCTATTTCCAGCAATATTTTGAATAACTAAATCCAATTAAATTAATATCCTCAATGGATTGGTATGATACAGTACTTGATTTCCTTACGTGTGTTTTGTTTCAAATTTATGTTTAAAAGCTTCAAAATAACTTTTAATGGTATAATTCGTTTTTTATTGTTTATGAATTAAATCCATCACTGGAGTATAAACATACGATAACACAAAAGATAACACTAACATGTACGACATCACATACACTTACTATATACTCATAAACTTTCTACTTTATATATTAGACAATTCATTCAATTAAAGCAACATTTAATTTAAAAAAAGGCTGGTTTTTAAGATGAGTATGACATTAACCTTCAAGACTTAATTTTTCAAAGTTATAAGATTTGAAAGGCTGTTCCAAAACAAGATAAGCAAATTTTCACGTTAATTTCAAAAAATTCTCAACTCCTTCTGGCGATACATTTTTCTTGCTCGCCAAGATTTATTTTCAACTCCCTAAACCCTGTCAGGAACGGCTTTCATTCTCGACGTGCATTTTTCTTCCAACTCTATATAAAACTTCGAAAAATCTCGCTTCATAAGTCCCTTTCAAACTTTCCCCAACACAGCTTTAAATGAAAAAAAAATCCCCACTTTGGAGTCAATTAGTCAGAGAACGAGAACTATTCCCTAAGAATTCCCCATGACTTTCTTTGAAACAATATTCAATTCCAGAAGTAAAGATCTCGTAAAGATCTCCTCCTTCTCCATAAATGAAAAGGGGGAAAAACAGGAGAGTCAACCCCTTTTAGAAAATAAAAACCAGTGAACGCAGTGAAATTTTATCTTCCTGATTTTTGTTCTTCCTGGTACCTCTCATAATAGGAGCTAATTACTTCGACCAACCTAATGACAAGCTTGCCCCTTTAAATTTCTAATGAGATTCGGGGTTAAATATTCGTTATCTTAACCTAAAAGAGCTTTGTCCTTCCTCCTCTTATCGAGAAATAAAACAATAAAGGCGGGTAATTAGGAAGCTTCTTCAACCCCCTCTTTGTCCACCCTCATTGGAAGGGGCGTTTTGGACTTTCTATTGTTTCCCAGCTCACGAGAGTTGGGGAGTTTTGAAGAATCGCTTTCGAGTGTCTTAACAAGTATTTTTTTTTATCGCCGGGGTGAAATACTGCAATGTTGCCTTACAAGTATGATGTGTTGCGTACGATAAGAGAAATGCGTTCTTTTTTTACGCGAAAAGTTTTCTAGACTTTTTGAATCAAAAAAGAATATTATCTTCCACCAACACACATTCACACACACGCAGATTGGGGGTAGAGTGAGGGAGACTATGCAACATTTGAAAGAGTTACACTGCTTGCTTTCAAGCGACCAGCTAAAGCTGATTATAAACTGCTTGAAATTGGTAAATTACAACAAAAAGGATTGATGTATTGTTTTCCAAACAAGTAAAACCTTTGAAAACGTTTTAAATGAAAAAGAAGAAAAAAAATTCTTAAAATTTCCGAATGCCTATAGTAGATGAACCCTACAATTGAGACCTATGAATACTTATATTTCCTATCTATATATCCTAACTTCCTATCTATACTATATATCTTATAGGAACTGATAAATAATGTACACTATCTCGCCATAAATATCAGACAACTTCCTAAAGAAGTAGATTTGGCAGGTGACTTTGTGTTGATAGGGGTTTGTCAGGTCACATATGTTTTTGTGAGACAATGAGTAAATCAAAGGAGCTTAGTGACTTTGATCGCAGCATTATAATGGGATGCTCCTGCCTGAATTGGTTCGTAAATTTTTGAGATTCTATAAAAGCCCAAACTCGCTGTAAATAATGTAATTGTAAACTGGATACTGGGAGACAATGAAAGTGCAAAAAACTGAAACAGAGCAGACAAAAAAAATCAGTGAATGCAGCCGTAAAACTCCGAAATGTGTAGTGAAACAATATTGCATTGATAATTCTCGTTGATTAAAATTGCGCAAGAGTTTTTTCAAAACTCATCAGGTATATGTGTCAGCAACAGGGCTGTTCGTTGAGACATAAAAACAAACCCCAGGGATTCCACATTGGTGCAGCCATTCACAAGCAGAACAGCACCCCCTAAAATGCGATGCGTCGATTGCAATGGTGCAAAGATCACCGTCATTGAACTGTGGACAAGTGAAAAAATGTTCTTTTTAGTAAAGAATCTTGCTATACAATCTGTCAGCGCGAAAAACGCTTCTGGATTTTCGGATGCCTGGTGAGCGCTTCTTAAATGACTGAATTGTGCCGACTGTAAAGTTTGATGGTGGCAGCAACATAGCGTGTAGGTGATTTTCCTGGTTTGGCCTGAGTTCCTTAGTTCTTGTGGTTTGAAACGTGAATTCTGAGATTTATGTGAGCATTCTATTCAGTGTTGCTCTCGAAACTCTAAGACAATATTTCAGGGAAGGCTCGTTTCTCTTCAAGCAGGATAACTGATCCGTTCATACATTGAGACACGCTCAGCTATGATTTGACAAAATGTGTTATAAAGAGTGTGACCCAATTTATACAGGGACACGCGGAGAAAGGGTTCTTAACTAATTAAAATACGTTAATTAGACGAAACAAACATTTACATACATAACTAGAGAACTAACAAGTATATTAGAATTGAAAGGGATCGGAGCGTATGCTCGTACGTCCTTACAGTTCCGAAACTTGGCCATTACTGAAGATTGTTCCATCCGCTAGAGGGTGCGACAGTTTTTCTGCTGTTAATATGGGAGGAGTCTAAGCAACGGGGGTTACAGAGTTCAAAAACCATTTTAGCCTTTCCAGAGTACCTATCTGAATCTCATAGAACACTCGCGCGAAGCATGTCTTAGTTACTTTTTTCATGTAAGCCCTCTCTTCTTTAGATTTGCTTTTACTTTATTGAAATACTTCTTATACATTTAGTTTTCGTCATATCCCCAAGTGATGATTCATTTTTTCCATACTTTCATTTTATATCATGTGTAATTCAAACATTAAGCGTAAATTGAATAAAGTGGTAAAACTACTGAATGAAATTGCTGAACTTTGGTAATAAATATTCTACTATGTTTTCTGAAATGTTTTTTTGAATATCTATGATACAAAATCTGCAGCAGCTCTCTATGAGCAATAGTTTTCTTCCATTCATAATGAATTCATTTTTGCGATATTTTCCTTTGTCAATAACTATCAGCTATAATAATGGCATTCAACAAAATCAGACCTCGTAATCACAGTCTTTCTGAAATGTTAGTTGATAATCCCGTGAGACAAAATTTTAACAGTAAAGCAATTAAAATTTATAGTATTTAGGGTTAATGGTACCGAATATTTTTCTAATTAAATGCAATATATTAATTAGCATAATTAGCTTTCTTTGATATAATCCCGCGTGATTTTTTTTTGCTTGGAGATGTTGCTTCTAAAAAATGGTTGGTGAAATAGAGCGGAAAAACTTCTCTGTCAAGTTGTTAAGATAAAAGTTCCGAATAGAAATTGCAAACGAGCAATGCCAACTAAAAATACACGACAGATTTAAAATTTACGCGATGATGTAAATGTTTATAAAGGAACAATAGGACAATGAAATGATAGAGGAGACTCAGACTACCAAATTGGTTATCTAGTGAGTAGTTTAGTGTAATCAAAAGAAGCATGCAGCGTAATTCGATTAAAATAATTTATGGATCATTTCGAATGTTTACTTGGATTACGAAAAATGAATGATGAGTTACGAAATAGCTCTCCGTTCGTAATTCGTTTATCTTGAGTTATTCGAATGTGAGAGATGATGTATTTGTAATTGAAAATGAATTCTACTAATTCTATTATGTGCTGGTTGTTATTATGTGCGTCTAATGGGAATCAAAACTAATTTAAATAACCAATCAGAGAACTAAAATTTTGTCTCTTTTGTCACAATTGGTTGAAATATTTTGTGTTAAAGAATTCATGAGAATTTTGTTGCTGGAATTATATTTGGAATATATTTGAATGATTTTTCATAAAATATATTTATAAAGTTAATGCTACAAATACATAAGGGCTAACAGTTCTTTTTTACTCTGTGTAATTATTATGTATTTAAACATAATGTATGCTAATACATTATGGAAAGCTATGAGAAATATCATATACCAACAAAAAGGGAAAAAAATGCTCTAATTTTTTATAAACTATTTTTTTCCCGAGATTTAAACTGACATTTAATTAGTTAAGCTATCATAACAAAGCTAAGAAGCAAATTTTTAAAAAAAGGTTGCAGGTGCATGCTCTGTATGCAGTATATATAAGAAACAATCAACTTTCATTTCTAAAACCCAATCATGGAAAGATAACACTGAAGCAAAAAAACTTGCTTCATCAGTTATCTAAAGTGAGAAAAAGTTTCATAAAAACATAGTAAGAGGATGTTCGTTTTGCTACGGTGCTGCGCTGTTGAGATAGCTGTTAAGGCTGCGTTAAGGTGACATTGGGATGCTCATAGGTGTGAGTCTTGATAGGTCACTGTAGGTCTGAGAGTCCAAGCAAATCTGGAAGTCAATCTGAGAAAGCCAATGCGTTGGAGTGTGCTGGGGCGTCGTAAAGCGTTGAAGCCTGTATAAGTGTCTCTCTAGTGTTTGTGAAGCTTCTTAGCAAATCGAGAGTATCTAGATTTGCTTTCTGTGTCTATTTAAAGATGGAATGCGTCACGTCCACAAAAGCGAAACGTGAGGCAGAATCTTTTATGTTTGGATGTAGCCGCTATTACTGTTGGCCCTTGTCAACCCTCACGCGGTGGAATTTAAAACCGGAGGTATAGGCGTAGGAACTACATCGGTTATCTCTCTGTCGGCTGGATAAAGGGTGGTCAAAGGTTGACTTGCCTTAGAGCATAAGCTTCGGTGTGTCCACTCTCGGGTACTTTCCCATACGAAACTCCATGACCGTTGAGACGTCACTAGTTACCTAACAGAAAATGGGTGCTTTGGTGAAGACCGCTGCAGTTCTTATATCGAGCTTGTGAAGGTCCCCTTGAACCTCACTTTGAGAACGAGAATAAGTTGGAGTCATATAAGAACCAGTAGCCATTTTTATAAATAACTTTCTTTATTTGGTAATCTTTCCCAAATAGAATCAAAGACTTTTAATAACAAATAAATCAAGAAATAGTTATATGAGGTATAAAAAAGGGTCTTTCCTTTAAATTAACTTAAATATTTAATGATCCAATTAATTAACAATTAGAATATCGATCACGCAGAGATTACCGCGATAAGAGATCCTAGAATTATATTCTATAATGTTCCTATTGAACATTTAACTTTAATCTCACTCCTAATATAAAACTTTAATGATACTTTAATTATAAATCAATATTTACCACACTGAATCTCAACTCTTAATGAGATTAAATTATCCACCAAGAAATCTTCAATTATAAATCTAACTTCACTATTATAACTTTCTGCTTCAATCTCTCTCTCCTACTGCTATAATTTTAAGTCAAACGGAATAGTAAATACTTTATCTAATCTGCATAACAAGGAATCCAGTCCTCTTTTTGGAGCTGATTGGAATTAGGTAGGGAATTAAATTTCCCTAAAAAAGACGACTCAGAAGGGTAGTGATAAAGTTCCGTATAGATTTGTTCACAAACTTGGTCTTCGTAGTCTTGTGGTCATGGTCACGATCATGACCAGCGTTGTCGAGTCACAGGTTCCAGTCCTGAAGCCTCTGAAGATTCGCCCTGTAGAAGGGCTGATACATGTTAAATCTTCGCAGCTCATCATCCTTACGTTTTAATTTAAAGTTTATCACTGTTTAAAATTTTGCTAAAATTTCTGCACCTCTTTAAATTATAATCGCGCTTCTAAATAACGTCTAGTCACATACTGTGAGTTATCCAGTTCTGTAAAGTTCAATGTGTATGAGTATATCAAATTAAAACTGTTGAGATTTAATCGAAATTTAAGTTACTGAATTTAATCCGGTCTTAAATATTCAACACAGACCTCGTAATAATTCTTTCACGATCAACTCTTTAACTTATATTTCAAGATAAGGGTCTGAAAAGTAACAATTGGAAGATGTTTCAATTAAAAGAAAGATTATTGAAGTCTCTTTCTCATTCCCCTTGTGACGAAATATTTGCATAATACCCTTCATAGATTCTGAAAGTCAACGGGAAGTAGCTGGAATTCATATTAAAAGATCTTTATTAATGAATATCAGAAAGGATTTAAACCCATATCTATATTTACTAAGATAACTTGTACGGAATCCTGTACGATATGCTTTGAATAGCACACTTAAAATAACTTTAAAATAAACAATTATTTATTCGATGTTAAAAGATGCATTTTTTAGTTACTATTTACAGGGGAACAAATTAGGTATGTTTGATGATGTAACAATTAATTAATTTTAATCGATTGGAAAGGATTGGAGGTTTTTTAGGAAGACGTGGGGGGAGTGATAAATTATTGTTTAAAAATATTACAGGCATATTGTAATTAAATTTATTTTCCTTTACAGAATTTGTTTCAAAGAGAATATATTTAAGTTTGTCTGCGATGGGGAAGAATTCCAAATAGACGCACAAACTCATATCTTCATATGCAGGAGAAAAGCAACTCTCACACACATTCATCCATTCGCTGACTTATCACATCTCTAGAGCTATTAGACCTACAGGCTTAAAATTTGTGTGTGTGGCAGGCATGTTTATTTTGTTAAGTAGTGATCTACTAAGAGTGGAGTTTACGGAAATCGACCCCAAGGACGTTACAGGTGCGTAAAAGATATTTACCTTCTTTGTATATCTATGCATATATTGAGAAGAAAAGCAAACTTATTACTAGATCTGTGGAGCAGGGAAACTTACAAGTTAGTCAGGCTCAGGAAACTTACAGGGTTTCTTATGTGTATACGAATTGAAAATACAGAAATCAGTTTTCGTGTTTGTCGAAGTGCAAGCACAACAATTATAGGGGGGGGGATATAACTTTCCATTGCCTTTAAATCCCTTTTAAGATGATTCGCGTAATTCACGTTGTTTAAGACTTCAGAAACTTTGTCTCCTTTAGCATAGCCGAAAAAATAAGATTACATAATTCGATGTTTTGATGAGAATTCCATTTGTTCATTGAATATTTTTTCATCACACTCCAAGAAGTTCACTATCGCATCCGCAGAAATATGTACACTCCAATTTAAGACTACTGTTCTAAACCAGTATCCTTATACTTCACGCTATTTACTTCTACTTTCTTACTTCTTGTGTTAAATCATATCATTAAAATCAACGTGAAAAAATGTAAAGTAAAAAGTGGACGTCAAATAGCATCATTTAAACTCTAGAGAGAAAAAATGAAATAAATTAGCCATTAACATCCTCAAATATGAAATGCATGTCTAATTCCATATCAGTTCTCTAGTGTACATTTGAAGAAAATTACACATGACACTTATTTCATTAGCTGGCATAAAAAAATGGTTCTTCATCATTTAAACTGAAAGTCACAAGATTAAAACCCCCCATAAGGCACAAATTCTTTTTTTCCTACTCTCACCCCTAAGCTTGACGAAAATAATTACTCTCAATGCGGAAAAGTTGACGCAGCAAAAAAAAAATAATAAAAAGAGCCAAACGACTTTAAAAAAAATACTTCTACTCCCCTTCTGCATCTACGCTTAATCACTCTGCATCAGAGCCAACCAACGGTAATGCATAATCTCATTAAAATGCGAACACATGTTTTATCGTAGTCTAAACCATTTATCTTCCTCGTCGAGGTACAAAAAGTTAAAACCTTATCATTCCAGAACGGACCAGACGACACATATACACAGAACACACAAAAAAGAACACAAAGCAAAAACAACAACAAAATAAGACTTTGATGCCACAATGTGCGATAAAGATCCAGAGCGCACCATGTAACTGGAACCGTCACTAGCAAAACAAGGGGAAAGCGACGACAAAACAAAAATGATTCATTCTATTTTGTCAGTGCAAATTCGGCGTCCTTTCGTATTGATTCCCTTTCCAGGATGGGGCGAACTGACTATCGTGTGCGGTTCTTGGAGGATTCTTTATCACGGGGATGGTTCGGCAGTCGACCCTGTCAAGCCCAGCTGTGCGGATTCAAGATGTTAATTTCCTTCCCAGGCCGAATTTTCGAGTAGCTGCGAACGCATTGCTTTTCGCCTGTTTTAAAAAGGAAACTTGTTTGGAGAGATTGATGCTGTGGGTAAATTGATCGTTTGAATTTTTAACGCGCACTCTCCTGCAAGTTTAGGAGTGGATTAAATTTTTATTTAATAAGGATAAATTGGTGAAAAGTAGGGCACGCGCTTAAAAATCTGCGTTGCCTCCTAGTTTAAAGGCATTTTATTAAGAGCACTTAATTCTTCGCATCGTTGCAGGGGAGGCTATATTTTACTTCAAGCCATCAATTCATGTAGCTTATGAATTGTGTGTGTGTGATCAACACAAGTATTAAATATTCATTACTCATTGTCATTAAAAAGATTCCTTGATTGCCAGTCGATGTTTAATAATGTTGTGCATTTTTTTGTGTCTCTTAATTAAGTCTTAAATGGAAGGAATTTTTTATTTGCATTTATCAAATTTTTGGAATTCTTTAAATGTGATATTGAGAGAGAATTTGGCAATTCTTTCGAATGTATAGTAATTGACAGGCAAATTTTTTAATAAATAATCCAGAAAGTTTCTATCTGAGTATGGCGAGCACTTAAGTGAGCAGTGTAAGATCTTAGAAGCAAAGTTCTTTTTAAAAGAAAGCTTATTTGGATTCGTGGCATAGTAAATACATGTTTCGGTAAATTATTATTTATTTGACTGTAATTGATATATTTAGTGTTATATATTTCGAGCCTAATGAAGGTAGTTCCCATTTATATCCTGTTTCCAAGAGGTGATCACCTGATTTTGTGATAGATGCACAAGAATGTTATTCAATAGCTATACATTAATACGTGTCTGTGTAGGAAAAGAGTTATTATCATATCTCAAGTCATTTTATGACTACCAATTTCCGTTTAATGAGCCAAAATTAGCTGCCTATATAGAGTTCATTTAATATTTTATGAAATCTCAAAATGTCACATTTAGTTGCTTCCTAAAAGTAAATATTAATGTAATAATAATCAGAATAATGATGTAAATAAAATTACATGGGAATTGTCTCATCCCACACAATACAAACATCAGAGGCATACACTGACATTTTTTTATAGTTGGAGGGAAAGGGGTTATATCTGTATTTTAAAAAACACTTAGACGAGAGCATTGAAGCGTTATCTTTATGCTAAATTTAAAAATCTGTTAATCTAGAGGGATGTTTGACCCTGAAACACACACTTATCCACGCGACTGACAAACACCTTTCTTGTTTCGCATTTAACAAGATGTCACTCGACATCGTTAGTTACATTTGAGAATAACAGGAGTAACATTTTTTTTTCACACAGGTTAACTTTTAAACTTAAACTGAACAGTATATCTAACAAGTATAGCATTTTTTAATTTTAACAATCAATATAATAATTCACAACTTGCACTTGTGTTACACCTTTTTATCTATCATTGAACTTTGATTGTGTATGTAAGAAAGAGTTATACATATTTGTGATTTTTATGTTCAAACTTTCAGATAACTTTTCTTTTAAAATAATTAACGTAGAAAATAATATTCAAATATTAATTGGAAATAAAATAAAACGCAATTATTTAATTCCCTAGGTCCAATAAAGAAAAATACAGTAAAAATGTACTGGATTTTGCCAAAGTTTTACCCTAAGCAAAATTTTAACAAAAACAAAAATATACTGAGCTCAGTGGTGAAACAGCCCATGAGGGCCAAGGCCTACTGTTCCTATCTCAGTTTACGGGACCTTAGGCGCTGGGTTGCATGTGCAGATGTTTCAGTTAAGTGGTCAGACCGGCGATAATCCTGCGCACAGTGTTCAGTTCCCAAGCAAGCTTGGTACTCATTTATCAACCCACTGAAGAGATGAAAGGCTGAGTAAACAATGATATACTTTTTTTAAAAGAAATTATTGCATTTTCTCAAAGTTAATATTACTTTATGTTACCTGTTATTGTTCACTACATGTTGTACAGAGAAAGAAAGAAAAGCTTGTTCGAAAACATATCTTTTAAATCCTGAACTACATGGATATCATGGAAAGAGAACATTTTCTTGAATCACAAAAATACAACTATTAAACAAAGCAACATATTCAGAATCATTAAAATACAGCAATTATAGTCGGATTGTGAATTTGGCTGCAATTGACATTTGAGTGCATGCGTCAAACAGATCTTTAAAATATCAATTTGTAGGTGTTCTTTTTTGTTAATGTTAAATATTTCATTGATACATTAAATACCTTAAATCAAATAAGATTTCGTAATATTCCGATTAGAGAGATTGGAATAAGAATTGCACTTTTTTAAAATTAAATTCCCAAATATCAACATACGTACTTATATTAATGCACTTTGGTAAGAATGGATTTTGCATTTTATTATCTTATGAGAGAACAGCTTTTATATTTAATCTGAGTTAGTTTTGAAAGCATCAAATGTTTCTTTGGCATTCGAAAAAAATGTACTTCAACGAATATATTTTGAATTATTTTTACTACCAACATATTTCTAGACATAATTCCCCTTTCATATTCGTCTTATTTCATTCCTTAATTGGCGTTCCCCAATTCGTAGTTGGATTACATTTCCTTCAAACAAAATAGCTTGTCTGTTTTTCATTACTTAACTCTTATTTTACCTGACAAGTCTATAGTTGCCATTCTGCTTTCGAAATAGCGTATGAAAATTAATAAAATCCACATGTATCTCGTAAAAGTAATGAATATCCGAAATTTGCTCAAGAACGAAGATTTTTCTGTCATATGATTCAATTCAGATGATAACCACAATGTCAAAAGATATATCTCAATTAAACTACTTATTAGCTTTCTTATCAATAGGAAAACTCAAATACAATTAATTAGGGAGTTGGTGATAAATATCCAGAAAATTCCGCTTTGATCTCAAAAGCACTCCATTTTGGATTAGTCTCCTCCTCATACTTAATTCTTTTGCCAAGGTCTTTGTTGGAATTGACATTGACTGTTCAAACTTCGACATAAGATTGTTAGCAACAAAAGAATATTTGCTGACGCCGCGTGGTTACTATAGAAACGAGTTGCGATTCTTTTCGCTGTTGCCAGCTTTCAACAAATGGAAAACTATTCCATGTTTGTTTTGTTAATTAGCACTTCAAAGTACTCACTTATCAAAAGAAGACAGACTTTAAGCATCTTCAGATGCTTTTTCGCTGAAGCTGGCTGTTTAATTAAATACTAAGGTCTTACGATTCTGGACGACTAATGAGAATACAAGATGTAATTACTAAAAGATTTACAAAGGTAGAGACTTAATGGTATCAAATGAAATTTTTCAGGTTGATATTAAATCCGCGATCAGCTTACTTTCACTAAATGCGTTTGAAAAATTCATTACAATTAGATAAAGTGAGTGCCTGATAAAACACTTGCTCTTTTTAAAAAAGTTTCATGGAGGATGATACAGGATATCAACAATCTAAAGTAGAAATTAGATAAGTCTTCCGTGTTGCAATTAAGTTTTGTTGTTAAAAGTAATGGATTTGATAAAATACCTTGCCTAAAGTGAAGTTTTTAAAGTTTTTGCACATTCAATGTTTAACCTTTATGGTTGGGAACTTTAAAGTGTTTCTTTATTTTTTTTAAAAAATGTAAGTTTGTGTCAGATTGTTGAAAATTGGAAATAATTCAGCAACAATTTTGTATTGAATGTGCTTTTATAGGGAGCAATTTTTATGTAATTGGAACAAAAGTTAGTTAAATAAAAAATTACCGAAAATAGTAGACGATTTTTTAAACATAAATAAAAAATCGTTATTTATTTTCAATTAAATAACAATTTCGTGATTGGCAATATTCCCCCTTCCCCACAGGAAGGAATGTAATTTATTATGAGCAAATTAATATATCATTACTTAACCAGATTATATGAATAATGAATCAACTTATCATTTTTACCGTTCCAAAGGGATTTTCTCTCGCCCGTTAGAATCCTCATTTTCCTAATAATTTTTAAATACAATCAGATAACGAAGTCGACATCTGAAGTGGTATCATATTGTATTTGTGCAGGACGCGCCAAGCGATTTGAATCTCAACAGATTTAACAACACGCAAGTCATTCTAATCACAAAGGACCTTTTTAGTTGAATTAAGTATTGCTTGATTGAACTGTAATCTGTGACGTGTATGATGTCATGAACATTTGTCTATTGTTGGCGTCAAATGAATAGTTAAAAGTTCATCTACTCAAATTGGAATACGGCTTTTAGAATATATTTATCATTATGCTCCCAATTTCAAAAAAAAAATAATCACTTTTCTTTTTAGAGTATTATTGAAATTTGAAGCTAAACGCAAATGCTTCGTGTACAATAAAAAAAAAGTTTATTCAAACTAAAAGGAAATTATCCAACATAAAACTGCGAATTGTTAACTGATATGCATAAACTTATATTCCTTTTAAGACCTGCGAAAATATCCATAAATAAACCGATAAGGTGTTTCCTTAGAGAAAAGTTTACCAAAGCCAAGAAAGAATGCTTTTCTGGAAGGTTCGTTATTAATTCACCTAACGGTTCATTCTTCCAGATTAATGTGGCTTTACATTCGCCGCTTTATAAGAAGATTAGGGATGCTCTATGAAACATCTTAATCTCTCAAAATGTTTTGGAAACTTTCTGTTGCATAATCCTACACTCTCTACTAAGCCCGTTTTAAGTTGGAATCTAACTCTATTGAAGGCTTCTACAGGAAATTCTATCTCTTACGTGTTGAAAAGATTCATAACTTTAGGTATACTTCCTAACAATAATATGGAAATCAGTTTTGGTGGCCGAGGTAATGTATGGCCGAAATTCTCAATGTGGTCATTGTTATCATAAAAATATGTATGGGATGGGATAGCACATTTTGAAAAGTCTTTACACGATATATGAATATAAATTGCCTCATATATATATTTACCATACGCTAACATGGCAATTTTGGAAGTAGAATGATCTGTAGTTATTACGTCACGAGTTTTGTTTGCTGAGAGATTTGCAGATGTAAAAATACTCATGGAAAAGGCTTCTTGAATTTTAAAGTCATATATATATATATATATATATATATATATATATATATATATATATATATATATATATATATATATAATTTGGATAGTTCTTTTCTTTTCATACTTTTAGAAACACTATTTTCAGACTTCTTTTTTACAATTTTGAAAATATATAAATTGCTTGACAATGGTCACCTTGAGGCTATTAGTGGATGTGAATATTTCTTTCCATAAAAATATTTAAAATATTTTTGGCCTTAAACTATCTTTGTACTCATGTTGATTCCTTTTTGAGTATTAACTCTTTCATTTTGGTGATAAGAAGGGCAGCTCATGTGGTCACTATAGGAAATATGTAGTAATTTTCACGGACATTAATATTAGTTAAAAATACTTTTATTCATTAATATTTGTAAGTAAAACGTAAAGAAACTTACTTAAAATCTGGATCTTCAGCAATACACTATTTTCGATTCAGATCTGAAAATAAAATAAAAGTTGAATTATTCAATGTGTTTTAAGAAAATGTTTAACAATTACAAAAAAATCACAAGATTTGAACACTGTTGACTAAAATAACTAAGCGAACTGTAAATTTAACAAATTTTAATAAGCAAAATGGATCCCAACCATATGGGATTGCTACACTTTTCGAATTGACTGCAAAAAAGGTTAAAATAGTTCGCTCTTAGTAATCTACGTATACAAAGGAATCTTCGCCAACTGTCGCCAACAAACACGTTAAGCGTGTTTACCTTATCAACTTTGATTTGACTTTAGCTTTCGTCACACTAGGAAGCAATGTGAGGAGTATTGGCGATAAACCTCGTAATTTTGAATTATGATCAGGTGATCAAATGATGGAGATGTAAATGATGTAATTTTTATTTTTGTTAGTCAAACGAAAAGCTGAGGACGATTGTTAAAAATAGTGTACCTCAAGTCATAAAATGACATCTAACAGTTCTGTAAATTCACTTTGACTCGCGATGTTGTGTAATTTACATACTTTTTTTCAAGGCAAAATGCCCAAAACAAAGAAAAATTGTTAAAACCTCCATTTCATAAACAATGTAAAAAAAGACCAAGGCTTTATTTATCGCTTCTTTGCGGCAGACAGTCCAACACTAACACTTGTAATGGCCTCCCCCTTGGGGAAGCTTCCCTCTCATCTAATAGACATACATTTGTGGAAGGTGGAGATTGATGACTCGGACTAACCATAATAAATCCAATTTGTTATGACCAAAGATAATATTCCAAGACAAGAAAACTATAAAGGGAAACTCTAGAGTGATATAACGAGTGCTTATACCCCTATGTGAATAATCGCACTAAATCCGAATAGCTTAACTTTACTCAATATGTTGTGTCTTAAGAATCCTAACTTCCTTAATTTATTCTAATCGCTTAAGTCTGACCTTTAGTCACGCTGCGAATCACCTTACCGTATCAGATCCTTACCGTATCAGCACTGCTTTCAGTGACTCCGCTCCTTTTTCTTCTAATCTATGATTATTTAACTTCAACTATATTTACACTAGTAAATCTACATATCATGGTTTCTTCTTGAGAGGTATGGCTGTGAAATAATATGATTGCTGGCCCCAAAGATTCTCCAAGAGGATTAGTAGAAATTCTCGTCAAGTCCCGTCACACACTTGTCTGTTCCGACCTGCCAATGGGTACTTAAAAAGTCTCACTTTTCTGGAGGGAATAAGAGGTTTCCTATTAGCCCTAAATGCCAGCTGGAACAGGCTTCACCTCAGCATATCCTGGACTGGGCTGGGAAGATAACTATGATAGACCACTTCTAGTATCAGACTTCATTAAAGTCAACGTTTTCACTGATCTGTGGTTTTACTTAGTCTGACCAGACAGGAGACTAGTAATAACAACATCATTTGTTATTCGATTTTGTCGTTATGTTGGATTTATTTCTTCTTTATTACTAATAACACATAAAAAGTAGCTCAAGAATTGAAACAAAAAAATTACAACTGATTTTTATAAATAAATAAATAAATAATAATAAACTAAGGTATTAGCAATAACTATAAAAAAGACTTAAAGTTAACTGTTGTTTTGTTTTATTAAGAATGTTTGATTTGCTTTGCTTAATTTAATTAACGTTAAACTCTAGGTTTGTTGAGGGTTGATAACATCCATTTTAAACAATATTATTGTACCTGAATTGGTTATAATGTTGATTTTCGAACTATAATACAAAAATGACCACTTAACTAAATTAAAATATTAAGGTCAATTTCGGTTTTATATGAGTAGAATCGTATCTAGTATGAGTATCTAGTAGACTTTCTCTCAAAGTTATTGTCTCAACCAACTTTAGAAGAATTCTTGTTGGGATAATTTAACTTCAGACTAATATAAAGAGATAAATAAAAATGACTTTTTTAAAAGAACTTAAAATAGAGAACATTTATGTATTCCATTTATCATCGGCCTACTTAAACTTAATTTAATATTTTTTATTATTACTTATATCAGTTTTAAAGCAAAAAGTTGTATTTGTTAAAGATTCTGTCACAAGTATTAAGAGTTTCAAAGCAAATCTGTCTAATTATTCTTAGTAATGCAAATAATTACCAATGAAAAAATAATTCTCTATTGGAAAAAAATAGGATAAAGACATTTACATCAAAAAGAAAGAGCAACCAAATATTTTCTCTTACTTTTTTTGCAAATTATTTATTTTTTTCTTAAAAAATCTAACTTAATTATTGATGCACCTGTGTAATTAATGGTATTCGATACAATTTATTATCTTTCCAACTCTTTTTTAGAAATATAAGAGCTGAGAAAACTTTTAAAAACCGAAAAGATTAATTAAGAGTTTTTATCAAATCAAACGATTGAAAAAAAGTACAGCATTAAACAAACATGTTGGGGAGCTCATTATTATAATTGGATATTCCTTTTATCGAACCACCGCATCAAAACAAAGGATTATAAACTTATTTCCTACCTATTTACTTATTAAGAAATGAAAGTTTTAGTTTATAATTGTGTTACTATGTTTCTAATTTTTTGATGAATGTAAAAAATGAAAACTAAGCCTAACAACGGTTCTTTTTAACTATAAAAGCAAATTAGTGTTACTAGTTTTAAAATTATGAAGAGTAAAACGTTTTTATGTTTTCTGTGCTCCAGGGTATCCATAACTCTCATCTTTCATTACTCCTTTTCAGGTAGTTAATTGTATAGTATTAATATATAGTATGGTATTAATATATAGTATAGTATGTGTGACAAATCTATACGGAACTTTATCACTAACCTTCTGAGTCGTCCTTTTTAGGGAAATTTAATTCCCTACTTATTTCCAATCAACTCCAAAAAGCGGACAGGATTCCTTGTTATGCAGATTAGATAAAGTATTTAAGTCAAACGAAATAGTAAAGTTAGAGCAGTAGGAGATAGAGATTGAAGCAGAAAGATATAGTGAAGTTAAATTGAAGATTTCTTGTTGGAGATAATTTACTCTCAAGAGGAGTTGAGATTCCGTTGGTAATTATTGATTTATAATTAAAGTCTCATTAAAGTTTTAACAGTGAGATTAAAGATAAATGTTCAATAGGAACATTATTAAATATAGTTCTGGGATCTCTTTTCGTGGTAATCTCTGCGTGATCGTTATTTAATTGTTAATTAATTTGATCATTAATTAAGTTAATTTAAAGGATATTATCTTTAAAACCTCATAATACTAGTTAAAAATATTTGTTAATAAGTCTTTGATTCTATTTGGATAAGATAACCAAATAAAGAAAGTTGTTTATGGAAATGGCTTCTGGTTCTTACATGACTCCTATTTATTCTCGTTCTCAAAGTGAGGTCCAAGGAGACCTTCACATATGGTAATCGACATGTGAGTGTGTTTACAATTTACTATACGTATATTTTCAGTTGATGATTAGATTCATATATATATACAGTTAGGTCTCGTTTTATGCGGTAGATACATTCTACCGAAAAACGCATATAAAAAAATCGCATTAAAAAAGACATTTCTTGAACGGAAAAAGTAGGGATACGTTCCTTAGTTTTCTAAAATCGTATAAAACCAAAACAACTAGTTAAAATCAACTTAAAACCGCATAAAAAAAATTGCAGAAATGAAAAGAAATAGGCTGCATGATAAATCACTTCGAATGTCTGAAAGAAATTCATACAAAGGCTAAAAAAAACTTGTATTCAAACCTTAATTCATTTTATTTTATGGAAAAATAATACACATAGTTTTACATTTTTAATCATTATCGCTATCTGATAATGGTTTGCACCGTTTGCGAAGTGGTTCCAAATCACCTTCATCATTAGAATAGACTGTCTCTGCAATAGATATTTGCGGTAAAGGCCACGGATTTTCACAAACTTCATTCTCGTTCTGTGTAGCTCTTCCTTTTCTGACAATGTAATCAGTAATTAAACTTTGCGATGAGGATTATTTTATTTTTTTATATAGCTCACGATATACAGGCATGAAGTTCTGCAGCTCACGTTGTAATTTCGAGGCTCGTTCAGAATTGGGTCATTAATAAGAAAATTATTTTCTAATTTACTGCAAAGTTGAAGACCTTCTTGAATTAATTTTCCAGTGAGGGGAGTTGATTTTTCTTCCTCATCATTATCACCTTCTAGACCTACGACGCCGTCTACAGTTAGATCTAAAGTTAAATCAATAATATCATTGTCACTTAATGCATCATCCACAAGCAATTCATCTATATCATCGTGGCCGAAGGTATTAAAACCATCTCTTCCAATTCCATGCACCAAATTAATTATTTCATCTGATAGTGTCGATGTTTGAGTGGTTGTATTGTCTGTCACACATGCTGGCCAAATCTTTTTCCAACAGGCATTTAAAGTTCTAGGTCTTATTTGAGCGGAAGCAGATGCAACATGAATTAAACAATCAAAAATAGAAAATTGTTTCCACACATCTTTTACTGTTAAGAACTCATTTTCTAGTTTATTCAAGATTAATTTGTACGTTGTCTTAATATAGTATTTTTTAAAAGTTGCAATTATGCCTTGATCTAATGGCTGAACAAGGCTTGTTGTATTGGACGGAAGAAATACTAGTTGAACATTTGGATGTTCTAATTGTGGATGACTTGCTGCATTGTCAACAATTAATAAAACTTTAAAATCGAGAGATTTTTCCTTCATACAGGCTTCCACTTCTGGTACGAAACAATTATTGAACCATTCTGTAAAAATAGCTGTTGTCATCCAGGCTTTCGGGTTAGCCATCCAATGCACGGGTAGTTGTTTTAAATCTTTACCTTTAAGGGCGCGTGGTCTACGAGATTTATTTATTAAGAGAGGTTTCAACATCTGATCTCCTGATGCATTGTTACAAAGTAATAAGGTGACTCCATCTTTACTTGCTTTATGTCTACTTGCAGTTTTTTCATTCTTTGCGATGTAAGTACTGTTAGGCAATTTTTTCCAATAAAGTCCTGTTTCATCAGCGTTAAACACTTGATCGGCAGAATAGTCCCCATCTACAATAATTTTCGCTAGCTTCTCTGGAAATATTTTTGCTGCTCCTTCATCTGCTGTCGCACTCTCCCCTGTTATCTTAATATTATAAAGTGCATTTCTTTTTAAGAACCCGGTTAGCCATCCTTTGCTAGCTGAAAATTCTTTTCAAGCTTGGGAAGTGGAAGTTGATGGTTCTGACTGTTTCACTGACTTATAAAACTGAAGAGCTTTTTCTTGGATTAAATAACCACTTACAGGAATCCTTCTTTGAACTTGTTCCTCAATACAAATTGCGATGGCTCTTTCCGTTCTTTCTAATAATACATCCCTTATGTACGATGCAAATTTGGTGTTTAATTTTGTACCAGAAATGACCGATTTTCTTATTGCAGCTTCATTCTTTTTAATTGCTCTGACAATAGATTCGCCTAAATTAAAATGTTTTCCAATAACCGTAGATCCTTCTCCTTTTCCTAAGCGATCTAAAATTGCAATTTTCGTTTCCAACGAAATTGACTGTCTTTGATGTTTTTTTTCTCCATTGTGGGCCAAATAAAAACTTAGAAAAGAAATTTAAAAAAATTACATTTACGATTTTCTAACGAAAAATAAAATTTTACGATACTCACTTTAAATCCAGAAATCAAAATTTGCTGCTTATTATATTGCAACTTAAATTCGCCACTTATTAAAGTGAAACTTTTATAAAAATGAACGAGGCACCGCTAAGAGAAAATATAATTTCGAAATAATGATATCGTATCGGTATACTACTGAAATAACGAATGCGAATCTAAGATTGTCGCAGCCGATCCACTGACGTAAGCACCAAAAAGATACGGAAATTCTCGGAATACTACGATCTACGTCTCAGTATAAAAATAATAATAATAACTAAAATCTAGAAATGTTTGGAATACAAACCGCAAATGTTTGAAATACAAACCGCACAACTTCAAAATCGCATAAAAACAATCCGCATAAAAAGAGACCTGACTGTATATATATATATATATATATATATATATATATATATATATATTTTTAACCCCACTTATTCGGTCCTAAGTCCGAAATTGCTTTCTGACTCGCTAGGTTCTTCTTTTTTGTAGTTCTTTTATTTCTCTATAATTTTGTTCTTCATGTTTAGCTTTCATATTTTTATTACGTAATTTCTTGTTATGTTCTTTATCTATTATTTCTTGTTTTTGATAAATAATACATATTTCTTTTATATATATATATATATATATATTATGCATAAAAATTGTCTCAAGAAGAGAAAGATCTAACAATCCATATAATAGCAGTAAATTCATGAAAACATTACAAAAATATTTAAAAGCAGCTAAACATTAAAGTATTCTATGACGAGTTTAAATTAAAAATATATTTAAAAATAAAGGTAATTTTAATAATATAAAAGAAATAAATGTGTGTGTGCGGTATTCTGGAAATTTTTGGTTAAAAAAAAGAACAGTTCTTTTAAAATGTCAGGAATAAATTCTAATTAACCGTGCAAAAATATTTTTCACGATAGAAATAAATGACAAAGTTCGGGGTAATCTTTTGCAATAAAATTCAATTTAAATCCAAGGAATTTCCACAAAAGTTGAATGTTTAATACTTTTTTTCTAATTTAAACATTAAATCTTGAATAAAAATCCTCCCAAGCAATGTAATTAAAAAAGTAAAATTTTTTTCTTTTAAAAGATGTAGGATTGAATATTATGATTCATTGCATTTAAAATCACATGTTCTCGTGGGATAATTACCACAGGCAATATCTAAATTTTATTCTTGTTAAGAATACGATTTGGGGGGGCGGCTGAGTGAGAGTGTTACCCCCGTGGGCGGGGGTATCATCGCCATCATCCACGCGACCTATGTTTGAGGGAATGAGAGATTGACCACTAATACCATCCATAATTAAAATTAGTTTATTATGATCTCAATTTATATTTAGAAAAACAACACTAGTCTAGGTGGCTTATGATAAGGAGTGATGAGACCCAAACTGTAATTCTAACAAATAGCGCAATAAATCATCGAATACTTATCTATAGATGATTTCCTAACTTACTAGAATCCGCTCTAGTCTAAAAGTCTACTATAAACTCTCTTGCCGTTATTCCACGGCGAACAGCTGCATTCCTTATATCTTCAATATATTTCTTCGCTCCAACTTGATCCGGCTAAGGGATAATCTTTTGGTCTCGGACCCACTTAGAAATCAACTTCACAGGCACTATTAGACTGATTCATATAACTCATAGAACTCTCTAAGACTCTTCTCCAGGAACTTCACCTAGAGCTTCTAGAACTCCACGCGAATACTAACGCTCCAATATATACAATTCTTGATCTGCATAACCACGTACTCTTCTTGGGTTGGTTGGAAAGAATTGCCATTCTGGTCCCAAAGATATCCCAAGAGGATTATTAATAGAAGTACCGATAAAGCTCCGTCACACCTTGAATGACAGTATGAACGATTGATTTATTAACGTCACATAGAAAACTTCTCGAGGGATATTGGAGACAGTTGACAGTGAGGGTCCCTGTACTAGTACCGAACTCTTCAAGGTACAGAACCGCAACGACGTGAAGACTTCACGGTATGATAGATTTAACGTGCTTCAGCCTTCTACATGGGGTGGGGGAAGGGGGTATTCAATAGCACTAGGACTTTCCGGTCATGAATTCATGTCCTTGACCTAGTGTGGTCACTTTCCTATGTGGGAATGACTTGGTTAAGACAGATAATATTCCATTAAATATCTCTTTAGAAATAGTTTTCCTTTTTGTGATTATTATCAAGTGTGTTGTAAAGCTAGCATTAAAGTGAGAGTTAATGCAAAGTATTTATTGAATCACAATTTTATTAGAGGTATGATATCGAATCTTGGACTTCTTTCCATATTTTCTTAACATATTTTTTAAGTAATTTTTAAAAATAATAAGAAATATCTTGAACATATATAAAACGCACGCACAACCTCGACAAATTTAACGTGCATCAACTTTTCTAAACTGGAATCTACGAACATGACCAGGATTGGAAAACTAAGACTGGTTCACGAACATGACCACATGGCTACTACGCCCACGATAATAGGCGTGAATAATGACAGTTATGAATGGCAGCATTGAATTAAATAACGAAGAAAAAAAAAAACGAATTTCTAGGGGACTACAAATAAACTTAGAAATGTGGCTGTAGAGTTAATTTCCTCTGATTTTAAGTGAAACATTTTTATATAGGTTTCAGGAAAGAGAAACAAATATGCAGATAGACCTCTATTTAACGAAGTCACTAAATCGCGAAAAAGGTTTGTTATATGGAAAATTCGTTACATAGAGGTTCATCTTTTAATGTACTTTAATAACAATATAAAACAAATTTTTAATTCATAAACACTATATATTGATAAAAAGTAATTATTCACAATTTTGAAAATTAATATCCCGGCATTTTATGTATCTTACACATCGAAAAGAAATCTACAAGGAAGACGGGGAAAAAACGTTGTCCAGGAATACACTGTATTTTCATCTTTGAAACATAATTTTATATTAAAACTAATGAATTTTTAACGATATTTTCTAATTTTAAGTCTGCGAGTAATTTTAAACGTACTTTATTTTATATAACCAGTAATTTTAGGCAAGCCCTACGTCTATAAATTTAATGAGTTTGTTTTATTTGAGTTTTTGTTTGAAAAATTATATTCAATTCATTGTTCTAGGTTAGTTAGGCAACTGGTAAAACCAGTTAAGGTCATTGATCCTCATAAATTGTGTTCTAAAAGAAATAATAAGTTGAAAAATGTCTTAAGTTTTTTAAAAAACGGGAGATAAAAATTCGAATTAAAAGAGAAAATGTTTGTTAAATAGAAAAGCACTTCGCTATTTGGAGGCTATTTTACAAAGAAAATAATAAAAAGTTCTTTGTTCCTGGAAAAAGTGCTCAAAATAGAAAAATTCATAAAATACAGGTTCGTTACATATGCAGGTTCCACTGTAGTTAGTATATCGAACTTAAAATATCTTTGTAAAGACCAATAGATCGTTACTACAGTTGCAATTCCTTTATAAGATAATCGTTTGTTTAGATTTAGAACATTCCAGAATTTAAGTGCTACATTGTTGAAAGAGAGTTAGTTGCTAACTCCCTCAAACTTATCAAGACTGATTTACTAGCCTTTTCGGAATCTCTGCTAAAAGTTATCTTAGCACGGCTTGTTAACTATACTTGGAGTTAGTTAAGCTCGGTTTATATTAACTACATAAGGTAGTGGTTAAGAGCTTATTTTATCTAGAGGAGAAGCCGTTTATGTTACCGTGGGGGTCATGATGTTGCCTAACCGTCCGTGTCTAGTAAGACATAATTTATCGTATATCTTCGGGCGAGACAAGAGCTCTTCGGATACTGCTTAGGTTGGTCGATTTTCTGCTTTCTGTATGCTAAAGTATGCGATAATTTGGGTAAGAATTTAAGAACTTTCGGTGAAATTGTTTGAAATAAATTTGTTAGAACATGTGTATAATTAGAAATATAAACAAGGTGTTAAATTCTTTTTATTCTTTTTATATATTTTTAATTTTTTAAAGTAAATATCTTAAGATAGCATAATTTTAAAGGTGTCCTAGCTAGTCAAACCTAAACCGTAGATAGATTTCTTCACCTAGAATTATCAACTTAAGTAAAAGTTTATTTTTCCAAAACATATAAATATCTCAATATTAAAATCATATATTCTGATTTTGCTGGTGCAATATTATCATTTATTACCATTAAGAAAAATTGTATTTCCATTTTTGTAATTGTTTTACATTATTTAGCCACATCTCTACCTGTTTTTAATTATGATTTTGCAAAAAGTTTGTGCTTTTCAAAAATTGAATAAAGTAGCTTGATTGATTCTTTATTAACATTGCACTCTGAGGTTACATGAGGGCTGTTGGTGATGTATTCGTAATTTTGAAACACGGTCAATTGACGAGGCTGATATCTGAATCAGTCCCCATTCTCCACTCTTAGTGCCTTAATGTGAGAACTTTGAGTCTTGAAGGACTTAATGGGTATTATTCCCTCTACCTAGTGGATCTTAAGAAGCACCAAGACTCAAAAGAATAAGACGGGAATGAGTTCGAGACCATCCCTTGATTAAAACTAAAATCAGGGGTGCAACAGATACTGAGGGCCACAACCTACTATGCGGGCCCTGAGGTGTGTGTTTCGGCCAGGTGGTCAGTCTGAGGTGGCCATTTGATTAATGCTACCATATTTAAGTTGGCCATGTACGTGTAAAATATTGTCTGCGGATCAGATAATTTTTTTATTGTTTGTTACAAAATTTTGGGAATAAGTATTTGGCAGTGAAATTGTATTTTATTTCTTCCAGTTTTAGAATTCATTGACTTAGATGTAAATTTGGAACAAAAGATTGTGAGAGATTTCAGTATACATTTCGTTCCGAGATCATATTTGGTTTTCATAAAACTTCCATCAAAATATTTTATTTTTCTCATATCTCTATATTTATGTTATTTTATTTTCTAAGTGAATTCAAGAATTATTTAGTAATTTAAAATCATCTGGCACATAATTTGATTGCGCCCCTAAAGATTCTATTTATTTATCAGGTATACATACTGCAATTATCTTTTACTTTTATATTTGAAGATTTAATAGTTTAATAAATTGATTTGTTCACAAGACCAAAATACCAAACATGATAACGTATGTATTTAAAGAAGTATATACTTCAAAAATAATTCGAAAATTAAAATGGGAAACTTATAAAATTGTTTCAAAAAAAGGGGAATCAGCGCTTTAGATCTTTCCTTGTTTACATATACAATTTTCAATTTTTTAAAAATGCTTTTTTCATTTTTTAAAACTTTTAAATATTGAAGATATTTCTCCACCACTCACACACATCATTTAATCATTTAATTCCTTATAATGAACATTCGAAAAAAAGGGTTCATCAAGAAAATAAATGGGCTAAATTCCTGTGACGTCATAGTCACTTGATAATGACAAACATGTGTTTCTAGCCAATTAGTTCATAAATTTATGTGACGTTAAAATTATATCGTAAATGCAATCATGTCTTTCCAGCTAATTAGTTCATGCACTTCGTTGTTGCCAACTTTTGCTGTTTGTAGAAACTTTATTTTAAAAAGCATATATTTGTCAACAATAATAAGGTACGTAAGTAAGCAAATTTAAAAATACAGGAATAAAATAGGATTTTTTTTTAATTTTAAAATCTTTTTGGTGATTTTTTTTATATTTGAGCATCTTTACTCAGTTATGAAGTTTGAAACTTTATCGAAATTTCTCAAATAGAACAATAAGAACAAGTTAGTTTAATGTCAGTTTTGAATCAAGGCGTGAACACGTGATTGCCTTTATCATGTAACCCTCATGAGTCCATTGGTTAAGTATTAAAAAATTAAATTTACTTTAAAAAAATAACTGCAATTTTTTATCGGCCGTAAAAGTCTGATATTTCCCGAATATCGTTTGTGTAATACAATTTACAAACCAGAAAAATACGTCTGCATAATATAAGAATACTAACTAATTATTTTTAATTCTATTAATAATAACTAATTATTTTAATACTACTACAGTGCTTCTCAAACTTTCTCTTTTCATCGCCCTCCCCCCTCTTATAATAACAATGCATCGAATGCAATAATAATTTATTTTGGCGCTAAAGTTACGATACAACTTAAATTATAAACTGTACAAATTATCAAGATAAGTATTAAATTTTGTATATTACAAACCCACGAAAGTCACTAATAATGACTAAACTTGTTTTTGATTTAGTATTGATAAATTAATTATCAAATACTCTTTGTGCAATTCTGATGCATTTACAATTATATTATATCAGTGTGAATGTCATTTTGTCTTGCTTCCTTTCTGTAAATTGATAATTATTATTTTATATATATTATTTTCAAATTTTGATATACTCGTGTCCCCATGTAGGGTTATCACGCCGCCTAGGGGGCGCTCCCCACAGTTTGAGAAACTCTGTACTACTAATAGTAACTAATTATTTTTAATACTACTATTAATAACTATTTATTTTTAATACTAAAGGGTGTTTTTTAGAGGTGTAGAACTTTAAATTGCAATAAAACAACGATGTATTATTCGATTGACATGAATTTTTTTTATTCGAAAGATAATCTTGTGGCATTACGTTTTAAATATGATCAAGCAAGTCGTAGATTCGTCGAATGGGCCCAAAACGAGATTGCCGTTGTTCCCGATTTTCATAAGCGAATTTTGTTTAGCGATGAAGCGCGCTTCTGGTTGAATGGCTACGTCAACAAACAAAACTGCCGCATTTGGAGTGAAGCTAATCCACAAGTGTATGTCGAAACACCGTTACATCCAGAAAAACTGACTGTTTGGTGCGCTTTATGGGCTGGTGGAATCATTGCTCCGTACTTCTTCAAAAACGACGAAGGCAACAACGTTACAGTCAATGGTGATCGGTATAGAGCCATGATTACTAACTTTTTCATTCCTGAATTGAACAATCATGATGTCCAGGAGCTATGGTTCCAACAAGACGGCGCAACATGTCACACAGCTCGTGCCACAATCGATTTATTGAAAGACACGTTTGGTGACCGCCTAATTTCACGTTTTGGACCTGTGAATTGGCCTCCAAGATCTTGTGATTTAACACCGCTAGACTATTTTCTGTGGGGCTATGTAAAGTCATTGGTCTATGCGGATAAGCCACAAATGCTTGACCATTTGGAAGACAACATTCGCCGTGTTATTGCTGATATACGGCCACAAATGTTGGAAAAAGTCATCGAAAATTGGACGTCCAGATTGGACTACATCCGAGCCAGCCGTGGCAGTCATATGCCAGAAATCATATTGAAATTGTAATGCCACAAGATTATCTTTCGAATAAAAAAAATTCATGTCAATCGAATTATACATCGTTGTTTTATTGCAATTTAAAGTTCTATACCTCTAAAAAAACACCCTTTACTAACAATAACTAATTATTTTTAATACTACTATTAATAACTATTTTTTTGGTACTACTAACAATATATATATATATAACTAATTATTTTTACTACTACTACCAACTAACTATTTTTAATATACATCTAATATTAGCTTATTATAATTCAACTAATTATTTTTAATTACAAGCTTAAAAGATCTACTTTACTCAAAATATTATTGCCCAATTGTAATTTGTTCTTAGATTTTCATATTTAATTTGAAATTATGTTCACAAGTACACATACATAATACAAGCTCAAAAATTGAAAAATAATATCGATAAATCTATCCAAGAATAAAAAAAAAATTGATATAAAAGTACTCATTAAGTTTATTTTTCTCCATTTTTGAAAAGACATCTTCAGATACATGTTTGGCACCAGCTATTCTGTTACATCTGCACTCCTTTCGAAGGTGCCAACACTTAGTTCTTCCGCTCTATTGCGCATCTAAGAGGGGAATCCTACCATAAGGTGTTCGTTCAATACCGAATCCTTCTTCCTCTCTGAGAATGACCCCCTTCATGTCCCGAGGAATGGATTTTTATAACCCCTCCCACCCCCAACTCCCATTCGATAGTTTTATGGCGTCGCTTCCGTTTGTAGCAGTGGCGCGAGTTCTCTTGTAGAACACGACAGGGATCATTTGTTGGGGCAAAAGAAAAGATGATGACGCGACATTGTTTGTCTCTCATTGCTTGTTGCGCCGGAAAGAGGTGATTTTCTCCCACAATTTCGGCGATTTATTGTTCGGCTTCTCTCACACGCACGAAAAGACTCGGGAAAAAACATATAAAGGATTGTTTCTTTACTGGCTGGATTTTTCTTGCCTGCTGTGTTTTCTTTGTCCCCGGGTAACTTTCGAATCGATCACCCTTTGATGGAATTCGTAGATGCTGGGGGAATAGGATTGTGTAGTTGTAATGGTCAGGGAGGCTTGCTTCTAACCTTGTTTTGTTCTAAATCACCCATAACGGGTTTGGTGCTTGGATATAAACGCATTGAGAAATGATGTTTGCAGTAATTAATGATTGATCAGTTGTTTTTAATCACCCATCTGATTTCTACGTCAGATTGGCAATAAACATATTTTGAAAATTAGTCTGTGTACCAATAGTACATTTTCAATGCAATTTAGAGCTCATACAATAAAACTAATTAAGGTATCCAACTACGTTCGGAGCAGTGATTTTTCAAATCCGTTTAAACGAATATTTTCTTAATATTTAAGGATCCTTAGATTAAAATACACGAATAGAATTAGTTAAAGAATATTATTAAAATTAAAAGATTTAAATGCAATATTTTGGAACATATAATTATTTATTTTCCAAATATTTGCTTCTTTTATGGGAAATGCTTCTATAATGATAATATTTTGCGTATGTGTAGCTCAGACCTCTGTACAGAGACTAAACTAGGGTTTTTGAAATAAATAATTTAAAAATTGGTATATATATATATCCATATTTTAATACAACAGAGTGGATAAATTTTAACAGCAAAATGCTGATAATTATTTCAATTGGTGGTAACTCTGAAAATAATGTGAATTTTTCAAATTCGTAGTTCAGACCCTATGGGGAAGTCTTAACTATATATAAGCAAAGTATTATTACAGAAACATTTTTCATAAAAGGAGAATGTTTTGCAAAAAGGTAATTCTAAAATCATTTTTTTCCAAGACATTGCATTTAAATAATTTGTTTATTGTAATAAGATTCTTAAAACTCTATTGTATACTTGTATTCTAATCTAAGTGACATTAAATACTAAACAAAATATTCGTTTGCACTCTTTTTCAAAATCACGGTTCCACTCGTAGTCGAATACTTTAAGAGTTATGCCACGAAAACTAAAAGAACATTTTAAAAGGACTATTTTATAATTGTAATATTTATTAGAGTCCACACATTGCAATCCTTGATAGAACATTGTTAAAATAGCATCTTGTAAAAATAGTTTAAATGTTTCTAAGCCATTCATCTTTTTATATTTTGGTTATTAACTCTGAAGATAAGAATGGGTATTGCAATGACTCTATTTCTACATGTAATTACAAAAGGTAATCTACTTCTATCATTCAACGCATGCATAATTTCAATTAATAGCTAACGGTGTCATCAGATTCAAATAAATCTATAATTATATTCAATTTGTCAATTTTTCTTTTAACTGTTGGTGCTTGGGTTTGCACATACGCTTTCTAACTGTAGATTTGTACCTTAATATTTGTCGAAAATTATTAAAAACTATTCAAATATAGTAAACGTCGAAAGATTAGTTGAATGAAGTCAGTCACTTTTGTTTGTTTCATGCTACTGTGATTAAAAAGTATTTGGAATGCTTCCCTTTAGAATACGAATATAGCAAAATACTTCCTGTAAATTTAAATCAAATACAAGTCACACAGACTCCTATTTAAGAATTTTTCTCTGTCCCTGATCAAAATGAAGCAAAACTCCAATTTAACGAATAATAAACCCCGAATTCATGAAATATTCCAACAGAAGTTTTTTTTATTAGTTTGTGTTAGAAAAAAATTGGATGACGGATTAACTATCTGTGCAACTGAAGTTCAGGAAACTGTGGATCTGGTGAAGTCCAATAATAGCGATTCTGATGCAGAATCAAACTCTTATCAAAGCAATTACGTTTTTTAATTCTTCACATTCTTTGAAAACTGTGAAAAAATCCTTATGCAGAAGGATGTAAATGACGCAGTATTTTCTTCTCTGTATAAAGTAGTAAAAAAGAACTCGTTCCAGTCAGAAATCAAAAAAGATTTTCAAACATCTATCGTTCAGTGTTTTATAATTTCAAATTAACTGGCTCGTAATAATTCACTAATACTATTTTTAGCTGTTGAATAAAAAGATCAAAATATCTACAATAAATACGGATATTTTTGTGTAGTTGCGTCTTGTTGAATTTCGAAAAGATAAATGCAAAAAATTTGTATTTTGTTTGGCCCCCAATGTAACAAATAACCCCGATTTGACGAACAAAGTGTTTGGTCCCGATAAATTCATTAAATAAGGGTACGTGACTATATTTTTATGAGTTAAATAAACTTGTTCAAGAAATTATTTCGATTTATATATCTCAAAATAAATTTGCTTTTATGACAAAAGATCTTTTGCTTTGTTTGTTTTTTAAAGACGTTAAATGGGATTGAATAAAATTCATGCAACATTGCAATGAAATTCAGACAAAAAACATTTAAAAGAAACTGCTTAAACAGGAAAAAAACATTATTTGATTTACTATCAAGATAAAAGTATAGTTATGGAAGTAGTACTATTTTCTTTTTCTTGGGGATTGCAAACCATCCCAAACCTTTACACTACAATTAAGATAAAACTCACACTTGCTTAGAGACTGAATGCAGGAAAATTTCTTATCTAATTAACAAAACTTTTGAAATACAAAAGACAGACAAAGCACTTTTTATAAATGTTCGATTCATCGATATAAATTTTGTTGAAGCTTTTCCTGCTAACATTTTATTTTAGTTTTTATAGTAGGCATACAAATAGAAATTCTCGAGCAAATCTCTATTTTTCGTGATACGCAAGAAGGGATTCTAAATCTTTAAATAAATTTTTCCAACACTGTCAAGAGAAAAAACATATTTGATGGATTTACTGGAGTAAAGAATTATTTTCTTAGAAAATTTATTTTCTTAGGATAAGAAATAATAAAAAGAACCACATACAAATAAATAAAATCCATCTATATTCCAAATATTCATTGTTTTGTATATTCAAATCCGTTTTCCCTTTATGTATGTTTAAAATTTTTATTTTACATTTCTATATTGGTAAATCTATTTAACATTCTCTCATTTGAAGTAACATCCTTACCTAAATTATTTCAACTTTATTAAAATAGTTCAAGTTTAAACTTCTATATTTTAAAAACTTATTTTGAACTAATTTTTTTAGCTTAGTTTATTTTTCTTTTCATTTTGCATGGCTTTTTGAATTTATTTTTGCAATAAATATCAAATACAGAACAGCAAAACATCAAATTATCTATGTTTTCAGAAATGTAATGATTACAAATGACTTATCCTCTTGTAATTGATAAGTAGATTACTCTTGGCAATATTTTTCATAAAAGTATGCTAGCACATTCATATTTATTATTACGACAACTTACATGACAAATGTATGTTACAGGGCGTAGACATTTTTAAAAGTTTCCCGTGGTACTATATATTTTTTTTATTCGTAATGAATTTCCTCTGGCAAAAATAGACATAACGACTTCCTGGAAACATTAAATAAATGTGATATTTTCTCCACGGGTCTTTTATGGTCCATAATTCTAAGCTAATTGTTCATTTAACTTCAAGCAAAATAGATTTTTTTAATGTACAAACCTGATAAGAATAAATTTCACTTGTTTTATCTTCAGTTGGCAGCATAAAAGCTTCCTAGGCTTCTCAATAAAATTATTTCCTACATAATTTACTGAAATATATTTAGAACTAAGACACATAAATAATCCCAATCTTGATTATTTATTATTTTAACATTACTTTGATACTGCATTATAGTTTATTAGTTTGTGTGTATGAATATTTTGGAGTTTTATTAAATCATCGACTTTTAAAATATGAGGTGAGTCTTTATTAACGTCATCCTATAAAGCTCTATGAAGGGTATTGGTGACAGACCTCATAATTTTGATCCTCGTTCAAGTGACGAGGATGACACCTTGTAACAACCCGTGGGTTGATGGTGTTTGGGGGTTCGAGCCAAGATCAGGCATAGTAACTTTTAAATACGAGTTTATTACTATCTTTGCCATACATTCTTATCAACCACACAAATAAAAGTAGTAAGTTAATAATAAACCCTAAAAAGCAACCGCATAGGCTTGATGCTACTAACATATAATTAAAACTACTTAACTGAATCCTGGAGCGCTCTTGACTCTTACGCTTGATTTCTCTTTATATACACTGCTGGCCACCGTAAATGCAACACCCTGAAGGAAGCATGCAAATAACATGAAATTTACAACATGCATTAGCGGAGGTGAGATATGCAAATGATTAGAATTTCAGCGCAGACACACATCACGCGTGCCTGTGGCTTCACCTCAAAGGACTATTTAAGGCTTGGAGATTTCGATTTTTTAACTTCGGCAATTGTGTTTTTCTTATGGTTTTCAAAAAACGACCAGTTATGTCTCGTAAAAAACAGCGATCAGCTTTTGATCAAGTATCCGAATTCGACAGAAGAAAGATAATGGGCTACCGAGATTGTGGATTATCTTTCAGAGGAATCGGTAGTCCTGTTGGACGAAAACAAACAACTGTAATGCGGATATGTAACCTGATACGATGGACCGATGTGGACGATCGCATCCACCTCAGTGCAACACTTCACGTGAGGACAGTCAAATTGTGCACATGGCTGTGATGGATCGCTCAGTCACATCACGAACGATTCATCATTGATTCAGTAATGTATCATTCAGTGTCAGCGCGTACCATTCGACGCCGTTTACAGCAAAGTGGTCTGTCCACAAGACGTCCATTGCTTGGTCTACCCTTGACGCAGAACCACAGACGTCTCCGCCACCAATGGTGCTATGAAAGAAGGATGTGGGTGGCATAATGGAATGAAGTTGTCTTTACTGACGAGTCATGCATCTGTCTGCAACACCACGATGGTCGGATTCGAGTCTAGAGACACCGTGGAGAGAGGATACTGAACAGCTGCGCTATGCACCGGGTATTATGGTATGGAACGGTACTGGATATCACTCTCGCACTCCTCTAGTACGCATTGCCGGTACTTTAAACAGCCAGCGCTACATCTCCAAAGTGTTGGAGCCAGTTGTCCTTCCTTACCTTCAGGGCTTGGCCCCAGCCATATTTCAACAGGATAATGCGCGACCACACGTGGCACGGTTCTTCGTCAATCACCAGATTTAATTGATTCCCTAACTGGCTCGCTCTCCGGATCTTTCGCCGATAGAAAACATGTGATCTATGGTTGCTCAACGAGTGACCCAGATTACACCCCCAGCTGCCACACCAGATCAACTTTGGCAACGTGTGGAAGCTCCTTGGTCTGATGAACCCCAAGAACATATCCAAAGTCTCTTTGAATCAATGCCGAGGCGTGTGGCAGCGGTGAACTCCAACAAGGGCGGCTACTCTGGCTGCTGATCCTGGAAGGAGCCACGCTTCACAGAAGTCTATAAATTTAATCATTTGATACTTGGTCAACATGTTATCTACAAAATAAATTTTGTTGTGTTATCTCTTGTCTTTCTTGGTGTTGCATTTACGGTGGCCAGCAGTGTATGTTGCTTAACTATACGACCTCCAGTTGTAAGCTTGTTCACAATTTAATCAGCATTTCATTGCAAATTACCAACCATGGACCATCATCGCGTACTCTAATGCCAACGTTTAAATAGAAGAACTCATTTATCTAAATCTCGTCTTTTTCACCGAGGAAAGTTTTCAAAAGATCTTACAGTTAAAAAGAATAATTTTACCCAAGAGGATTAGTAGAAGCTTCGTGGATAGACCCGTTACATCCTGAACTGACACTCCTTCTTCAAACTACCGCACCACCCAAACGGTAAGTCTTTGAACCTCAACAAAGATTTATGGGCATCATCTACTCTGCACTGCAGGTCTTCAATGGCACTCAGGTCGAACTCGTAACACACTGGCCACGAGTTCGAGACCAAAACCACTAGGATACCGCGGACATGATACATGAGAAAGGTTTGGATAAAAACACGCTTATGTATTGAATTTTAATGTATCTAGTATAATATTTGTGCATGCAATGTATATTAATATTTATGAATTTCCATTTGTTAGATTTTATTTTGAGAAATTTTATTATTTACGCTCCATAAATTATGTATTTAAGATCGGAGCAAGTTTTCAATTTAATCTTAGTACCTAAACATTTCAAGCCTTATCAATGAATCAGTTTGTTGTTATCAAACAAAAACTTCAAAGAAATTTTTGTTACGGATGATTCTTAATAAAAAAAATCAAAACTTCCGGCATATTCATGTAAAAAATTATGTACACCAAATTCGTGGAAAAATATACAATGGAACATAGTATATCTTTCTTGAGACATATAGTATGTTCCAGAGTAGCACGAAATAAAATTTATTGCAGAATGAATCTGTATTATTGGAAAGTGTTAGGCTATATTTTAAACCGAAACGGTACATAATAAATCAGAAGCAAATCCATAACAATTTCTTAGATTCTGGAATTTATTCTTAGAATTTAAGAGCTATCTCTCTGTACATGCTGGAAAAGATATAAAATGGATTCAAAAAGAAATTCGAAATGAGGTATTATTCTTTTTTTCAAACAAATTCCCGTGTGAGTTTTACAAATAACTGCAAAGTTATTATCTTTTTTAAGAAAATATTTGTATAGAAAATTTCGTGGAACATATTCAAGAAAAAAATTTGCAGAATATGAGTTAGCTTACAATATAAACATTTTTGCAAAATGATATCTATTATAAATATTAAAATGTATCATCTTATATTTAATGGATTTTATTGTGTGTTTTGAAATTCGGTCTCTAGCAAGCTATAAAAGAAGAATTAGATTATCATAATAAATAAATAAAGTGCGACGTGACAAAAATTATGTACATGAAAAGCAAACAACAAAGTCGTATTCAATATATATACATATATGTTTATATACTTCGATTTAATGAAATTATTTAAGCAAAATTACAGTACATCTAACACTGTGCGATATATCAATCGTATTAATGTAATTCTATTGACTTAAACTAGTTCAGAACTACTTGATGTCATGAATTTTTATAAAAATAGGTTTTACGTATTTCGAATTTAGAACTTCTTGTTGTTTAATCCTTTTTTAAAAGTAGGACCAATACAATTGCTGGATCAGTCAAACACGAATATCTATGTGACTTTTAGGTTTATTTATGGACATAGGAAAATACAGCTACGGAATTTTTTAGACATCTATTTGGTGTCGTAACAGTTTAAATGACTAGTTCTATAACCACCTAAATATAGCAAAATTGAAAACTGTATTGAATAAAAATGTAGTGTGGTCCAATGGAATGTTAAATCCAGCGAAACCACACATTTTCCCAACAAAAAATAACACATAATTCTATTGTTAATATCAAATAATGGTTTTGTAGTCTGATCAAGTATTAACATTAGTACAGCCTGTAGATCATTGAGAGTATAACATTGACATTAAACCTAGATGAAGTTGATTTCTAGGCACAAATTTCTTTCTTTTTTTCATTAAATTCAATCTAACAGGCAAAAACCTGATTTCTAATGGCCACAAAAAGAAAGTAAATCTTACTTTTTCGAAAGTTTGAATAGAAATGATTTAAAAACAAAAATTAAGTTTGAATTTTAGTAATCAGCTCAACAACACTCTCAACACCAGATTTGTTACGTTTGTGGTTTGGGTTGCTTGCCGTGTTATTCGATGACAAATTAACTTCAAAAAGATTAAAGAAACACTTCATTCCTAGTTCTTTTGCGTTACCTTCAAAATTCATTTTGTACCTTAAGCAATAATATTTATACTGCTTTAAAATTGTAAGAAAAATCAAATTGTTGAAGGTTTTAAAAAATTATCCACAAATTATAAGCAAACAATAGAGTAAATCAGCTTGATTCATAACATTATACATGACGAAGCATTTGTAGCATATTAATGAATATGTGTGAATACATCAATACATTAAATGTGTCCAAACTCAAAATTTGTATACTAGTGTAACAGAAAATCTAGAAAGAGAGCGAATGTGTGTGAGTGTGAGTAAAAGAGAAAGAGAGAGATAGAGAAGGAGAGCGTAGATGTGAGGAAGATAGTGGGAAAGAAAGAGGAAGATAGTGGGCAATAAAGAGGAAGAGAGTGAGAGAGAAAGAGGGAGAGAATTCGAGGGTGAAAGAGACATTTGGAAAAAGAGGGAGATAATGGGAGAGGGAGAGAATATGAAAGGGAGAGGGAGAGAGATAGGAAATGTGTGTGTGAGAGAGATAGACAAGGAATGAATGAGAGAGATGGAGAGAGAGAGAGAGTACAAGAGAAAGACAGAGAGGGTTTGAGTGGGAGATAGTTGGAGAGAGTGAGAGATACATAGTTGGAGAGAGTGAGAGGGAGAGAGGGAGGGAGAGAATGAGAAAGAGAGGTTGAATGAGTGAGTGAGAAAGATGGAGAGGGTGATTGTGTAAGAGCGCTAAATATGGACTTCACATAATCATGTTTCAATCTTGAGTATTACAAGACGAGTAATTTAATATTTAAAAAAAAACCTCTCAAATCTAACATTAGCTGTACCAGAAATCTTCCTGCAAATATTTGACGGTAATAATATTGTATAGAAAAATAACTAATATTTGAATGATTTCAAGCATTCATTTGTGCTGCAAAAAACTCACATTTCCTTCATTTATAATTTATGCATAAAATTTTACCATTTAAAATTATTTCATGAAAATTGATTAATTGACAGAAATCGTTACAAAATAATTAAAATTTTAAAGCCACGTAGTTTTGCTATTCGAGCAACTAAAACTAAAATGTCTTTTAAAATAAACGTTAATAAAATACAAGAAAAAGCCCAGAGATATATTTTGAATAAACGAGCATAATGTTATGTTAGGATTATGTTTTGCCTTATCTTAATCTTAGTCTCTTGATAAAATTTAATTACTGCCCCCTAACTAACAAAGCTTAAAGTACTCCATTCCGATGCTAGGGTAACACAACCATACAAGCATAATGGATGTTGTTCTAAACTATCTTTCGATCTCTGGCTATGCTGGTCACGCCGAATTTGATTATTGTAATAATTTTGCTCCAGTAAGTATAGTGCGATCACACGCGCACAGTATTTAAACATTTGTTACGGAGGAATACAATGTGCGACAATATCAATTTGGAATAAATTATTCACGAGCGAAACGTGTATGTAGAATTTGATGTGAGGTATTATTTTCTGGCACTTACAATACAAGATAGAATGTATTCCTCTCTATAATTATGCCGCATTGCATATCTAATTATGCAGATGCGAAATATGGAAATTTCTGCTAAGATTAGGCTATATTTGCCTTATAAAGAGAGGCTTTTAATATATTCGAATAAAGTATCAGTACATGAGTATCGGAAATTTTGGATATAATGTACGGAAATAATGTAAAATGATTCAATTTAAATATGGGAAGAGTTACATTTTAATAGACATATACGTATATATTATTAATAAAAATAATATACTTTTTTAAAAAAATGAATCAAATCAAAGCATGGGCATTAAATATAATTATTGCGATATAAAAGTAACAGGAAAGGTACAAATTGTTTCGGTTTGAGTTCAAAGAGTGAAATTTCTTTATATGATATGTAGTACAAAAAGAAAAATAATAATATAAACTATTATTTAAATAAATATCATTATATACACATTATATCAACATGTAATGTATTGCATAAAATTTATTGCAATGGGAATTTAAAAAATGTTTTCTGCTAAAATTCTAGGCATTACAGATAAAATAATTCGAAGCAAATAAATTACAATATTTAAACAAATTATTATTAGTATGCGAAATATCAATGGTTTATAAATCAATTAAACTGAAATAATAGAAGAGAGAGATCGCGTTGGTTATTAATGTTTAATTATTTAATATTAAATAAGGAAACGTTAAATGTGATGAAAAGAATTTTTTAAACAAAAAAGTAACTTATAAATGTCCAAAGAAAAATATTTTAACCCATACCTCGTGACTGATCAATGGTAAAAAAATAATTACAATAAAAAATTACATCGTATAGGTCTAAATTATAACTACTCCAATTAACTTGAATAAAAAAGCAGAATAATAATATATAGAACAGCAAAAAGGCTTAACTTTTATCAGCCGTTAATGTTTCCTCTAAATTTCATGAAAAATTGAAGATTAGATTGTTGCCAGATACGTGCGATGGGCTAGAAAAATTCTTAAATGGATTTTATCATAACAGTAATTTTAATCGACATGTGTGTTATGGATTTTGCAGAAAAATGAAAACTTTGCAAAATAACTTTGCCTAAGATGAATATTAAAAATAAATAAAGAAAAAAAAGAGTTATTATTTTGACAAGTTTTTCTGAAAAAATATTTGATCTATTTATTTCAGTTTTTTAAAATTTTCATAAAATTATATTTGATAAAAAAAGGTAAAGCAATTTATACTTCCGTTTCGAATAGTTAGAAGACAATCGTGTGGAACGCCAATAGAGTACGACTGACCAAGCTTCGTGATTTAATTTTTTTTATTTATCTTCTGCTCATATTTATAATTCAATATTCAATTCGTTTTGAAATATATAGTTTGCTGTAAAAAAATATATTCATGAGCGTAGTAAAAGAATTAGATCCGTTTGAATTTAATGAAACTGGTGTTCTATTTTATCGCGCGTTTCTGTTTTAATTTACTTATGCCAACTTCGATAGCACAATTCAAACAAAAGTGACCCGTACGTGATAATTCTTGATTTGTTCTGACGAAACTGGTATAAATAAATTGCAACTGAAACGATAAAATGGAATACCAACTTGATTAAATCCAAGCAGAATCTAATATGTTATTCCACTCACGAGTTTAGTTGTGTTCAGCAAACGATGCATTTCTAAACGAATCGAATATTGCAAACTTGAGCAGACGATAAATATATAAGAAATTAAATCGCATGGCTTGGTCAATAGTGGTATATCCGTGTTTACCACATTGTTATAATACTACATTATATCTTAATTAGGAAAAGAATATTTTTATTTCTGTTTGTCTTTTCTTTTATTTAAGAATTTGAATGATCTTTTCTAATCATTTGTAAAAATATATTTTAATGAAATATAATTTTGACAGTTAAAAATTGCATTTAATTATATCTGAAAGACAATTGTGATATTCTGTAAAAGAAGTTGACATCTGACACTCGACTAATCGAACATTCAATTTTGTCGTAAAATCTAAATGCATTTCATTGATCTCATAATGGAATATATTTCTGATAAGAGACATAAGAGCAATTTTTGTAATAGTTATAGCTGATTGATTGCATTAATAGATCATCTTTGACATTCGTACAGATTGGATCCCCGCAGATATTTTTATCCCCATTTTTTTCCCTTTATGTATAATGCAATACATACAAAGAATGTAAAGTTATCTTCAAACGAATGCTTTTCGTACGTTCTTAGAACAAAGTTATGGCGTGTCAGTGGAACGTGGAAGAGTAAACTAGTACTGGAATGATGGATTATGATTAAATTATTACACGCGCTGACGTATTGTGTTTACTGAAAGAAATCAATCATTTTTTCTTTTACAGCAAAGTACAGAGTTTCCAATCACTTAACTTTGATCCAACAAAAAGAAGTGCAAGGTTGTCACTTATTGCTTGAAGGAAAGTTAAAAAGTTAAGAATTATAAAACAAATAAATCTGAGAGTTGAGAAGTTTTTACGTTGAATGTCGTCAGGTTAAAAAAAAAATAAAACAAAAAAAGAGTTTTCTTTATATATGAGGAGAGTAACAGAAAAAAGACTTTATAAGGAAGATTTTTTCGGGTGAACAAATCGCATAATTGATTTTATAAATGAAAATGGTATACATATTGAAATATAAATAAAACAAACACACATGCCAGTTTTATACTAAAATTGATAAGATTAATTGTTTAAAGGAAGAGTGCGTATCAGAATCCACTCATTAAACTGTAAGCTTTCGGTAGAGATATTAAATGTATATTATAATAGATGCGTCAATAAAATGTGCACATTTTAAAACAACCTTACAAATTTTTTAATACAAAATTAAGTTATTTTCCAGATTATTAAGATTATAATTTTTTTACCCTTTCTCACATTTAGGTTCCTTAATAATCGCACTATTGGTATGAGACACGGTTATTGTAATTCCATAATCATGATCATGAGCAATATGGCTAGATATGCATTTGTCATATACAGTAGGACTGGGCTTCTGAAACGTTCAATATTCGCGACAAATTTTCAGTCATAATTTTCAACGTGACCCCTCTTACGATAACAATGTGTTGAATTCAATAATAAAGTACTTCAAAGCTAAATCTACAATTGTAAACCATACAAGTTATCTAGATAAGTATTAAATTTTGTGTATGACAAGCCCAGTAATTTCTAAACTTGTTTTTAATTTACTTTGTGCAGTACAGGTACACGTGTAAGTATATTACGTCAGTGTGATTGTGTATTTTATATTTTATTAAAGCAGAAAATATATTTTGTTTTGCTTCCTTTCTGTAAATTGACAATTATTTTAAATATTTTATATGTTCGACTTCACGATACGCTCGAGCCCCCTACATAGGGTTTTTACGCCCCCAAGGGGGAAGCATCCCACAGTTTGAGAAACGCTGCGGTGGATCGTGGCAAAAAGGGAAAAAAATTATTTTCGATCGGCCCCTATCTATGCGGAAAAGATGTTCTATGATATAGAGATTAAAAGTAAGATAATATTAAATAGTTTATTTCAAAATTCAATGTTACCACAAAGGGATTGAATTTTCGAAAAAAATGGAAAATACTTAACACCGATAATCTACCACCAGCATCGAACCAGTACCATCCTCTTACTATATGTAAGCCAAGTGGTCACACGACACACATTAATGTCATAGTCCAGTTGGTGCCACACTCTACTCAACATTATATTATCAACGTTGTTGACAGCAAGGGTTAACATTTCTATGTTATCCGTTTTATCTGGAAACTTGGTCTTTGACGTAAGAATCTTAAGTACCGTAAAATCCGGCGTATAACCTGCACACTTTTAACTCAAAAAGTGAGATCAAAATTTACGGGTGGACGCTATATACAGGGTATAAAAATGACAGCTTTAAAAAGAAACAAAGATGAGTATAGAGACAAATTAGACTTCTACATAGATCGAAATACTATTTCTTTAAAAGAAAGGAAATTTTTTTATGAACTTAAAGGGTTGTAGTTCTAAAAGTATACTATTTTTTTCTATGACGAATAAATGACTTCAAAACATAAGAGAATTGTGTACGTACATTTCAGGTTGCTTCGTAAAAAAGGAGGTGCGTTTCATACGGCAAACTAACCTGAAAATTAAAAATTGCAGCTTGAAAGTATAGGTGCGCGTTTTACGCCGAATTTTATGGTAAGTACCGTTTAGTTTTAGTGCCCTTGTAGAATACGATTTAGTGCTTTTGTGGAATACCGTTTAATTTTTAAGATTACTCTAAATGGATTACTAGTATCTTATTGAAAGTGTTCTTAAAACGAGTGAGTACTTTTGATTTTAATATGGAATTAGAGCAATTTAAGAAAAAAAAATGGGTGGTGTTTAAATCATCAGCGAGACAAAATTAATGAAAAGAATAAAAGAAAGTAAAAATGCAGTTGATAGTTCAGATAATTTATTACAAAATAAAATTGATACAATTAAAGTACTTGACCAGGATGGCCTTGTGGAGTACATGTGGTCCGTCTTGAATAATTTTGTGGGCCGCGAGATTCTTTACAACTTTACAAAATGTGATTATTTTGTACATTATATTTTTGTTTATAGAGTATTTTTTAAAAAATAAATAAATTCCATAACTATTTCTATTTTATCACGTTGTTTTTGTTACCATAAATATGTTTTTTCTCGAAATTGAAATTATTCAAACATAAATCATATTCACACCTAACGAACGAAAAACTGGAACATCAATTACAATACGCAGATACATATATTGAGGTTGACTCGAAAAACTAAGTGAAAGAGTTGAGAAAAAAAATATTTCCTTAATAAAATAAATTAAGCATTATTTGATCAATGCATTATTATTATTATATTGTTAAGAATTTTATGTAAATAGTGTAAATAATTTCTATTTGGGTGTTTAATGCATTTATATTACTCTATGTTATATTTATTTCATGTTAAAATTGTACTATTCACAAGGAATGCCGCTTCTTACGTTATAATGGCGATTCAATGAGAACTTGGCGAAATCTTGGCGATAGAGCCAAGTTGGCATCATTTTTGGCGACCAAGTTGGCAGCCAATTTGGCGACTTTGGCAACCATGTTGACGAGTTCGGAACCCTCTGGAATCTTCTAGAAAGTAGTGGATCTCTCCACTACTTTCTAGCACGAGCGGTTATATTTCTGGAAGTTCTGTCACGCCTATAAATAATGATGCTCGCCGGTACGGCGATCAGTCTTGATTGAACCAGAGAGTAGTGATGTGAATGTTTTGACTAGCGATTAGCTCGGTTGTGCTTGTGAATAATCTTTACTTACGTGTATTTATAAACACTGATTAGCGTGTTTGGTTGCTGTTGAAGGTGTGAAGACCTTCGGATATTTACCCTGTGAGTATTACCACTTAATCCTGTATTTAAAGGATTAGATTTTTGATAATAAATTTGCATCGCTCTTAAAGAACTGTTTATTTTCGTTGGGATTATTTTGCATAAAATCCTCGAATTCGGATCTACGTAACAATATTATCTATGTTTGTATATATGAAAAACAATGAAAACAATAATAATATATGAATCTGTTTTAAATTTTCATTCCAATAAGTGTTTGCAATAGGTCCAAATCAAACATAGAGATATATATTTTTATATAAGGCCCGTGGGATCATAATGTTTTTTCGAAGTGGCCTATGAGGTCATTTGGGTCCTACATAAAATCAAATTTTCCTACCTCTTCTGCCGCCTGATGTAGAGGACGTTCCATAAAGTTGATAGTACCATACTGAGTACAGATTTGAACTGGACTATCGTATTGATGCATGTCGTGTAAAGAAGGCTTCACGAATGTTTTATTCATCTTAGTTTCTTACTACACCGCTTCTAAACCTTTAAATGAATTATGAATATTCCAGTATAGATAATCTATACATATAAATAAAAATGAAATGTCTGCTTGTAATTTGAAATTAACAGCTTTTTGCTAAATGCATTTAAAAGTATATATGGTACTTATATGAAAAATCAGTTTATTTTTTTCTGTCTGTCTGTTTGTTCCCACTAATCTCTGAAACGGCTGGACCAATTTTGCGGATTTTTCACTGTCAGATAGCTAATATTATAAAGAGGCTACTTTTATTTTAGAAAAAAAAAATAGGGTTCCGAGAAAATAAAATTAAAATCAAGGAAATAGTGAGCAATATCCGATTCAAATGGGGATTATTTATTTCAATAGGGATTATTTTTATTCGATAGGGATTATTTTATTTCGCGAGCCTTCTGTCTCAACGATTACTAGCCGTTACATCAAACTTTTTTGTTTGATTAGGTTGCTGCCACTCGCGACATTTCCCGTTCATGTACTTTGATCTTAATGATTTTACAGTCCTTAACTGCATTGTCAAAGGTCATGCGTCCATTTCACCGTCTTCCTTGCGGCTTCATTTGTGTTCGCATATCACCCTATTGCTACTTAGACCTATTTTGATCCTAATGATTTTAGTTTCTCACCTCATCGACAGTGTCAAAGGTCATGCGTCCGTTTCACCCCTTGCTCAACGAAAACCAAGGAAAAAATAAAACAAAAAAGAGAAACATAGATTTACAAAATAGAAGAATGACATTATATTTATAGCATAGGTATTTATGTAGAATACATAATTATTAAGTTTTCGTAAACTCTGTGAAGTGAATAAACACTTTTTTAAATTCCGCGTGGACGAAGTCGCGGGTAACAGCTATTTAACATAAAATAAATGCATCAGAAAGTAATATTAACGTATTACACATCCAGATACAAATTATTTACACTATTTTAAGCGTTTATTACACAAAATTTATAACAATGGCGTTTTCAAACATCGACCCACAAGAAAGTTACGGGGCGTCATAAACAATAATAATAATAACAATAATAATAATAAATCAAGCTATTATATCTAAAGACTTAAAATTTAGCGAACATGGTATTTTTGTTCAGATGAGATATGCAAAAAACTTTATTTTGTTTAATTTACCATTCACGTAAAATTAACTCATTAAAAACTTCTTTATCTTTTCGTCTGTATTGTTTAATTTTTAAATTCACCCGTACGAAGAACGGGTATACCAGCTAGTAGAAAATATAACTTACAAAAACTTTCGTAATCCAAAAAAAAAATTAATTTAGTTATAAAAGGCGCGCACAAATAGCAATTTTCTAGTGCTGCCTTTTTAAAAATTGAATAAAGTAATTGTGCTTTTTGATTATTTAATCTTAGCGTTAAAGATTTTTTTTCGAAATATCTCCAATTAAAATTTGCAAAATGTATGAAGGACATTAATTTTAATAAATAAGTTTTATAAACAGAATAATTATTTATCACGTCTGCAAAGAAAAAAAAAGTAACAATAACTGCCCAAGCGTGAATATAATTGTGATAATCCTCTCGGAAAACAAGAGCTCTAAAAAGCAATAATAAGCAATTATTTGTGATTGAAAAGAATTAATTTCTTTCATTAAAGAAAAACTTTAATGAATTCAGCCTTTTTAAGATACGAAGCTGTGTTTTTATTATCCATTATTTTCAATTATTAATAAACTTATGAATATTCCTACACATTTTTAATGTTTCTAGAAACGATACTTTATTTCAATTATAATGTCTTTATCTCACTTCACAAGAAAGAGCCTTTTTAGATATGAAGAACAGAATTTAATTAGGACGCATTTTTTTTCCAGCTGTCTTTAAAAAGTGAAAACATTATTATTTTAAATCGACTTTTGTACTAGGGATTTCCAGTCTACAATTTCAAAACAACATATTTATAGCATTAATAACTTATATAACATTGTCATTTTTAAATATCTTAATTATAATTATTTCAGTTAGCATTATAGTGATACACTGTCGAACCTCCATATTACGAACCTCTGCATTGCGAATTTTTCTATACAGCAAACTTTTTCCTGGAACCAAGAACATTTCACGATTTTATTCGTAAAATAACCACTCAATAGCAAAGTGCATTTTCTATATCACGAACATTTTCTCTTGCAATTCAATTTTTTCTCCCTATTTTTGATGTAATTCTGGATATTTTAAGTTATTCTCTCTTTTAATACACTTTATGGTCGAAAGCAAAAGAATTCTGGGTGTGTCAACCAAGAAGTGCAACCTTTACCCCCATTGTCCAGTTAACTGGATATCCCCTTTCACTCTCACTGGAGTTGTCACGTGACCCCGTGTCCTTGAACTAGGCTTCGTTCATTTGTAGTGTTGATCAGTCGCACTGGTAACTTCGTTTCTTGTCCCTAGAAAATGTCAAAACGCAAGTGCTTGTGCATCAAAGAAAAAAAAATTCTTCAAGAAGTGGATAAAGTTGTCATGAGACTTTCCTTGCAGTTTTTCTTTCTTTCTTTTCTTTTCTTCGATAGATAAAACATATGAAATATATATATATATATATATATATATATATATATATATATATATATATATATATATATATATATTAATTTACAAAAAATGTGAATAATTACTTTTTTTTAATATATAGTGTTTATGAATTTAAAATTTGTTTTATGTGGTTTATGAAGAAAATTGAAAGATGAACCTCTATATAACGAATTTTCCATACAACGAGCTTTTTTTCGGGATTTAGCGGCATCGTTATGTAGAGGTCCGACAAAATACAAAATGATTATAATACAAATGATTATAATTAACAACAAATACACATACAAAATGATTATAATTAAGATTTCTTTTTCAAAAAACTGTAAAAGTAAACCCTGTAAAAAAAACACAAGTCAGATTGACTTTGAATTTGAACTGAATATACTTGAAAAGGGATACATTTGTATGGACTAAGAAATATGTTTCAAAGTTTATCAATACATATTGATGTAAGCGATATAACTAAAGTGGATTCGGCTGCAAGTGGTATTTCGAATCGAATTGCAATGGCATTGGCATAAGTTGCACATTAAAATAATTATAAAGCTCGATGTGCATGGTTGCTTCGTTTTTTTGACTGAAAAATAGACTTCCAGTTGTTACTTGAGTGAGTGAGGGAATATTAACGTCGCACTACACACAACTCGAGGGCTTTTGGTGACGGACCTCGTAATTTTGAACCATAGCCAGGTGACTAGGACCACACCTGAAATTAATTATCCAACTGAATTATTGCTATCCTATGGAGTTTTTTTTAAAATTCAATTCCTACTATTTAGCTCACACTCTCTCTATATTTATTTTTTTTTATCTTCGTGGGATTTTCGATCGTTAATAAAATGCACTTTAAAGCACTCAATTGAGCTGAAATTTTATATACATTATTATTTTGGATGACAATACAGTAACTTAATTATAATAAATAAAAATTAATTTATTAAAACTAATTATTCAAAGAATTACAAATACAGCCACGTTGGCATCGTTTTTGGCGACTTGCGTCAAAACTTGAAAAGGTTTTTTTTTCTCACATTTTAAAGCGCTCATTTAAGCTGAAATTTTCTATACACTATTGTTTTGGGTAAAAACACGGTAATTTTTATAATTGATTAAAATGAATTGACTGAAACTAATTATTTAAAGAATTATTGATACAACTACCTTGGTTTCATTTCTAGCGACTTGGGACAAACTTTAAAAGATTTTTTTTCTCACGTTTTAAAGCATTAAGTTGAACTGAAATTTTTTTACACGATTGTTTTGGATGATAATACAATACTTTAATGTAATTAATAAAAAATAACCCCCACTTAATGTTGTGATTCTGTCATATGTATGTACATATTTATATTAATTGTAACTATTTAATAAAAAGTAGCTAAAATAAAAAATTTTCTTTGTTGATCCAAGTAGGAATTGACTTCAAATTTTTTTTATATTACTTATATATATTTTTTTCACATTTATGCTTAATTAAAAAGTTTATATCATTTAAGCCAGGGGTGTCAAACTAGTGGTCCACGGGTTGCATATGGCCTCGGCCAATATATCGACACATAACAAAATATAATCTATGGGAAAAACAGTTGAAAAGTGAAGATTAACACACTTTCCAATGTACAACATTAATCATGTTGTACATCTAAACTTGATTTAATCAATCAAGTTTAGATGCTTTGCATCGCATCAAAAATTTTTAAATCTTAGAACTGAATTTGAAACCTGATTTAAATATTTTAATTCTTTGAAAAACATTATTTTTCAATTTTCTGAATAAATATAGATTTAGTACCCAGTCACATGTGCAAATGGAGGTGATTAAACTTCAGTTCGACTCAAATTTGTAAGCAAAATTCACGTGTGTCTTAATTTTATAAGTATTTTCCAACCACGTTTGAAAATACTCGCAGATTCACATATGAAATTTTTACCATGTTTGGAAGTACTTATCGATGCGAGCAGTTGTTTTCAGCTATGAAAGGAGTTAAATCTCCTGTTAGAAACAGTACTAACGATACTCACCTTGGGTCCGTTTTAAAAGTACTCCCAGCGAACGAAACTCCTCCCGAAAGAGGAAGGATAGTAGAAAAGAGATGTCAGGACGTAAACACTAAATTTTTGTTGTTCTTTTATATGAGTTTATTATAATGAATTATTTGAAAAAAAAAAGAAACGACATTTAAAAAAATATTGCCTTTTTTGTGGCACTACTTAAGTTAAACCTTGTTTGTTTGGCCCAAATTAACCTTTAAGTTTTACACCCCTGATTTAAGCCCTTTAATTAATGAAAATTAATTATGAAAATATTTATCTTCATAGCTATTAAAATAAATTATAATTATATTTCGTGTTATGTAACCTAAACTTTAATATATATGCTGATTAAAGATGAAGAAAGAAGTTTATATTTACGCTTACTTCGTATTAGTTTGTCGATTTATACAAAGTATTTCGATACGAATGTAAATTTCTACATTTCTACATTTTCATTTCTTTTGTCAAAAATGGTAAATTTGAGATAATTTGTAACATAACTAATAGTGCTTCTCTTGAATAGTAATTAATTGTTTTTGAGAGAGATAAATTATCCTTCTCTTTTTATTCCGCAAATAAATTTTTTTCTAAACCTTTCTTATATTTTATTGGTTTCTTATACATTTTGTAGCTGCTGCCACGTAAATGTAAAGTGATTCATAAAAAGGAAGAAAATATGCATGCACATATTTTTTGATCCGAATGAAAGAAACTAGAGGGCGACTTTTCGGGGAAAACATAAAATTTAACACAATAAATGATCCAAAACGGAATACAGAAACAATATTAAAAATTTAAAACAAGAATTCTAAGTAATAAAATGGCCCAGAAATGAATGGTGCCGTGAATCTACATCAGACCTTTGGAGACTGTAGGGGAATTTCAGTGGGGATCCAAGGATTTTCCTCAGTTCAAATGCGAAAATTCTGTGTGTTGACTGTTCCATTGAGGTAGAAATGAGCTTCATCACATCACAGAATATTCCAAGACCATGACAGATGAATAGTCATTCTGTTGAGAAAACTGATTAAGAATGAGAGACGTTGTGGCTTGTCTCTATCAAGCAGCTCTTGGGTATGGCGAATCTAATATGGGAAGTAGTGCATTATGTTTCTGAGTGCTTTTCGAACTGTGCTGTAAGAATAACCTGTCTAACGAGAAACTACACGCTTGCTACTGCCCCCAAACTCTGATGTCTATGCGTCAGCATCTGTCTTCGCGGCATCAACAAGTACCGGTATGACATTATTATGACCTCTTTGAGGTTGAACTCCTAATTTTTGCGTCTCTTCAAATCTCTTAATTATGCCCGGATACCTTTGGTAGACATTGGACCACGCTGTAGGTTCTTTTTACGACGAAATTTACGAAGTGCAGAAAAAGCATTCCCCTTGTTTTCGTAAAACAGCTCTTTACCAATAACGCACATTCAACTAAAGAGACCATCATTAGTACAGCTAGAAACATCTACTTTAACAAGGCAACGTCTGCAAACCTTTTATATTCTAGGTTGTTTTGCATAAAGCTTCCTCTTCTTCCCAATTTTGCAAATATCGATTTTTTCCCTCTACAATTGACAGCGTTTCCTAGTTTTGCATTTATTACTCATAATTCTTGTTCTGGATTGTTAATATTGTTTCTGCATTCCGGTTTATTGTATTAAAATTCATGTTTTTAACGAAAAGACACCCTCTGGTAGACATTTTGGAGCTAAATTTTTTTCGCTTAAAATTCCGTAAGCGCATCCCATGTATAGTCCATATACAAAATTTCGTTGCATTCTGTTCACCCATTTGCGCTGTAGGATGTTGTTTACATCGGAACTTTTATTATACAACCATCTGGTATAATTACTGAATTATATAAACAAAAGATTATAGTAGGCACACATTCTTATGGTATGAGGTCAATGTTTTAGATAATAAAAGTTGAATGACATGCACGGCATACGTGAGTTTTATTTTAAAATTTCAAGTAAAAAAATAATCCTTACAAAGAAATTCCATTATGCAGCTTAGACATGCATCAATTTAGATTAAGCTGGAATAATGAAAAATAATTCCTTTGCAAGACAATTTTATGTTAAGGTTCATTAAGCGTATTTTTATGAAATTTAATTAAAATTTATTGCTTGTGAAAAATAATGTATTTTAATTTTGATTCCACCTTTGATGTTATTAACTTTCTCAGACTTAATTGAAATAAAAAAAAGGGAGGATAGAGGGGAAATATGAAGATTATAAAACTTGCTCTTTTATGCGTAACTAAAATTTGTTTGATATTTTTGTCTCGAATTATCTTTCGAGATATTGTTATTTAAGTTTAATTAAGAAATGGACTTTGTGTGTTGCATATTTATGTTTAATTAGTATAAGATAATATGGAATACGAATGTTAATTAATAACATGTTTTATTTCAGCCACATTTATGAAAGAAAAACAAAAATAAAATATAAGTGCTTTATGTTTGTTCAGTTTAATAAATTTCATTTATTCAGATGCAATAAAACGTTGCAAATGTATGAGAAAAATTAGATTTTAAACCTCGTCTTAATTTTAAAATATGATAATTTGAATAAAATGCAAAATTAACATTTTGCACTAATCTCTTTATAAAACCTTTCTTACTAGAAACACAATTAGTGTTGCCACTCCCAATAAGCTCAACATTTCCTGTTTTGTAATATTTAATATTTGTTTCACGTTTGCTTATTCTCTTTGAATCTGGTAACAGAATTTTAGTTAAGTATGTTTATGGAACATTCTAAGTAGTTTACGTTTTACGTTAAGAAAATAACTGCATGATACTTTATGTTTACGGAGCGTGTGCTCAAATAATTCGTTCTTTCATGTGCATAGCTTCATTAATTCATAAGTATAAATAGCCTCATTTTATCCTGCGTGTTGAAGAAAAATAAAAGATATTGAAATCGAAAAAGAATAGTTTCTCGAGTCACATTAATAAGTATCTTTGTCTTACTAATAAAGAGGCAAAATTTTACGTAACGTCTAAAAGAAGAGTTTGCGGAAGAGATAATGACAGAGGGGTATGAATATTTTCTTAAATCAGGATTTCAAAATATGTTCCCTCCAGCTAAAACAGTTTCCATCTAATCTTTTGTAAGAAATTATTTCTTGTTACCCGATATCTTTCAGCGGGTCGAAGAAGCAATCGAGGTGTAGGTGTTCAAATTGAAGGGGAAAAAGGAGAAACGAAATTCATACACTGAGAACTAACGGCTTGAAGAAATTGTAGAATCAGAGATTATTTTCTTCGAAGTTAACGGTAAAAATACTGAAGGACCGAATAAAATTTGGTTAAAATGTTTTGACCTCTTCACGAATTTATCATGATCTGCAACGACAGTACGCAGTGCTGTCGTTTCCTTGTTTATCATTTCTTTTTTTCAATTGCCGCTGTCTTCAGTTACCCATTTAAGTAAAAGATTAGTTAAAAGTCAGAACAACTGGAACTTAATTTCAAGGGAATTGAAAATGAATAGATGCAAGTTATTAGAAACATTGCAAACATTTAAAATTCAGCTATACATGTATTGTATCTCAATATTTTGGTCCCGTTTTCATTGACTGTGGTACAAATGGTGTACTAGGAGAGTCATTAAAATTACGCTTCTTTGTATTTCAATGCAATGCACCCTAAGCGGAAATGCTTCTGTTTTCAGAATATTTTTAGTGAATTTTTAATTGTCTTTATAGGAATTTTTTAAATTAATTTTTTTCTTTTAATTACAGCTCTGGTTAGAGTAAGTTTAACTCCGATCACCTTGTGCTTTAGTTCAAAAGTTAGTGCAATCAAAAATTGAGTGGATATTTCATTAAGATCACAGGACATTTAGGGCAAATTAACTATTGTGATGCTGTGTTATGGCTAGATTAATATAAAAAAAGAAAGTTGTGTCTTTTACACATTAGTATAGGTAAACTGTTTGTGAATATACAAACATTTTATTTCTTAATAACAGAATATGAACTCCAGAAATGTAAATAACATCAGATAAATAAACGTTGCGGATGCCGTATCAATCCCTGAAAGGAACTACAAGCTCTTCGGATGAATGAAAATTATTAATTTTTAAACATAATAACAATTTATTCCATTGAAATTTGCTGACAGCTTTCAAATTGTAAACACGGGAATCTACCGGCAACTTATTAATATAACGCTGCCGTTTACGGAGAAGAAAAAGTGAGAGATAAACATAACTAGATATTAAAGATGAGAGTTAGTAGCTACATTTAAATATTGATATATTATTTTGCAATCTCTAATATAGTTACATTTAAATATGGATATTAATTATTTTACAATCACTCTCTAATATTGTTTGTGAGTGAGGGGATTAGGTGATTTAATGGACTTTAAATATGGAATGATTGTTGGAGTTAGAAAACATAGGATATATATTAGCAAAACCATCTTATCAGTAAAATGTTCATAAGCAACTATAATAGAAATGTGTCAAGACTGGATTGTCTGGCAAAAGAATTGGTTTGAAGTGGTTAATTGTGTTTATAAGGAGTGAAGAATAATTGGAAAGCATGGAGAATTTTTCTTAGATTTTGAAGAAAACAGAATGGCAACAGTATAGCAGCGGATCTAATTAATGGATTATCTCAAATACTTCTGAGCGCAATTTGCGCCGTTCTATGCATCATATGGGCCATAAAAATAGGCCAGTGTGAACACCATTGCTGTATACACCAAACAAGAGAAAAGGTTTACATTCCATTATGCAAAGAATAGAAGTTGGACAAACAGAAAACCGTAATGGGAGCAAGATGAATATCATTTTGACATCATGCAGATGGATACTTTAGAGCTTGACGGTAGCAACATGAATGCATGGGTCCTAAATGCATTGTTTTAGTATTTCAAGCCGCTGAAGAAATGTGGTTTAGGGGGAAATAGTTTCCTGGCATGCTTCGGGCCTTTTATTTCGTGTACATATCTAAACATTGTTATTGACCAAGTAAGTACCTTGAAGATTTATCTAATGCCAATGGGTGCTTTCATCAGAATAATGTTCCCTGCCATAGTGTTGGTAGGGCACATGATTGGTTTGATGAACATGACATACTACATATTGGAAAGTCCTATCCCTCAAGCATGATCTCAGATTTTATAAGCGACCTATCAACATCTTGTGAAGTCCGTGCCAAGAAGAATCCAGACTGTAGGTGAAGAAGAAAGGTAAAATACGTGTTAGTCTTAAAAAGTAACTCTTTATTGTAAGATGAAACTCATAGACTAGAAATTGAAATGTCAGGGAACAAGCTTATAAATTCCTTAGAAAGAATAAAAAATTGTTTATGAATCGTTCATTCTTTGTTGTATGAAAATACATAAAAAAAAACACTTTCTAAGAAACATAACGAGGCGGAAAATTAAAATACTACAGAAGAATAAATCTCATTAACACTAATTATAAACAATGGTTAGTTTTGCTCAAAAATACTCATAATTTAGAGTTTTCTCTAGCAAACCACCCTAACATGGCTACAATCGTGTGCGTAAAAAAAGATAGCGAACACAAGTAGCGCTAATGAAGATGACTCTTTTAAATGACTGGATAAACTTAGTTGCGATACTTACGAATGAAGAACTTTCTCAAGCGCAAAATAACCTAATAAGTCAATGGCACAATACAAAAAAATTCATTCAAGTATCCATTCTTTTCCAGACGAAAGAATAAAAAAAAAGAAGGATAAAGAGCTTCGATAGTGGAAGAGAAAAAAAAAGTTAAAATCGTTTCTTCTTCTAATTTTCGATAAATCTTCTTCAGGTATCGAAACTATCTCCATTTTTTTTAAAGATCTCAACGGGGAAGGAGAAAAAAAGTTACTGGATATCGGAAAGTGTATCGACAAGTATATTCGAAACATCCCATTTGCATAAGTGTTCCCCGAAGATTCGTAAAAGATAGCCTCTCTGTGGAATTGTTTGCTTTGAGGGAGAGAAAGAGAGAGACAAAAAAAAAAAAAAAGAAACTTGAGAAAATGCTTTTGTTTGGAAGTGGTCTGCTACTTCACTTATATAGATGGTGAAAGCGGCTAAGTTGAGTGGTTTTTTCCTTCTTCCTTTCTCTTCAATTAAAGTGTTTGCTTTTCCACTTGTCGCAATGTACGTCGGGACATTCTTTTCCTAGAAACTCTAATTGCAAAGATATGCAAAGAATTTGAGACAGCTTCGATGATGGAAAGGATACTTCTTCGAAGATGAATGTTTCGTCGTTCGATACAAGGAATCGTTTCTCCGGAATTACTTACGAGGTAGCTCGAAGAAAAAAAAATTTCTATCAAAATTTTGAAAATAGAAGCCTTAATGGATTGTGACTGGAATGTTTGAAATGGCGAATGGAGAAATTTAACGAAAATGGAAAAGGACAAAAAATAATTAAGGATTTAGTGTTTCACACACACACACACAGAAAATTATTTATACTTATGGATTTATAATTTTTTATAACGTTTTTTCATGAAGTATCAATAAACTAAGTAGCTCCAATTTGATTTAGAATCGAGCATCAGTTTAATGGTAGTGATGCTTTAAAAAAATTTTGTAGCTTAGTAGGAAATATGAGTTTTTTTCCCTTTCATTGACAATAACCGCTTTTTATAAAATTTACATTTTTCTATTCAATGAGGAATTTTTGTAAGACAAAGCAATAAAAAGCGATCTGATCACTTATCTGTACTATCAGAAACGTTGTAAGCTGCTAGCATATATGAAAGCTTTAGACCAGCGTTTCTCAAACTGTGGGGCGCACACCCCCTAGGGGGCGTGATAACCCTAAGTTAGGGAAGGGCGAGCGTATCGAATAGTCGAAAACAAAATATTATTAAAAAAATTATTAATTTACTGAAAGGAAGCAAATGAAAATACATACCGACATAATAAGAAATAAAATTCACTTTATAATGTGCTTATAAATGTATCAGTACAGTTTATCAGTGCTGATAAATGTATCATTAATAATGTAATTGATAGTTAATTTTGCAATTCCAAATTAAGAACAAGTTCAATAATTGCTAGTGATTCTTCCATGGGCTTGTCATATACAATATTATATATCAAATTTAATGCACATCTTGATAATTTGTACATTTTATAAATAAAGTTATATTGTAGCTTTAGGGTCAAAGTACATTATTATTGTATTCAATACATTGTTATTGTTGGAGGGGGGTGTTGAAAATTATAATCGAAAATTTGGTCGCAAATATTGAAAGTTTGAGAAACACTGTTTTAGAGCCAAAGGAGATAATGCTCACTGGGACTAGTTAATTAGCAAAGAATCAACTCACTAGCTGAGAAACCTTTTTCCACAGTAAACCATTGTACAAAAAATATAAAACTTGTGCTGCTGTACGTTAAATTCTCGTAACGATAAATTGGCAAATAGTGATAGAATATACAATTTTTGCTTAGAGATTAAACATTTCCGTAGAGATTACTTCTTTTTTAATAATTTATTATTAAAAATATGGCAAGTTAAACATTTCATTAGTTCTGTTCTTCCTTTCTTGTATATTGCTCTTCTGATTTTAAATTTTTCGAGATTAATCGTATTTTAAAACCAGCTGTAGACCAGCGGTTCTTAAACTTTCAGCGTCACTTGACCATGGTTCAAAATTACGTGGACCGTCGCCAAAAGCCCTCGTGTAGCTGAACAGTGCGACGTTAATATGCAATCAATCAATCAATCTTAAACTTTCAATCGCCGCGTCTTCCCCTTTATATATCAGCGTGACATCACGGACCCCCAAGATTTTGAACATTCCTCCCCTACATAATATTCCTAATTAAAATACAAGTTCTAGTAGAGTTTTCCATGGGGTACAATTTAGTGATCTAGTCTAGTAAGGCACAACTTTCAACTTTTCCAAGAGGTCTTTCAGAGTATGTAAAGAGGGAAATCTCAACGTTAAATGGGTAACTCCGTGGGGACCCCAATATTATGACTGATGTTCTGTGTAAATAGTAAAATGCTTTTTTTCCAGATAATTCCTGAAGTGTTTAAATTAAACTAAAATATACCCATATATATATATAATATTTCTCTATAATAAATGTTATAATTTCTTTGAGTTCACTTTATTTCTCTGAAAAAAGTGTTATGAATTTCCAGTCGCTATATCCTCATTCTATTGCAAATCTACAGCTTTTGCGAAATCTGACACGGCTCTGTTTAGAGATAGTAGTAGTTCACACACACACACACACACAAGTTCTGGAAAAGACAATAAAGCAGTATTAAGCAATATTTGCATTTTTAATATTGAATTTTTGCTTCTTCAACCCACTAAAATTTCTTTATATTTTCTTTGTTAGAGTCTCGTGAAGAAAGGTATGTGAAATTGTGTTTAGCTGTTTAGTCTTTTAAGTATCGATGGTAAAAATTGATCCTTCACAAAAAAGGGTCTTAAATCATACGTAGTTTCTGGCAGTTTATAATTCTGTATGAATTCAACTTTTTGTAGTAAAAGTCACAAAGTGTCGGATGTAATCAAATACCCAAAGACATCTTCCTGAGCTACAAAAATCGGCTTAGAAATGCTAATTATAAGGCCCTATTTGATAGTATTTAAAACACTTAATATGTTCTTCGTCTCAAGATGCTACAAATACACTGGTGTGCAAAACTTAAGCAACAATGTAAAAATTTAGCAGATAGCCATGAAATTGCAGAAAAGGAGGTCTGGAGATCAGTACAGTGAACAAGTAAGTCAGTAGAAACGTCATGCGTATGCAAATATCAGGAACCAAACGTCAGAAGCGACGTGAGTGTACGAAAAACGCGTGATGTCGGCGCGAGCTGCTCAAAAGTAGAATAAATAGAAGGACGGAGACGCAATTCAACATATTCGTTACAAGTGCAAGTGAGTCAGTTCATGAAATATGGCTAGAAGAAATCACTTGGACGACTTCACACGTGGAAGAATGACCGGAAAGCTGGAGGAGGGGCGTACTGTCACCAGTGTAGCTGCAGAGTACGGAGTCAACAAAAGAGTGTCATTTCGCGCGCTTAGAAAGCGTTCCAAACCACAGGTACAGCTGTTAGAAAGATTGGTGGTGGCCGCCCGAGGACGACAACTGCAGGGGATGACGGATATATCATCCTGCAGGCTAAAAGAGGCCGACGGCAATCAGTTAGCATCATTGCTCAGCAACTCTCTACAGCAACGGGGCGACAAGTGTCGCGGTTTACTGTGGCCAGACGTCTTCACAAAGGGGGCCTATTCGCCCGCCGTCCTAAATGCTGCCTCCCTTTGAAAGTTGACCACCGACGACGCCGTTTACAGTGGTGCAGAGAGCACAAAAACTGGAAACTGTCAATGGAGTAGTGTCCTCTTTACGGATGAGAGTCGGTTTAGTACCAGAAGCGATTCTCAACGCGTTTTGATTTGGAGAGAGATCGGGACATGGTTTTATACCAGTAACATCAAGGAAAGACACCATTACGGTGGTCCTGGAGTTCTTGTCTGGGGAGGCATTATGCTGAACGGGCGAACTGAGCTCCACATTTTCGATAGAGGGTCTGTAATCGGGGATCGCTATTGTGAGGAGGTACTTCTTCCCCATGTGTGTCTGTTCCGAGGTGCCATTGGCTCAGACTTCATTTTTTATGGATTACAATGCACAGTCACATCGGACTCTTGCTGTTGAGGAGCTGCTGGAAAGTGACGATATCACTCGAATAGTTTGGCCAGCGTACTCCCCAGATTTAAATCCCATCGAACATGTATAGGATGCTTTGGGGAGACGTATTGCAGCACGCTTACATCATCCGGAGAACACCCAACAACTCAAGCAGATGCTGATTGAAGAATGGGTATTCCTACCGTAAGAAATGTTGCACCAGCTGGTTCTGAGTATGCGGAGACAGTGTTAAGCAACCATGGCAGTGAGGGGAGGGCATATACCATATTAAGAAACATCTGCTTGTTGTTCTTCCTGTTGGATAGACCATCATGAGTCACGATACTATGCGTTCAATAAAGCTTGTTTTTGTTTGATTCCATACCGTATGCATTGTATTCCTTTTTCAGCGCCGATGCTTTCGTCCTCCTTTACGTACATAATACTCTCCCCCATTTCTGAATTTCATGTCTCTCAGATGATTTTTCGTGAAGTTATGGCAATAAACCCACCTGTGTTGCTTAAGTTTTGCACACCAGTGTATATTCTTGAGAAATGAAAAAACAAGTTCGTGATTAAAACGTTGAAAAGTTGCTGGAGCATTTTTGAGGCAAAAAAAAAAATATAATGTTATATTTGTGTAATCGAAATAGAGTCATTATTTCGGTTTTGCATTAATTTTTTTCGGCTGTATTTATCTAATAATATGCTTTGAACGGATGTATTTTGGAGAAAATCTTTGCAGCTTTTAAGATGTGATGCAAATCTTCAATACATAAAATGGGTTATATGCTTGGAATATTTTGAGAATTTAGGTGCCTACAATCACCACAGAGAAAATTAGAAAATTTTTTGTTACTAGTTGTAATGGGGTTACCAAATGGAACTTAAAGGAGGAATAATGCTATTTTATGTCATAAAGCATTAATTACAGTTAACAGTCAGATATATAGATTTCAAAGAGGATGTTATCTATAATATAAGCCACGAAGATTTAAAAACAAAGATTATTCAATGATTGGAAATTAGTATCATAGATTATCCATTCTAATAGAAATAAACAATTTTTATAGCCAAAAATAGCAACAATAAAGTATATCTAAAGAAACAATGGAATTGTCTATCTCGATAATAGAAACAACTGAAAACAAATGGTATATATACATATTTCTGTACGATATATTATTAAAGTATCCGACTTTGTTCGGAACCGTGATTTTAAAAAAAGTGTATAAATGGATAATTTTCGTGATATTTAGTGTCACTTAGATTAGAATACATGCATAAAATTGTTTTAAGGACATTTTGACAAAAAAAATTTATTTCAATACAATATTTTGGCAAAAAATAACTTAGAATAACCTTTTTTCAAAATATTCTCCTTTTATAAAAAATGCTTCTAAAATAATAATATTTTGCTTATATAAAGTAAAGACTTTTCCAGAGAGTCTGGACTATTTTTTTTAAAAAAAATCACATTATTTTCAAAGTTAAAAGTTAAAACCCATTGAAATAATTATCGGTGCTTTTTTCTTAAAATTTCTCCCCTCTGTTGTTGTAGAACATGAATAAACCTACTTCTGAGTTATATATTTCAAAAATTCTAGTTGAGCCTCTGTACAGAGGTCTGAGCTATATATAGGCAAAATATTATTATAATAGAAGCATTTTTCACAAAAGGAGAACATTTTGAAAGTTGGTCATTCAATGTTCATTTTTTGTCAAAATATTGTACTTAAATAATTTTTTTGTAATAATATTCTTAAAACAATTTTATGTACATTTGCTAATCTAAGTGACACTTAATATCATAAATATTATCCATTTATACGCTTTTGCTAAATCACGGTTCCGAACGTAGTCGGATACCTTAAACTTACACAAAGGATATCAAATATTTACGTCTTTTGCTTATTTTATACTGAAAAACATATAAATATATAATATAAATAAATAAATATGAGCATATAATTTAAATAAATAAATACACTATAACATAAATATAAATATAATGTAATATAATTGTAAATATATAGTATATTTTGTACTCCAAATTGGGAACACAATAAATATAGGGAATATATACCTTTGAGACCAAACTTGAGGCAAACTAATGTTCTAATTTACAATATAAAAAATTTAAAAACAATACTATACAATTCTGGAATAGAATTATCACTAATTAACGTTTTTGTTAAGCGCTAGTAAAAGAATGTGTTTAATTAGTTTTTAAATCATTGTCTTATTAACACCATATTGAGATTTTAGTAATCATTTGACAATGAAAAGAAAGTACTTTTGTTTTATCTTAAATTTTAAGAAATTGAAAATCAAATTGAGCGAAGGATTTTAAGCGAAAGAGGAAAAATACGTGGAAGTTATTTTTAAAAATAACTAATTTTTTCTGAGATTATACTTAAGAGATATTCAAGAAGACACGTCTTTCTTAAAATTAAAATTCCCGGGGTAACCGAAAGGACATGGTTGCAGAGTTATGATCGGCGATTTTTGTAGTCACATTGTGTGTTCTAATTCTGATACTTAGTTTGATCCAAAAGTTCGGGGACAAGGTTTAGAAAACCTTACCCTGAATAGTTCACCGCACCGATGCATATCCACCTTCTAAGTAACCACCTTGTGCGAGAACACACTTCTGCCAGCGTTCGTAAATTTTCTGGAAGCCATTTTTTGCTAACTTGCGTAAGGCCTCCTGCAATGCTCCTTTCATCTCATTTGATGATACAAAACGGTGTTCCTGTAAATGTTTTTCTTCTTTGATGGGAACAAGTAAAAGTTACACGGGGTTAAATCCGGTGAATAGGGGGAATATGGGAGCACGTTAGTGCGAGTTTTGGAGAGGAACTCTTTTACCAATTAAGATCGATGTGCTGGTGCGTTGTCATGCAGAAGATACCAGTCTCATTCTGCCAGAACAGAGGTCGTTTACGACGAATAAATTCCCTCAAAGGACGTCTTTGAGAAGTGTGTATCTTCAGTGACTTGTGCAAGTGTCTGACGGCAATCTTTTCGAACACATTCAGACACCACAACGCAACATTTTCCGCTATCCGTTAAGTCAGTCGTCCAACGTGTTCACCGGATGCGATGGACTATCAACCCTCTTTAAAATGTCTAAGTCATTCGTAAACCTTGAATCTCCCTATGGTAGATTCACCATACACCTTACTTTCCATTTCCAAAGTTTCCATTGGTGTTTTACCTAAGCGTTGACATAATTTAATGTTCAACTCTATTCAAGAAAAGCCTTCTTACATCGTAGAACAAAGCTAACTATCTTCGGAAAATCACAGCTGCGCGTGCGGTTCGGTCACATGACATGAACTAAACCAACCTAACCAGGTAAGGGAGGATTAGTAGAATCCATTTAAAGTGGTTTAAATTTAGGTAATTTCGTCGTCAGCAACGGCCGCAGTCCCCGAATTTTCGGATGGTACTACGTATATTTTAAGATTATCCTGCATTAGAGATGATCCATGTTGAATCTGGGGAGGCTCAAATTCCTCATGGTGAACACGTTTCGATGGAGTGCCAACACTAGTGTCACCTTTGTTATTTGATCATGAAGCATATAATTTCGAGGTTCATTATTAATAATCCTAATGTTCTTCTAAATGCGATGAAAATAATCATTCAATCTATACATAAAATGCATTATCACTGGAACAGATAGTGCCAATTTTGATGGTGAAGTTGAGGCTATATTTATTGCTTTGAATCAATTAAGCACTGGGAAGAGTTATTTTCCTTGGACTGTGATTTGGTCTGATTGTAAAGCCGCTTGCAGGCTATCTCCAACAATAAAGTTCGCACTCCCGAAGGGATTTATTATTGTAAAAAGATTCTCAGCCCTCTAGCAGATGCAATTGTCTTGCAATGGATTCCTACTCATTATGGCATTGAAGGAAATGAAAGAGCTGATTTCCCGTCAGCGAAGGAAATGACTATTTCACAAACCACTAATAACCATGACTTTTAGTTCTGCAAAACTCCTAATTAAATTAGAATTTAAGTGAAGGTTTCCCTTCTACTTATCAAAGGAAGTTAAGGGAAAGGCCTGGGAGTGTCTCACTAGGTCGAAGTCAGTCATTCTAGATTTTCCTCGTCCTGTAGCCGTGGTATTATTTCATCTTTTGACTGGATACGATTGTTTGACTGGCCATCTTTTTAAATTCGACTAAAGGACACTTCAGCCTTGTCCATGAACTCTGCAGAGTTCATGGACAAGGACCACATTGACGAATGCACTGAATTTTTGTCTTTTAGCTCTATTGTCCTCAAGTATTGGGAGGCTAGATCGAGACTAATGACCCAGTGGGCAAATGTCTGACATCTGTATAAATAAGTAAATCAATATATGATAGGAGATAATTTATATTTGTATATAAAGGTGACTTTCATGTTAAACAGTCTTTTCAGACTGAAAAAAGAAGAAACACTTTAATCTAATGGTTCACAAACTTTATAAATATTTTTGACCCAATATTCAATCCTAACTTTCATTGCGCCCCCCTTCCGTACAAATAACAATGCAGAAATTCAAGAACACTATATTTTGACTCCAGATCTACAATACGACTTTAACCTCTAAAGTGCCACCGGCGTATATATACGCCATGCTCAATTGGTGTGTTAAATTTCCCGAACGTATATATACGTCTTTCCGAAGTACGATCTTTTCTGTGCACTGCTATCCAAAAAAATTATTCCGAATGCTTTGGAATGCAATAAAAGGACCATGGCAGTATTTCCGAAGGATTGCCTTATATCAGATGATTTCTTATTTTTATTTATTCTCTTTCCCTCCCCCACCCAAAACATCACACATGTGCTCCTACGAAGAAAACAGAGGCAATAGGGAGGTAATCGCGTAACTTTTAATCTGCAGGTTTTTTTAAACCGTCCAGATTATTAAGATGTGCTAATTATTGTGTATAATTTTATATATGACAAGCCCATTGGGCCACCGATAATTTTTAACTTGTTCTTTTCTTGTTATAGCTAAATTAATTATAAAATACATTGTGGGGTACTGATACATTTATAATTGTATTATATCAGTGTAAACATTTATTTTATTTTTTATTATGTCAGTATGCATTTTGTTTGTTTACTTTTATTAAATTAATAATTTTTTAAATAATATTTTGCTTTGAACTTTTCAATGTGCACACGTTCCCCTCGTACGCCCTTTAGGAGGCATGCCCCACAGTTTGAGAACCGCTGCTCATTTTAAATAAAGTTAAGAAAACTGTACAACTATCGCTTGATTTTAAATAAAATAATAAAGCTTAGTAATCACTGTGATTTATGTGTCTCATTAATAAAAAAAAACTTCCACTAGTTTTCAGTTAAATTTTTCATCTTTCGGTTTTAAAAATATTTATGTATTTTAATTCAACTTTGGCCGAAGTTTTTACTTAAGAACTACACTTTTTGAAATCAAAGTCCCAAACTTCGATTTTTTTATACCATACATTACATCCCAACTTGAAAAAGAGGTGACACACGGCGTTAAATATTCAAATTGGCGATGAACTTTCATCCCGGAGCGCCAGTTGTGAAAAAGTATCGATAAACGAGAAAAATTCCACAGCACATCGGATAAGAAACGCATAAAACAAAGCAACAGAGAGAGAGAGAGAGAGAGAGAGAAAGAGATTCTCACACACACACACAGCTTTTGATCATAACCCTGCAGAAGGCGATAGAAATGAAAAAGAAGTTAGCAGGCTGGCCTCAGCTGGTGCATAATGAGCAGTGGAATTAGATGCCTATGGTACAGGCGAACCACCAGGATTGAATCACTGTACCTCGTACCAGAAACGGTTCTCCCCCCTCTTCTTGGAAAGAGGATTCTTCCAATCAAGAATGGATAAAAGTTTAAAGAAAGAATTCTGTTCTGGCTGTAATATTTGTTTCTTTAGCTTTTGTAAGAACAGGTTGTAAAAAAGTATAAAAATTTGTATCAGAGATGCAAATAAATAAAATGGCTGTAGAATATATTTTTCAGATAATCTAGAATAAATTAATCAGATATCTCCTTTTAGATAACATTTTGTTTTATTTTTGGTGTGAAATAAGAATACTTTGTTTTTATTTTATGTAGGAAAGCTGAATAAGTAAACAAACTGGTAGGTCTGCAGAGTATGGTTATCAGCTTATTCCCACTATATTAGTAAGATAATCTTTTATATACAATTTAGTCTTTTATTTTTAATGTAAAACAATTTACTTTATGCTGTTTTTCATCACAAAATAAAAATAAATATTACGTATTGTGTAAGCAAAAGATGATATATGCAGCGCTGAAAAATATGATAAGGCCAAGTGAAATTCTTCACAGATTTAGAGCACAGCACATATGAGTTTTATACAAATTTAAATATGTTGCAAAAATGTTGCTGGCCTCATAAAATGCAACACCAAGAAGGACCAGAGACATTACAGTGAAACTTATTTGGCAGACAACATGGTGTACGAAGATCAAACGATTAAAATTACAGCCTCTCGTGACGTGTGAATGATGAAAAGATCAGTAGTTAGTGTGCCTGCTATTGTTGGCTATAACCACTGCCACACGCCTCGGCATTAGATCAAAGAGGTATTCTTGAGGTACAGCAGTCTCCATCCAGCTTCCACATATTGCCAAAGTTGATATGTGTAGCAGTGGATGGTGTATCTCGAGCCAGGTTGTTGTGAAAGCAAGCGCCTCACGTTTTCGCTTGGTGGTAGATCGGCAGAACAAGCAGGCCAATGGAGCAATTCAATCTGATGGGTAAAGAAGAACTCATGAACATTGTGTGCCTCGTATGGTCACACATCATCCGGTTGGAACATGGCTAATGACAAGTGCTGAATGTGTGGGAGGACCACGGCCTCCAACACATGAGAGATGTAGCGATGGCTGTTTAGTGTCACGGCATTTCCTAGTAGAGGGGAGCGTCAGTGAAATACAATATCACCCCAAACCATAATACTGGATGCAAAACCAGTGCGATACATAACGCAACATTTCAGCAGCCTCTTACCACGGTGTTTCCAAACTCGAATCCGATCATCATGATATTGCAGGCAGAAGCGGAATTTCTCAGTATTGCATTTGTTATGTAACTATGATGTCTTATGAATTTATGTACTAAATGGTTTGAAACACGTGATTGTAGTTATCATGTGACTATGATGTCACATGAATTCAGCCCAACATAGTGTTTATGAAAATGGGAAGTTGTGCAAATAATTAACTTTGAACAAGGTACGATCTTTTGTTTGAAAGAATGTGGTTTAAAGTTTTCAGAAATACTCGTAGCTAAATGATTAAACTGATTAATGACTGTAGATTATAACTGTTTCACAAATAGCAATAATCATGCAAAGCTGAAGGATTAGAGGCCGTCCATTTGGATTGATTTCTCATCAAACAAAAAGTATTGATAATCGAGCGACTCGTAAAAGGATTTCTTTACAAATTGTAACTGATTTAAATCTTCTTTAGACAAAACGAACTGTGCGTAATACTCTATCAAATCTTCAACTTGTAAAATTTAGTAAAATGAAACTTCAGCATCTCCAGCTGAAAAACATGAAATAAGTAGAGCGCCTAGATTTTGCAAATAAATACTTCGCTTATATTTATTATAAGAAAGATGTAACAGTGCCAGCTCTCATTGTGACGATTCTACACGGAACTTTATCACTAATATTCTTGGGCGTCTTTGGGGATTGTAAATTCACGTATATTTCCAACCAGCTCTAAAAGAAGAAAATGGGATATGCAAATCAATCAAAGTATATAAGGAGAGTGCTGTAGGTTAGCGAGAAAAGGCTATTGAGCCAAGAGATACATAGACGGAGCGCTAAGAAGATTCAAGTTGATTGTGTGATTAGTTTCTAGCTGATTATCAGGCAGCGATCTACATTCGGAAAGTTGAGTCGACTGGAAAGGAGTGAAGTAGTAAAAGTTAGGTGATATTTTAACTTCATTTATCGGATAATAAGAGTAAATAAATAATAGAGTTAGTGTAAAGTTAATGATTGTTAGTAATTCAAATTGCGTATATCTCTCGGTCCTCTTATTCCGGTAAACCCGTTCGATATTGAGTTTAGTAGTTGATTAGCATCATATTTCGAGATTTAATTTAATAGTAAAGTTCAATCCCATTGACGTAGACATATTGATTTATATTTGTATTTAGAAGGTTGATAAAATTGATTCAAGTGAATAAAAATTATTTGTTATTGTAAAAATGTCATCTGGTAATTCTTTGCCTCAATTCAATCTTAGTGTCCAGGGTGGAACCCAGGGGGGTTCCCACATCATCTTATTAATTATTTGAAGCATTTAAAACAGAATACACAGATTCAATATGCTCTAATACTCTTCTGTCACCTATTTCCCTTCGATGTTACGATCAACAGAAATATTATTATCCATCTAATAAACACCACTTTCTGTTGCAAATATTTGAAATGATGCCAAAGTACTATCGTTATCTTAAGTGGATTGCACACTCGGTCAATAGGGCGCAAGAGGTAAGTATGGCCATAACCGTCTTCTGCGTGAACCGTCTCCGGTATCGTGAGACATTTTCTGTTCTTGGAGACTTTCGAATCGATAACAATTCGCACACATTTATGTTGGGCCAAGTACATTTGGAATAAGATAAGAAATGGAAGTAAAGGATTTTCGATTTGAGTAAAGGCTAACATATTCTTTATCTTTTAAGAAGCTTTGTTTATTTCTGCAATGGTACATAAACAAAACAGTTTAAGTAGCTAAACAAAGCAGGATGATCAAGGGTGAAGAGTATATAGCTTTTTGGAGAAATAATCGTAAAAGAGATATGTTACGTATAACGTAAGGACAATATCAAGTATTTTATCATCTGTTTTATAGATATAAGTGAAATAAGATGAAATTAATAAATGTATCACATAATTTTTAGCAAATAAAATTCAGAAGTTTAAATCGAAAGTAAAATTGACTCCTTACTCCTCATCATAATTAATTAATTTTTGTCGTGAGTAAGTATTGTATTTTTATAAGAAAACGTAAGTGTTAATCGAGTTAAAAATTACTAAAAGCTTTCTTGAATGCCTCTAAAAATGGCAATAACTATTAACCATTTGTTATTAAAACAGAACATAACGGAATTATACTGTTCTCTCTCAGCAACGTGACTTTCCTTAATACTGAAAAAAAGTGTAACATAAGTACAGAAAATACAAAATATATATTGCCAGAGCAGGTAAACAAGCATTATAATGAAAACAAAATAATGATTTTTTCGGGTAAAGTAACGTTTCCATTTTGGTATTTTTCGGTTAGCCAGGACAAATCTCGCCGAGTGGACTCTTTTGATAACGACAGACAAACTTGAAAATAGATAACTTGTTGCTAATACTTGATAATTTTGCTGAATTAAAGTAAAAACAGTGTGGAGAAGAACGAAACTATCTAAGACTTATAGCCACATTTGGCGAATGTTTTAAATGCAACGTATATACATATACATATATAACCGAATAGTACCATTTTTTTTTTTTTTCTAATTCCTCAATTGAAAAAGAATATGCATCTAAAAATTGCTTTAAAACATTTTGGGGTAATCTTGAGTCGATAAATTTTGATTATTTAAAAATATTGCAGTTATAAAAACACAATAGCTCCTATTATCGGGATTAGAATGAAAAAAACTTCATTTAAATTTATATTATTGATACACACATAATAGAACAAATTAAATGTAACGTAATTGCAATTAATTTTCATTATAGATTGTTAAAGTTTTTTGATATCAAAATTAATGACAATTAAACTTTGAAAGGAATCAGTACGAAATGAAAAGTTCCGTTTAAAATTTCGTGCCTTAAAATAATAAATTATGATTTTAAGATATGTATTTTGAAGAAAAATGACAAATGGATGGTATTATGGAATAGTGGGGTAACATGGAATAGGCGGTCTAAACCATTGGAAAACTAATTAAAATTTCATGTATCATAGTTATTTTTAAATATAAAAGTCATATTTTTTTAAGAATACGTGAATGTCATTTTTGTTTCAAGTCAATTTACAGAAGTCGCAACTATAATCTTTCTCTACTAATACCTGATATTACGGAATAATGGGTATTCCATAATACCCGACATACGATATTGGAAAATGAACCTTTAAACTGAAGGACAAAACATTGTCAGCAAAAAAAAAAAAAATGACCACATTATAAAAAATTACTATTCTTTTAGTGTGCATTATTCTTAGCTTTAATGTTCAAGTCACGTGTAAACTAGTAGGTTAAAATGTTTGAAAACTTACCAGCAAAAACTTTAGAAAATAGCAAAACACATTTTGTTTTGTAGTGAGTGGAATGGCAACAGCAAGAAGTCAACTCTCACTGCAATGTATCTCATAAGAGTCTATCTTAAGTAATTCAATCTTTTCCCGCGCATTCATAGAGTAATGTTTTTCGCCTCTTAATTATAAATCAACGTCTTTGGGGAAGAAATCATCACACATGCATTCTGCTCCTTCATTTTGAAAGTTATTGCGTGGGAACCAAGGGCTGTAGCGTTTCCCGCCACGCAGCTGTGAATCGGTGACTTTGTGGATCACCACACGAGCATTTGCACCTGCACTTTAAAATTATTGCGTGGTCTACCTTGAACCTACCTCGAAACCCCTTGACCCACAAAGGGACCCTTCCCGCCACTAGCAGGATGTAACGAGACGCTAAAAAGAGACACTGGCCACTGATCCTCAAAAGAGAGAGTGGGAGAACCAGAGATGCTTTGAGCCTTTGAAGTAAATGGATGCCGAAAGGGAACTCTCCTCTCACAAACCATTATTTTGAACTCTAATAATCTTTTAATAAGTCAATGCATAACCTTCAATGTATAATCTGTAAATAATAGCTGTGTCGTAAATAAACTAAATGTTACATTAATTAATTTCATGCTACCGTTATTTACCTCAAACATCATAGTAGCTACAAATAGAGTCAAAAACTTGGAAATACATATAACCCGACTACTCCATAATACCTGACTCTCTTCTACAGATTGTATCCTTTCATAACAAAAGTATCTTTTCTGAGATCCTGCAATTTTGCAACTCCTTTTGAACACTAGATATTCAAACACCTCTTGAAAGTATTCCACTCGGGCATCAAAACTTTCCACCCCCAAAACACATCAAGTGCCTTAGAACCACCTGTTAGATCATGCCGTCAGAGTGTTTGAAAATATCATTTCGAATGAAGTTTCCAAAGGAAAGGAAAAAAAGAGGGGCTGGGGGAGGGTCCCATATCCAATCTTTTCTTCTTTCAGTAGAAAGAGGGAAAGCCGTTTTCATCCCTCTCCCCTTCTGCATCCCATTTGTCGTCTGTCGTCGGAAACAGTACTATGCTTTCGGAATTCGATTTGTGGGTGTCACGGCGGGAAATGAGAACAAAGGAGTTACCCATAAAGCACGATCTATCGAAAGGTACACCCTCGGGCTCTTTCGTCTGTGCGAGTACTTAAAACTCGCTCCACTACATTCTTTTCTTTCCCCTTTGATGTTGATGTCAAAACCGAAGGAGAAAACTACTACTACCTCGTTCCTCAGTTTTTTTATTCTTCTTAATTCCGAAATTATTTTTCAATATTTGTTTGATTTCTAAAAGTTACTGCGTTCTACGAGGGATAGTTTGAAATACGAAATGTTTGAATCAATGCATTAGTTTCGCTTACTGCTTTTTAAAGTGTTGCAAAGAATTGTAATTTCAACAAATACTTTACTCTTTTACGAGCTTCAAAATTTTTAAAAAATGAGTTAAAGAGAGGTTTCTATCGTCAATGGGAGGTACACAGACTTCAGAGTTGTTCTTATCTGTTCACAATGTCAGATTTGTGATAGAATGAATTTCTATCCCATTTTTATCAAAATCAAGTTTATCAGTTGAGAGTAGCTGGAGTTTGAGAGTAATGCCTGTAAAGTTTTGTTACAGTTTACATTTTAAGTGAATTTATGATAAAAAAAATCCATCATTTTTAACACAGTAATCTTTAAAAGTTACATAATAGGTTGAATCGAGAAATTTAATGTAAGTTTCTCTTAGGGTTTTTTCAGATTTTATTGATTTGGAGAACGTTTATTGGGAAAATTTCTTCATTTAGGGGAAAGGGATTTTTCATTCACATCCAGCTGAGAATGTAACTACGTAACCCTATTCAACTCTGTGTGACCAATGTCTTTTATACGTAAACTATGTTTTTCCTTGTTAATCAACAATATATTGGAAAGGACATTATCTTCTCGCTCAATTCATTAACAAACCGAGTGATGTTGAAAGAGTATTTAATCAAGGTAAATTTTCACCTGTACTTACGTATTACATCTTCGACCTATTCCGTGAAATTAAACAACGTAGTCAAGTGCCATGATATGTAGCCAACAGTGGAAAACTATTTCAGCGCAGGTTAAAACAAAATAATTTTATTCGCGCATGCTCGAATATAATAATCTTTTTTTACAGGTTATATCACTCCTCAACATACTCAAACACGATAATATTAGTCGCGTTACACGAGAATAATAACATTGGTTTTAATTTGTAATGTTCCTTTCTTTTTTTGTGAAAAATTATTAGAATTAAGGACCTTTTTTTTCTACAGGACCGTGGGCTATTTCCAAAAATAAGGCATAATAAGTGAGTACTCGAAAGACTAAGGGTTTTACGAAAATGACGAAACAAGAAACATCGTGAATACACAAGACGGTATTCAGATTTGTCCTCATACAAGTTGATGGGACTACATAATGATGCAAACTCATTTGTCACGAGTTTGAATGCTGTTACGATGAATAATACGGTTCACCTGAATAATATGGTTGTTATTAGATTTTACCTTTATTCTAAGTGTATGTGTATTATTTAAACGCAGTATTTAATGCTTCCAAATTGTTCACTATTTTATTTGTCGATGGACCTATACGAAAGGAGCAAGCTTGCTCAGGAATTTGTTTTCGCGCATGTGCAGAAAGGATGACAACATTTGGCGATGTCTTTTGATTGGGCGATGTCGATGGTAAAATAGGTAAGTAGTTTTTATACCTCAGCCGAATAAATAGCCCTCAAGTTGTTTTAGAATGTAAAATCGAATAAAATTACCTCAGTTGAATGTATGTAAGGTAAGGTATATTATAAGGTAAGCTTTTTGTACTGATGTCTCTATAGTTACATACTTCATATTTTTTTGGTGACTGAAGTTCAATAACTTTAGGATTGATTCACATTCCAAGATAATACTGTAAAGTTCTTTTTGATGAAAACGTTATTTCAGAAAATTTGCCTTTAATAATGCATTAACCAGTGCATTTTTTTTGAAGTAATAACTTCTTACAGGCGCGTTTTTCTGGATAGTGAACTTGGATGGCGCGTTTTAAATAGCCAAGCATTGTTACGCTTGGGTTTGTAACGCTCGTAACAATGGTAACAATACTACTCCTAACAATACTACTGAATCATTTGGGTTTAATGAGTCATGTATCGGAGAAATTTGTGCAGCTAAATGTAAAGCAGAAAATGGACAAACAATTCTAATGGTTATTATTTATATTTCACCAAATCAAAGTGTACAGAAAATAATTGAATTCATTCACGAAAATTTAGTTGCTTACACTGAAGCCGGATCAACTCTTCTGAACAAATTGCCTATTATTTTAAGTGGGGATTTTAATTTAGATTTTTCAACAAACTAATCAAAGCCTTTAGTAGATTTTTAAAATCAAAATTCAATTTAAGTATTCAAATGATCCAAATGAAAGCTCGACAAAGTACGGAACAAAGCTTGACGGAGTTTTTTTTAGATATTTAACCCTCTCGTTGCGTAGAGCTACATGTGTTACGCCTACGTTTGCCCTTGGAAATCGTGGGATGTGCAGCGAGAGGGTTAAATAATTTTGAAACTTAAGTATTAATAACCTATTTCAGCTACCATAAACCTATTGTTTCTTTCTTAGGATACAATTAATTCACAAATATGATTGTACATTTCGCAAAAAATATTACATAATGAGTACAGACAGATGAATAAATAATTCTATATGGCAATATTAATATCCCCTTGTTTTTTATTCACCTAACTCAGTATTTCTCAAACTGTGGAGCGTGCCCCCTAGGGGGCGTGATAACCCTACAAGGGGGCGCGAGCGTATCGAAAAGTCGAAAAAAGATTATTTAAAAATTATCAATTTACTAAAAGGAAACAAACCAAACTGTATTCAGACACAATAAAAAAGTACGCATTTGCTCTGATATAGTATTATATAAATGTATCAGCACGGCACAATACATTTGATACTAAGTATCAATACTAAGTTAAGGGGACTTGGCACCCCTAAAATCCCAAACTTATCGTTTTTTTTTTTCATTTAATCTTATTCTTTGCATTATTATCTTTCGATTGATATATCACTTGTGCATGTCGGAAAGTTAGAAGTTGAGTAAAACTTCATTTGAAAACAAATTAGGAGATTCAGCCACGCCCCCTTTTTAGAAAAAAAGCTAAAAAATGCTTTATGATAAAAAAAAATCCTTATTTATAAAGAGAAATAATAACATTAAAAAAGAATGTGCAATATATAAAGCAGAATATTTCCGAGGCAATGCATACAATCATTTTTTTTTTTCTTTGTGAAATGTGTGCATGTAAAATTTTTAAATTAAGGCATTTTACATTAAAAATTTTATAATTTCAGTTCTTATTCCTGATATATTTTTCATACAAATGTAATACTTTAATATTATAAGAAAAAAAAAAAAAGGATAAACTTCTGTCGTGCCAGAAAAAATTTTTTAACGTTTTTCTTGAATTTTCTTGTGCAATTAGTACTCTCTAAAAGTTGATCATTTATAAAAGTGTGTGGGTTGAAAAAAATATGAAAATGCAATTATTTTAAAGAAAAACGTATAACTAATATCTTAAAGTGGTATTTTAAGTTTAATTAAGCTTATAATAATTATTTTCAGAATTATAAACTTTAAACTGGTTTTTCTCAGTTTGTGTTTTTGCGAAACCTTAGTGCATTCAAAATGCTACTCCTTCGACAATTATTTACCAATCATTCGATTTTTTCCTGCGTGTTAAAAATAAAGTATGTAATAAAATTAATTCGTTTTGCTATAAACTCAATACTTTTTTTTAAAAAAATAAAATGTAAGACATGTTTTTTTCGTTGATTTTTAAATATCAGGTTATTTTTTTCGAAAACGAATAAAATTATTCTAAAATCGACCCTTAAGTTTTTCAGAACATCCATAAGAATATTATAAAAAAATTTCAGGTCAAAATAATTTTTACAAAGGAGTAGGATTTTAAAATTTTCCCAATTTTCTTCAAAAAATTTAAATTTTTAAAATTGTGTAAATAATATTACTATCATTTTCTTGAATAGAAGCATTGTATAAAATGCTAAAATATAATTTTTAAATACGTAAATAAAGTTTACTCAAAGGTTGCCAAGTTTAATAATACTAGTGATTTTTCAATGTGGGGTTATCATACACAAAATTTAATACTTATCTTGATACTTTGTAGGTTTAAAATTAGGGTCGCATTGTAGCTTTAGCGTCAAAGTATTATACATTCTTACTACATTCAACACATTGTTATTGCGTGGGGAAGGGGGGGCTCGATGAAAATTGTGATTGAAAATAGGGTCGCGAATATAGAAAGTTTGAGAAAAAAAAACTGACCTAACTAATCCCTGAAATAACATCACAAAATTTGAAGTTATCACTTCTGTCGTGTGATCATAAGCACACACACTCTTCTTTTTATTTATAATGATGTTTGAAAAAAAAGATTTGCTTTGATTAAAAAAGAAAGAGCTTTAGGTGAGTTTACGAATTGAATAAGATATATATATATATATATATATATATATATATATATATATATATATATATATAGTATCACATCTCCCTCTCTCTCTCTTCATTGCAGCTGAAGCCGATTTTAATTGCAATGCCCTTAAATATGTATTCAGTTTAATTAATACTCTGAACTAGCTTATTTTCCCCATTCATATTTATTCCTACACTTCTGTGTAACCGATTACTTGTTCCTCCAAGTAGCTTCTTACTTTTGCAATATCTCTCAAACAAATGCTTGCATTATGAAGAAACTGTTATTTATTATTGAATTATTTATTTTTAGTTTATCTCTTAATATTAGATATTGCAATACATGACACAGATGAATTACACAACTTGAATTTTGTTTAAGGTATCCGACTACGTTCGGAACCGTGATTTTAAAAAAGCGCATAAATGGATAATTTTCATGATATTTAGTGTCACTCAGATTAGAATACGTGCAAATAATTGTTTTAAGGACATTTTGACAAAATGTTTTATTTAAATATAATATTTTGGCAAAAAATTAACTTAGAAAAATCTTTTTTCCAAATGTTCTCCTTTTGTGAAAAATGGTTCTATTATAATAATATTTTGAATGTATATAGCTCAGAGCTCTCTACAAAGGTTCAACTAGAACTTTTGAAAAATTCGCATTATTTTCAGAGTTAACACCAATTGAAATAATTATTGGCGTTTTTTTTCTTAAAATTGCTCCCCTCTGGTGTCGTAAAATATGAATAAACCCACTTCTAAGTTATATATTTCAAAAATTCTAGTTGAACCTCTGAACAGAAGTCTGAACTATATACAGGCATAATATTATTCTAATAGAAGCATTTTTCACAAAAGGAGAACATTTGAAAAAAAGATTATTCTAAGTAAATTTTTTGCCTAAATATTGTATTTTAACAAATGTTTTTTGTCAAAATGTCCTTAAAACAATTTTATGCATATATTCTAATCTAAGTGATACTAAATATCATGAAAATTATCCATTTATGCACTTTTGAAAGTCACGGTTCCGAATGTAGTCGTATACTTTAACGTTGTACTTCATTTCTACAAGAGAGATATTCGTAGAAGACAGTAGCGCACACAGGAATTTTTCAAGGGGGGTCCGGGGTCGAAAGTTCACCATTCTTGTATCATGCTTCTTTTGATTTTGTCGATTTTCGGGAACAAAACACAGCAAAAAACTAATTTTTGGATAAATAATTAGCATTAATTAATAAAATTAATCATTAATAACAAGAAATTAATTAAATTTTACATACTATATACTTAGAGTTATAATCAATCGGAAAAAATTCAAGGGCTTTGGGGGGGGAGGTCCGGACTCCCAGGATCTCCCCCCCCCTTGTGTGCACCACTGGTGGAAGATCTTTTAGCTGATAATCTCATCCATGTAAGAAGGATGTTACTCGAGCTCGCATCTCAATCTCCACACCATGCCAACATGAGGACTTTGAACATCGACAGAGTTAATGCGTGTTAAGCCCTCTACTGAGAGATTTTTTGTGAACTCTAACGTATGACTCGTCAGCAATAACGTTGGTCATGTGTTCGCAGTCACGACCACTCTCCACAAAATTAAAAAAAGTAGACTTCCAGCTTTTGAATATAACAATACCATATCTAGTTTACACAGTGAAATCAAGTTTAATACTCTCAAGCAAAAAAATGAGAGCAAAAACCAACAAATAAGTTGCGTACAGAAAGTCAGAGTTATAAAAAGGCAATAAAATAAATAAATCAGACAGTAAGAAAAAATAAAAGAATACATAATACTGTCTTATAAAATTTGAAAGAAACTTATCTTACTTAATGTTACTTATATTTATAAACATACTCTCACATACATACTCGTATCTTTTCATAACCTTTACAGTTTTTAAATTCCTCTTCCATAAAAAAACCCATAACATAAACATTTCCATCCATAAAATAAAATAAAAAAATATGACAACATCGCTTCCAAAATTGCCAAAGCATCCAATGAAAACCCCATCCCACTTCGTCGCAGCAAAAAGAGTCATCGATCCCAGGCCAGTGGGTGGCGTTTTACATGCCTTTGCTTTTACCAATCATTTCCTAATGCGGGGACCGCTATTTGCTTAATCCCCGACGCTCGAATTATCTCCAGGAGCAAACAGGGAAGAACAAAATTTGGAATCGCAATGAGAAGAGCAGCCAACCTTCCTCTTCGGATGCTTCATTTAACTGCATGGAGTAGTTGGTATGCTTGGAAAGAGAAAGGATCTTTCTGTGTGTTCGGTTAAGTGTGTTTGGATTGATCAATCGGATGAAAAACTGTATTATCGTGGCTAATGTATTCGCTGAGATTGAGAAAAAGTATTCAGTGAGAGAAAACATTCCGATTGCAATAAGTGATTGAATTCATTACCTAGCTATGCGCAAATGTTTTTGATTACGGGATTAATTCGTCGAGGTACCAATCTAATAAAATTTACAGTTCGTTTATTTATTTGTTGGCTTATGAATTTCGGCAAGGAAGAGGGGGGAGGAAAGGTTGGTTGATGAAATAGTGGTCTATACTCTTCAGTTAGGGGGTTTGTCGATTTTATCATTGATCATAATTTGGTATTATATGGTATTCCTTTATTATTAATAAAACTTATTATCTTAGAATTTTCTTACAGATTGTGATCGTATATTTCCAAATATCAATTTCAAATACGTTGCATGTTATCAGTAGCTTTGCTAGATTTTTTAAATATTGAAATTGAAGAGTTGAAAGTTCGATTATTCTTATGTTATTAATAAGCTTTGATTTCTGAATATTACAATTAAATGGAACAGGAAATTTTTACGTGGTGTGGAATTGAAATTAGGAAAAGAACATATATATATATATATATATATATATATATATATATATATATATATATATATGTATACCATTCAAGCGTCGGAACTTCCTAATCATATTTAAATCCGTTTAAAATTGAAAGCCTTTATGCCTTTAGAGTACTTCAGAAACGAGCTGTAGATCTGGCCATGAGTGTTTTGTTTTAATCATCAATCTTCTTCCTTGCCATATACGCATTAAACGACTAGGGGCGAAGAGGAGTTCCTATTCGGGGTATTCGTTAAGCACTTTTATTCCTATTATTTGTTGCTTGTACTTTGGGGGAGAAGTGGTCACCTTATATTCTCTTTCTAGGGTGGAAACCTTTTTGCTATTAGACTCTCTGAGTGATACATAGAGATAGTAGTTTTCCCTAGGGAATCGATATACACTGCTGAAAACAATTAAAGGATATTGTATGTTTTATATAAAATAAAGATATAAGCGAAATTTTTTTTTGCCGAAAATGGAAGAAGAGAATCACAAATGCAAATTTTTCTGATTTTCAAACTGTGGAGTATGCTAATTTTGAGTTCGACGTCAAAAACGTCGCTTCAGCGGCAGCGAATGAAATTTGACTTTCAACTGAAATGAAGACAAAGATGATCGGCATTCAGTGACTGCTTTGTTTCGATGAGTACGATGTCTCAGTAAAGTCATTTAACCGATTCAGAAGCTTGGAGAGTTGTTGGTAAGTTAGAAGGGGGCCAAACTCAAGCCGAAGTAGCGCAAGCCATTGGAGTGTCACAAAGTGTGATTTCCAGGATCTGGAACCGTTTTTTGGAGACTGAAAGTGCAGGCAGAAGACCAGGACAAGGTCGTAGATGGGCAACAACGCCCAATGAAGATCGTTATTTAGTGTTAACGGCTTGGAGACACCGAAATATAAACACTACTCTTCTCCAACAACACCTTCGCTCGGCTACTGGCACCACGGTTTCAACTCAGACTGTCCGAAACCGGCTCCATGGTGTAGGTCTGTATGCTCGGCGACCGCTGGTATGTGTTAGACTAACATCAAGGCATTGTCGCGACCGCAAGGAGTGAGCAACAGACATGTGAACTGGAGGAGAAATGAATGGAGCAATGCTCTTTTTTCTGACGAGTCCCACTTTTCTGTTCATCCGGATAATAGGCGTATTTTCATCTGGAGGGACCGTGGCAGTAGGAATAATCCTGCGTTCGTGCACGAAAGTGCCAGATTTGGTGGTGGGGGAGTGTTGGTGTATGCTGCCATCTCCATTGACGGGCGCACAGACTTCTACATCATTCGAGATGGACCTCTGACTGCTCACCGATATAGGGATGAGATCCTCATACCTATTGTAGTCCCTTACATAGCAGCAATCGGAGATGACTTCATTTTAATGGACGATAATAGCAGACCACATCGTGCTAACCTGGTGGAGGATTTCCTTTTCGAGGAAGGAATCGTACGAATGGAATGGCCAGCGTATTCTCCAGACATGAATCTGATAGAGAACGTTTGGGACGCTCTAGGAAGAGGATTTGCTGGCCACCAGCCACCCCCACAAACTTTCCAAGAAATGGAAAGAGCTGTTCTGGAAGAGTGGGACAGAATACCCCAACTCGTGATTAATAGTTTCATTGATTCCATGCCTCAAAGGTGTTCAACTTTGCTGGCCGTCCGTAGAAACACTACCCCCTACTGAAAATGATTTCCTTTGAAGAAAACACCTTTTCTTCTTTTTTTTTATGCACAAATTGTGATTTTTCCTTTTGTACATAAATGCGCAATAAAATGCATTTTTTTTCTGCCAAACTTGTGCAATTTATTCTCATATAACCTACTACGTCTGTCGACCATGTATCAATGAGCTAAAAAGTTTCCCAGCCACAAGATCCACCTAAAACCGCAATATTCTTTAATTATTTTGAGCAGTGTATATCTCCAACACGATTGAGCATCGTTGGAATTTTTTCCGTTAACGTTATAGGCAGTTTTGTTGACTCGTTAGCTTGCATCATTAGTTGGAATTTTTAGGAATGTCTTCGTTATATATATATACTTTCCATGAAGTGGATAATCATCTAGTACTTTTAGCCTGTGCTGCCATCTGCTGTTCAGTTCCCGAGTCATCACTTCGGCAACAAACTATTAACCTTTTCATGAATGTTTTACTTGAAACATTAATTGCCAATCCACAGCCGTACAGAGCACACTTTAGACCAGTGTTCAACAACCTTTTTATCGCCGCGGACCGGTCAATGTTTGATAATTTTACCGCGGGCCACTGAGGGGGAAGGGGCGTTCATTGTCCATATTTTATATTTAATTATATCTAATTTAATTATATCTAAATACGCCTTCAGAATAAAATACAATTACACCTAAAATGAATATTAAGTGATTTAACATGGATTATATAAAGTGATATTTCCGTGAAAATTTACACATACCCGAGATAAATACACCCCAGTAAATAAAATAGAAGTAATTTAATTTTCCTTGGGAGGGCCGGTACCGGTCCGTGGACCGGGGATTGGGGATCACTGCTGTAGACAACTAGGATGAAAAGGAATTTCTATACGAGTCGGTCGTTAAGTGTTTTTACTTCTATCTTTCGAAATTTGCTTCAGAAGCTCGCATTGCTGCTAAATGGATATTAATTAAAATCAACTAAAATCCATACCCTTATCTAATTAAGGTTTAAAATGATGAGATACGGTGCTTATTATTTTAGAACACCATTACTTCGACGTCTGAGCGAGGACTCTGAAGTTTAACTCCATTTAACGTATAGTAACCTTCATAGAGATTTAATTGCTACTTATATCAGTGTTTCTCAAACTGGGGGGCGCGCCCTCTAGGGGGACGTGATAATCCTACAAGGAGGGGGCGAGCATATCAAAAACTAAAGGTTTAAAAAATTAATTTACTGGAATGAAGTTAACAAAATACTGTCCGACATAATAAAAAATACTCATTTCAACTGATATAATTTATATACATAACATTTATATGTATAACATCTGGCGATATACTTCATCAAAAATAAAAGCTTTCACTTCTATACTCATTAGCTATCTGATCATATAATTAAATAAATAGCACAACATTTTGTTTGATTTGCTGTAATCCCACGATGAGAGATTTTTCTATTACGTTTTCTTTTTAAACGTAAAATACTATTTCAGAGAAAAGACAAAACCCAAACCCATTGAAAAAAAATCTAGGAAGATAGAAAATTCATCTTTTTGACCTTCGAACTTACTGGTATTGTTAGTTCGTTCCTTTCTTTCTGTCTTTTATTTTCATTTTGGGAAGCTGTAAATAATGTGCTTTCTCCCACGTGAAAGAGTTATTATATTTGGAAAAGTACAGAAAGCACTTTGAATGATTATTTAGCCAAGATTTATTTTTATGAGTATTCTGAAGCATATAAAGCATGATAAAAAAACGTTTTACACAATTCCTTTTTAGAACTAACATTCATATTTTTACATTGAATACACATTTGCAATTGCATTCGCCTATACGGTGACGCTCTAAAAAGTGATACCAGCTTCTGGGGAATGAATTAGGTCTGTAAAGGTAAAAAATACGAATACGCAGCCTCATCAGAGAAAATATTAGATTCAGAGATTAGAGAAATTAGATTACAGAGACATTTTTTACAAAATTGCCTTTTAATTTTGCCACTGGATATGAAATCTATGAAGATTTCTTCTACGGCAGCTGAGAGCCTTTCTGGAGTATTTTGAAATGAATCTCTAACACACACTCGTAACTTGCTGTCAAGTTGTCCTCAGGAAGAAAATACTTTTGAAAATTATTTGCCAACATGGCTAAATGATTTTCAATAGTTTTAAAAACAACTTACTTGTGTAATTCTTCAAATTTGTAAATTTTAACACATTTATGCACATTTTTCAAACATTTCTGGGTTTTTTTTAATTAAATTTATGCTCCATAATTCTAATTTTCTACAAAAAGCATTAATTTTATCACGCGTGTCAAACATATATACATTTGGTCCTTGGTGTTGAAGATTCAAGGTTTTTAATTTATAGAATATATCGACCAAGTATATAGCTCAACTTCATAACAAATAAATCATCTCGATATTTCTCAGCTTCTTGTAGGTTTTCTTCTTCTAGAAAGTAGGTTTTCCTCTCTTTCATTTCTGAGTTCATAAACACGCTGCAAAAATTTCCCACGTGATAACCATCTTGCCTCGCAATAAAATAGCAACGATGAACTGCACCCATGTCTTTGCAAAGTCCAGAGAAGATTCTTGATTTTAGAAGTCGCATTTTTATGTAGTTTACTATAGACAACTGTCGTTAGTACAAAACCAGTTCTCATTTCTTTGGAACACAGAGCTTCTCTGTGGACCATGCAATGTGTCGAGATGCACAATGGAGATCTTTATTTAACAAGCGCTTGTATACATTGAACTCGTCAAGATACTATATGAGCATCATCAGTGCATATTCAGACACAATTTTTACACTATGTTTCCCTCGTTTATAAAATCATTTAAAATGTCAAATAATGCTAGTATTGTTGCTTTGAGTTTTATTGGATTACAAAAAACTAGATCTTCCACTACTGACATACCTTCCCAAAATCGAAAATACGAAATGAAAGGAGTACCTTAATAGCTATCTGTTGCCTCATCAAGCTAAATTGAAAACAATTTATCATGCAACTTCCCAAAAAGCTGCTGCTATACATCTTCAGCTATATCATTAACTCGACGGGCAACAGTATCATTTTATAGAGGTATGGACTGCAATTCTTTGGCAAAATTATCTCCAAACAGGGTTTCTCTACAATCTCATTTGCTGCAGGCAAAATAAGCTCTTCACCAATAATGTAAGGCTTTTTACATCTCACTATTTTGTATGATACTTTGTAAGAAATAAGTAAAGCTTTTTCAATCACTGACAGAATTTTTTTTAATGTGTTTTGTTTTTCATATGATTTTAATTTTAATACAAAGAACTCTGGAGGTTTGTTAATGCATTTACCATGAAGCGTTTCTAGATGTCTTCTAAATTTATTAGGTTTCAAACTGTCTTCTGCCAATATATTTTTAAACAAGTAACAAACAGGGGCTTGTCTTCTCCATTTACTTCAGGAATGGTGATTTTATTTTCAGAACTATGCTCGTATGTGCACTTGATGCTTTATTATTGTTTGATGTACGCTTACGACTTAAAAAATTCATCCATGGTTTTGTTTTAATCTACTGCCGTAAATACTTAATACCCTGGATTACAACTAACGCGCAAATTATAAAACGTACCTTCAAGATAGATTCGATAGCTATAGAAGTATCGACTCAGGCAAGACTGACTGGAATTATACGAGGTACAGCAGTTTTACACGTTTTGTGCAGACGTAGGATTGGTTGCCCAGGCTCACGCAGACGTTCGTGAGAATGCCAAATGTGATGGATATCATAGAGAGCAACATTGACTAGACTACTTTTCTAATGACATTTAAACTTTTAGAAATGGATGATGGAGGAAATAAATCTTTAAATAAACATCATTTTGCAATCTGTTCCAATTTAAAAATTAGAGAAAAGAAAAATAACATAATAATTATCCTAGTACTCAAAAGTAATATTTGCTTAAAATATATATTACTTAGAAGTAACAAATACAAAATTTAATAACTTGTTAATTTATACGGCTTATAAATAAGATCGTATTGTAGCTTTAGCGCCAAAGCTCATTATTGTTCAATAAGGGTATTGCGATAAAAATTATGATTGAAAATTGGGTCACCAATAGTGAAAGTTTGAGAGGCACTGACTTATATTAAGACATTTATGTATAATTGTTCTATCTAAAAGTGGCAGGCAAAGAAAATATTTTAGAGAAAAAAAGCCCATCCAAATATTGAACTTGAAATATTATTCTCTAATAATTGATTCTCAAGACTTAATTTAAAAGAATCTACACAAAAAGTAAATATCCAGCAATATCTTTATATCAGCTTATTTACAATAATGATAATAAAATATAAGATTTTGCATATTAAATTTAGATACTTTCACAAACTTTAAACACTCCAAATCTCTTACATAGAATTACTTCTATTTTCGAGACAGAAAGGTAGTTGTTACGGTCTGACTGCTCTTCAGAGTGCATATACATTATTTATTAAATCTACACAAATACTTTCTCACAGAGCTGCTGACGTGACTAAGTATTTTTTCTCATAAATATTTAAATTGGGATGAGATCTACGGTTTTTCCTTTGCCCATTTGCATAAAATGGAAGGTCAGAAACTTGAAGTTTGAAAACTTCTAGTTAAATTGTTATTTTTATGTATTTTAGAGTTTTTAAGAATGGAATTTTTTTAATCAATGTTAGAAGTATATGTTGTTAAATTTGTTTTAATTAAACTAAAATGTAATGCAAAAAAATTAATTTTACTTTGTTCATAATTTAAATGAATATTTACCGTACATTTCTGTGTACAAGGTGATAATTTTGGAATCATTTTTTAAGTTAAAGGAAGGGGGCTGGCTCTTATACGTATACACTAATCTCAAGGAAAAACGTAGTTAAGATAAAAATGAATTTCTTTAAACTTTTTCGAATTCCTGCATCGTCAACGATTTTAATCATTTAACATTTGAATGCAACTTTTACTTATAAAAAGAAGAAAAAGTCACATAAATCCTTTTCAGTCAGAATCCGAGTTCTCGAACAGTTCGTATAATTCACATTCATTCACTGGATGCCTATGAACCCGAAACTTGAAATGACCTATAGAAGAATTTATCCTTTCGCTCCTTTAAAAACCACCCATATCAGAAAGTAAAACTTATACAGTACTGTATTCAGTAAATTGTAAGATTGTGTTAGCTTAGATAGGGTTGTTAGAAATAAAACTAGCGACATTGGTGCCTGGCGTCTTACTTTACTTGGTGACAATTTCCACCTTTATGGTAACATGCCTGAAAATTACCAGATTTTTTTTAAAATCCGGCTTATATTCAGAAATATACGATATAACTAGAGTCTGTTAAAAAGTGAAATAAATTAAACCAGTATTGTGTGTTTTTTTTTTAAAAAAAACTTTACATTATTAACTTGTCTGTCAAGTTTTATATATATAAACAAATACAAATTCACTATTTATATTGCTTTCAAAAAATGCTTACCTTTTGGATATTTTTACCCAAATCGTCTTTTGTCATCAGCATCCGAAAGTACCTGAAAAATTAAAGAAATTTTAGATCTACAATTGTAACACTTTCTATTGAGATAAAAAAATATATGTAAAGCAAAAGCAGATAAATTGATTAAAAATATACAGTTGAAACCAGGATAACATATGAAAACATAACGGAATTTATATTGCTTATAGCGAATCTTATAGTATAAAATATTCGATACACATAACTTATTTAAAAATCTACTACATTTAAACCAGATATATATAACCAGAATATATTTAAATGTTATGCATAGGTTTATATATTAGGTATATTATATGTAGATTTCTCTGAAAAACTGCATGTGTAAGGTATTTATTTTTTTTTTTTTTGAATAAGAAATTGATCAAATTAAAATGTTTAATCTTTTCAGTGGAAAACAAAAAGAGACAGGTGTTTCGACACATGATATCCATTATTCAGATGCACGGAAAAAACAATATTATGATTAAATTTAACATATTAAGCTAAAGGGACAACTTAAATAAATGATAGGTTGTTTTATATAGGTGTATCGACCAAATTGTTTACACACCAATAAAATAAATTTGTATTTTATAACAGTGATAAAAACATATTATAACCCTATATTGCCTGAGTAAACAAATAAAGAAGTCTCAATATTAAGTAAAGAAACGATAAGCAGTATATTTTCGCTGTGATAATTGTTTTTCAAAACACTTTCCCTCACCGCATAAAAGTAACAATGTATGTAATATTCAGGATTATGTTTCGCTTAGAAAATATTTGCACTCCTAGATAAACATTCCTTAATAGTTTTAAATCAAAAACATTTTATGAATAAACTCTCCCCATTATAAGTTAAAGCACTGTAATCACGAAACTATTAGCACATACCTCGACATCTATTTGTTTCTAAAAATATCCTTTCCTGTCACTACTAATTTCTCTCCAAACTATCGAATCCTATGCAAAACTACCAAACTTAATCAGACTACCGATATCCGGGGATTATTTAAGCTCTCGCTAACGAAGCGCATAAAATCCCTCGCATACAAATGACTTGGCTGCTATTGGCACTAAAAAGACGCCATTTTGTTTCAAAACTAGCCAAAATTTATTCCTCTCCAAAATGCTTTCAACTACCCAAAATGATCAAAAGCTAGAGAAAATATCTCCGAAGAGTGTTATTTAAACCCCTCCTGAAGGACTACACGAACCATCCCGTGGGACGGAGGTGGTATTCTTTCTCTCCCATAATGCGAAAAAGAACGAAACCATCCTCCTCCCTCGAGTTGCAACCAAACGATTATTTTCTAATTTATCGAACGTCACGCGAGATAATAACCGGATCTCCTCCCTCCCGGAATAAGCTCCTGTTCAGAAAATATCGTCTGAGATAAGCAAAGCGGACTCGACAAAGAATGGGTGCCCGAGAACTCTTAATCTCTTTTACCATCTCATTATTAATTTCTCCGCGGTAACCGCCTAAAGGAAGGGTTGGGAGACCCCTTTCCCTCCCCTTTCTTGTGAAGAAAGGGTGAAGGTAGGAGGCTTGGCCCGCTTTTGCTTTTCTGATGCACTCACTTTTTGACACGAATCTGCCGCTTGATGAAGACAACTTTTGTTTACTTTCGCTGTAACCGTGGCTGATTTACCACGTTCATTTAAGAGGGTGGTGTAGCTTATTAGCGAGAACAAGTGTAAGTTTGTTATTTTAAAAATAATGGGGATCATTTGCGCCATTATGTAAACATAATACTGTGTGTCTTGCGAAATGCCGTTGGCGAAACTCTTTCGCCAAGCTTCAGGGTTTCTTTACGTGGGCCGAATTTGATAATTTTAAGAAACGGATGAAAAAGTAGCTTTTAGGGAACAAGAGAAATGTTATGGAATGCGACTTTGCGGTTTAATAAGCAATTTTAGTCATTAGGAAGAGTAAAAAATAGAAGTAAATTAAAGAATATGAATTTGGAGAGAAAATTGTTGAAGTAATGTGACAAAAATTAAAGGGAGGTAATGGCCATGTCATTAAAACTTTTAAGCGGACAAGACAGAATACGAAGTAACGTAAGTAACAAACAGTTAATTAGACACCAAAAAGAAAGAAAAGTTACAAATTTAATTGGTTTAATGAGTTTTGTAGTGAACATTAATTCACTAACTTGTGGAAGAAAAATGCTGTGAACTGCATAAACTTGAAAGTTAATCATTAATTATTATGTTTAAACACACACATAACAATAAAATTAAAAAAACAAACAAACTCACACAGCATCTTCTACGGATCATTTTTACATTTAAATATGATATTTATAATATATGTAATTTTAACTACTATATTACATTTTGAAATAGTGAATCTGTGTGATAATAAATCTAATTTCACTTTTGTTTTTTGATACGAAGGATTTTAAATTATGAAATGCGAAGTTGCTAAAGTAAAACATAAAAAACAGACGACATATTCATACAAAAGGCAGTTTACTTTATACTTATATAAATGCAATAATTCATAGTTTTCTCTTGAGTGTTTTAAACACATAATGGTCCTGAATACTGAAGTGTAATTATTAGCTTCCGGTTGTCCATTGGTATGAATAGACGGAGATTTCTGGATAAAATGGCTGTTTTTTGTCATTGTCATGTAAATCGCGGGTGTTACTGTCTTGCTTTGTGTATTGCTATTTGTTTCATGTTTGTGAGTGTTTTTTTCTTCGTAATCCAATAAAATGAAGATTTAAAAATATCAAGCCTCATCAATCCCTTCAACGACTGCACAAATAATCTTATTCTATTTAAAAATGGCTGTAATTTCAACCAAACTATATTCAATATATGTCTGCATGCATGTATCTGTATGCATATATATGGTACCAGTCCCGAATATTTGTACCGTGTTTATTCGAATCTAAGCCGCCATTGATTCTAAGACACATCTCAAAATCTCTACGCATTTTTGAGAGAAAATGAAAATTGAGTAATAGAGAGGTTCATCAAAATCCGATGCTTAAGATATTAAAAAAAAAAAAATTTTTTTTTTATGAGAAAAAAAAGTTCTCGTAATTTATTTATTTTATCAATATTTAAAAGTTTCACAAACGTTTTTTTAAATTTTTAATAGGCTTCGGATTGGTGTTTTACCATTTTAGACGTCGTACATTCTCCGGAAGCTGGTGTCTCTTTTTAGTGCGGCACCATAGAGGTGGATACCAATCGCCACAGGTAATTGTGATGCCTAGTTTCTACATCAGAGGGAGCCACATGAGCTCTGACGATGCGAACATATGTACTAGGGATTTTAATTTTCCCAAGAGCACCCAAGTTAAACATACACTCTAGGGATCTTTTACATGCCGTATAATCTCCCGACATAGCCACTGCCGATTTTCTGCGTCATGAAAATCCACCGACTTGGGCTGGGTTTAAACCTGCAACCTTAAGTGCAGAAGGCCAGCGACAAACCAACCACGCCACCCACAGCCGACATTTTCAAATACTTATATTAACATTTAATTATTCTTACCATCATTATCATGTTTCGGAAATGATTCGTCACTTTCAATGTCACAGCTGATTTCGGAATCGGTGCGTGGCGTCTGCAATTTATCACGCGGTATCGTCTTCCGTGCCATCCAACGCATTTGTTGTGCAATTTTATTTTGGAAAAATGAATGTATAGGGTGTTTTTTTAGAGGTATAGAACTTTAAATTGCAATAAAACAACGATGTATTATTCGATTGACATGAATTTTTTTTATTCGAAAGATAATATTGTGGCATTACATTTTAAATCTGATCAAGCAAGGCGTAAATTCGTCGAATGGACTCAAAACGAGATTGCCGTTGTTCCCGATTTTCATAAGCGAATTTTGTGTAGCGATGAAGCGCACTTCTGGTTGAATGGCTACGTCAACAAACAAAACTGCCGCAATTGGAGTGAAGCTAATCCACAAGTGTATGTCGAAACACCATTACATCCAGAACATTACATCCATGTTTGGTGCGCTTTATGGGCTGGTGGAATCCTTCTTCAAAAACGATGAAGGCCACAACGTTACAGTCAATGGTGATCGGTATAGAGCCAAGATTACTAACTTTTCATTCCTGAATTGAACAATCATGATGTCCAGGAGCTGTGGTTCCAACAAGACGGGCGCAACATGTCACACAGCTTGTGCACCAATCGATTTATTGAAAGACACGTTGGGTGACCGCCTAATTTCACGTTTTGGACCTGTGAATTGGCCTCCAAGATCTTATGATTTAACACCGCTAGACTATTTTTTGTGGGGCTATGTAAAGTCATTGGTCTATGCGGATAAGCCACAAACGCTTGACCATTTGGAAGACAACATTCGCCGTGTTATTACCGATATACGGCCACAAATGTTGGAAAAAGTCATCGAAAATTGGACGTCCAGATTGGACTACATCCGAGCCAGCCGTGGCAGTCCTATGCCAGAAATCATATTTAAAATGTAATGCCACAAGATTATCTTTCGAATAAAAAAAATTCATGTCAATTGAATAATACATCGTTGTTTTATTGCAATTTAAAGTTCTATACCTCTAAAAAAACACCCTTTATTATAAAATAATACAAAAAATTATTGAAGACGGTTGATAATTTACAAACAAAATTATAACATTTGTTTACGCCATCAAAGTATATTTGTTCCATTCGTGTTAAATTTTCATTAGCCGTTGCTTTGTTTCCTGCATATAAAATGAGTCTCCCTTTTCATATATGCGTCATAGTGAAAGAATCTTGATGGTATTGCCGACATCTCTCATGGTTAGGTGATTAAAATAGAGCGTAAACCAAAGATTTTCCTAAATGCGGTCAGACAAGGATGTTTAGGATAAACTGAATATTGGAGATAAACTGCGAAATGGTTCAAGTCTTCAAATTAAGTGAACAGAATGGACGGCTACATTTTTCACTTTGAAAGGGGTGGAAACTCAATTTTCTCCATCAATCCAACAAATGTTTTCCATTCAATTCTACGTCTCACTCGATTTTTAGTAGCATTTACACTGGAAAAATAGTGCGACTTAGAATTAGAATAATACGGAATATATTTATTTTCGAGACTGGGGTGTGGTTAATGTTGATTAGTGGGTTTGATTCCTGGTACTAATAAAGTCCTGCTGTGTTAAAGGGTTGATCTATTCTATCCAGGCTCTAAGTCCTCATGTAGGCATGGTTTTTAAAGCTGGAGAATAAGCACTGGTTTCTCTGTTATGGCTTAATCGAGGATTCAAATTACAAGGTCTCGTGCAATAGTTCTCGTGTTGGCTTCAAAGTATGACGTTAATAAACACTAAGCAATCAACGAAAATTTACATTACAACCGATTGCGATTATGTTTCGATTGTATATTGGCGACCTTTATAATTAAATTCACCAAGTCCACAGTCTTAAGCAAAAATTGCACCCTCCAAAAAATTGTTTGACCCAAAGCCAAGGATATAGTCAAAAAACGGAATTCTCAAACTTCAGAACTGTCGCAAATTAATGTTGAACTATGTTCGTATAAGTACCTATATATATATATATATATAAGCCCCGTTTAAAAATTAAAATAATAATAACTTTCAGTCCATTTTTCAATGCGTATATAGTATTTCTTACCATTTCCTTTGGTGCTTAAAGTCAAAGATAATGTGGCTAGTGGTAAATAAATTACACATGCTTGTTTGGGGCTTCAGATACTTAAAATTAGGACTAAGACAGTTCACAGGAAAAAAATAATGGGAATCCGGCTGTGGATAGTCACTCTCGAAAGAAGAGTGAAGAGAATCAAAATGATTGCATTATGGTGATTAGATAGCTACATCCTCCAAAGTGTCTATTGTTAAAATGCTACTGAGGAAGGGAAACCCGAACTAAAGAAAAATAGACCGAGATTCTGCGACCCCCCACATTTAATTTTCGAAGAGCAGTTTTAGATTACCATAGACTTGAATACCAAATCCCCTATCATATCAATCTCGTGTTTGTTGAATAGTCTTCGAATACATTCCGATCACGTGCATAGGAGGATGGGTGTGGGAGGGGGTATACTGCCAACGTGTTAAGACGATACCATTCTGAAAGATCAGGGAATTCTGTCATCGTGGAAGAAGGATGGGCAAGATCCATGATCTTCTTCCACACTCATTCCTCAACTTCCGGCAATGGGAGATTCTAGTAGTGTGGGAGGGTGTGTTCTAAGAAGTTTCAATCGTTCCACACCCCCGTTCGAAAGGATCTTTGTTTTGTTCCTCGTTCAGTTCCTTTTTTTTCCTTCTTTATTTCTCATTTCTTTGCTCTTTTCGTCCGGATATCCGGTGGCTAACATCAAAGAACAAATCCGTCTTTTTCCGCAGCTTCGAAGAGGAATTCTTCTTTTTGTTTGTTCCCTGTCTTCTTTTTCACCGGTGTTTCTTTGTTTTGGGTGTGGGAGGAGACCATTTCGATTGAGTTCCGTTTGGAAGGGAAAAGTGATTGAAGTTTTAGGGTTGGATATTTGCGTCTTTCACTTGAAATTACTGGGGAATGTTAAACAACTTAAGTTCGATTATAAATTCAGAAACAGAACATATATATTTTTAAAAATAGTTTGTTTTATAGACATTTAAATTTGAAGACAACAATAACAACAACAAAGGAACACTGCAGTGGTTTAGAATATTACAAATGCTTTTGTACTGACTATTTTTATGCTAGTAGTTGGGCATTCTGATTAGGTACATTTTTATAATTTTAGTAGTACGTAACAAATATTTTTATTGACAGAAAAATAAGACTTCATTTTAAATTAAATCTGTAAGTTTTTAACTGTTATATTTAAACGATGCTTTTTGACCTGTTTCATGATTAAGAGTTCGGAAATTCAAATTTAAGTAAAATAATTAATGCAACTAAATGTATGTGATTAAAATTTTAAAAGTTTATTTTATATTTTAAAAATTTAAAAAAAACTAACAACGTTTTTATACTTTTATTCATTTACAGCTAATAAAACATTTTCTATTAAAAGTAATACCCGGTTGTCTAATATTATTTTTATCACCGTATCATGTAAAGCTAAAATTGTCATGCAGTATTAAAATTTAGAAAAATAAATTAGACAGTGAAAAATATAGTGAAAAATCAAATCGATGCTAAATGAATATCATACTAAAATAACGTGGCTCTGCATTTGATGGTCGTCAGAGAGTAATAAAATAACAGTAAAGCATTTTTTTTGTTAGAAAAACTCGCTTGTTTTTTTTACTGAATATTTTCGGATGCATTGTGCTTTTGAATTAAACAGCTGTTTCGTCTGTCCGGAAAAAATCACAAAGGGCTAAAAACTGCTACCAATACTATTTGCAGTTTTGAATTTAAGTTAGATGGCGGAGTCAGCACCTGAGCTGGCACTTTACTGTCCCCATCCACGCCAGAGTTGATCACGAGAAAATTTATGAAAATCAACCCTTCAATACAATAGTTTCTCAAAGGATCAGACGAGAAACCGCGATTCAATGGCTTCGAAGGGGCGTTACGTTACAAGTCAAAAAAGTATAATTCTACCAAGAACGCGATATTCTATCAACCATGCTACAGGAGCACTTCTTATATGTGTGAAATCAGCATGTTTGTTTCTTATTATATAAAATTTTTACGATTTTGGTTGCTGTTTTTAACGTTAGTCGCAGACATGCCTTTACAAAGGATTGAAATTGTCAATATGATACAATTTTTAAAAAGTAAAATTTTTTTTTGACATCATGGAATACTTTAAAACATTAATGCTCTTAATAACTAAATTAAATAATAATAGCAATGATGGATAGATTTCAAGTTTTAAAAAATAATATAAAATAATATAAATAAAAAAACCTAAACATATTATAACAATATCCCCCCTCCCACAAAAACTTTGATTATATGACAAAATTGGCAACTGAGATTGTACCCTAATTTACGACTTTGACCCATGGCATATTTAGGTGTTCTATGCAAAGTCTAGGAAATAACAGTTTTAACCAGTATAAGCTATGTTATTACAAAAAAAAGAAGAAAAAAATTAGTAAAACAAAACATAATAAAGAAATTTTTGATTGGCCTAATATATTGTTAAAATTAAGATCATCTGTGGTGAAATCAGGCATGGATTGTAACGTGAACAAAACGAAAAAGTGATTAGTTGATACGATGACCAATTTAATGCTAGTTAAAAAATAGCTCTTTTGGAGACATTGACTAAAAGCCTCAACTAAAGAGTGTTTTTTTTCCAGGTATAGAAGTTTAAGTTGGCATTACTTTCCAAGATGGCGACCGATTTAACAGCTGTCAAGTGATTTATTCCCAGTTTGGTTTGGCAATTCATCAAAACGATCATCAAGCAAGGCGTAGATTCGTCAAATGGGCCCAAAACGAGATTGCCGTTGTTCCCGATTTTCATAAGCGAATTTTGTTTAGCGATGAAGCGCACTTCTGGTTGAATGGCTACGTCAACAAACAAAACTGCCGCATTTGGAGTGAAGCTAATCCACAAGTGTGTGTCGAAACACCGTTACATCCAGAAAAACTGACTGTTTGGTGCGCATTATGGGCTGGTGGAAACCTTCTTCAAAAACGATGAAGGCCACAACGTTACAGTCAATGGTGATCGGTATAGAGCCATGATTACTAACTTTTTCATTCCTGAATTGAACTATCATGATGTCCAGGAGCTGTGGTTCCAACAAGACGGCGTAACATGTCACACAACTCGTGCACCAATCGATTTATTGAAAGACACGTTTGGTAACCGCCTAATTTCACGTTTTGAACCTGTGAATTGGCCTCCAAGATCTTGTGATTTAACACCACTAGACTATTTTTTGTGGGGATATGTAAAGTCATTGGTCTATGCGGATAAGCCACAAACGCTTGACCATTTGGAAGACAACATTCGCCGTGTTATTGCCGATATACGGCCACAAATGTTGGAAAAAGTCATCGAAAATTGGACGTCCAGATTGGACTACGCGACAGTCCTATGCCAGAAATCATATTTAAAATGTAATACCACAAGATTATCTTTCGAATAAAAAACAATTCATGTCAATGGAATAATACATCGTTGTTTTATTGCAATTTAAAGTTCTATACCTCATAAAAAAACACCCTTTACATTTTGTTCAAAACCAAACAAAGCAAATAAATGTGATCAAGTTACTGATATAAACACTGTATTATCAATGTGACACTTGATATTCAAGTCTTTCACAAATAAATAAACTACCCCGCATCAGCGTTCAGTAGCTCTTTACTAAAATTGAAGTCAAATCCTCTACCACACAGATTGAGTACCTCCAACCTTCCACAAAGTTCCAATTTCCTTCTCTCCCGATTAGTATGCACGAGGCATTCTTCCCATTCCAGAATCGAATACCCATCTCTGTCACAGAAATCCGCACGAAAAATGACTGTAATTCTCCAGGGTTCTCTACCTGAAGTCTTCTCTTAATACAGTCCACCTTAAATTACAGCCGATTGCTTCGGCTCTTTTAGAAATATGATTCATCTTCCATTTCCGGCGTCCCTCCGTGCATAAATCGACGCCGGAAGCCGGGCTCCGGGCCTGTAACTCAAGATCTCCTTTTATGGGGCACGCGCATAATCATAATCGGTTCGCTTGAAATATGCGGACGATAAATATACGTACCGTAAAACGATGCCCATAGATCAGCATTACAGTCGTCATCCCTTAAGTCCACCTAATTGGAACGGGGTCAGGATTCAATAAAAGGAGACGGGAGCACTTTTGGAATTAATAAAGCAGTTAAAGCGCGCCTCATCTGCGCCGGCACGTTCGCACAGGGGTAGGGTCGCTGCTGTTTTCTGTTTATTAGCCCCTGTTTGGAGAGACGGCTCTATTTACGTTCGGTTTCGTTTTCAGTTAGGGTGTTCAGGATTGGATGGAGTCGTGTTATGAAAATGGTAGTTATGGGTTTCAAAATGGCAAGAAGGCATAGTCGTTAAATGGGTATTGTTTGGCCGTCTGGTTGCACCTCTGTGTTCGTAAAGTGTGATGAGATGAACTGTATTATTACATTGTTATGTTATTGGTACTAGGTTTTTATGAAGGAATGTTTTTATATATAGGAAGCAGTTATTCTTATCAGTGCTTTGTTCCAAAATGAGTTTTTACCACCTAAGATGTTGTTTTACGAAAGTCAACAACACTAACATGCAATAATTTGATGCTATTAATTATAAATAAGTAGAGCATTATATAGTTATTGTAATTAATTTTATTTTATTATGTATTTTATGATTTAATAGATTTATAAAACAATTATACTTCATAAACATATTTGAAAAAAAATTAATTAATGTGTATAATTATATTGAGTGATTATACTTTTATAACTTACTCAGTAATTATTAATTTGATGCTTATGAATTGTCAGATTTTTTTATATGAAAGCGTGTATTCTTGTTTTTGTCATGCTTTTGTTTTTAGCATAACCTCTTTAATTGTTGTATTCAGTTTATATTCCTTTATAGTTCATTGTCAGAGTCTCACTTGAACAAAGAATATTTTCTCAAAAGCGTTCCATTTTGTTATTTGTTTAGAATTTTGTAATGATGTAAATTAATTCAATATTCGTGTAATTTACTGTATGAGTATAAACTTGATAACTGTGCTATAAACGCTGAACGCAATATAAACCAGGTATTTGGAGATAATACAATTAACTATCGAAAAATGCAGCGTTGGTTCGAAAAAAATTGGTTCGCAGATTTTTTTCTAGAAGACGAACCGCATGGAAGGCCCAAAACATTTGTGAAAAATGATGCTCTGAAAGCATTGATGGGAACGAATCCAACTGTATCTATTACACTGCCAGAACGTTGAAGAAATACATGAGATATTACACCTAGCATTTGTAATTGGCATCCACGACAACGCTCGGCCACATTTTTTGTACAAGACAAATGCGAAATTAAATAAATTAAAATGTGAAATTTTGCAGCATTCAGCGAATTTATAACGAATCTTTTGCCAACCTCTTTTCAACATTAAGAACAATTTTTACAGACTAAACAGAATGAAAATGAAGACCGTCTAAAAATTCCATATAAGGATTTATTGGTTCTTAAGACCAAAATTTCTTCAAAATAGGTTTCTTTGCATTAAAATCTCGTTGGAAAAGGTGTATAGATGCAAATGAAATATATTTTGATTAAGTAAACAGTTTCTGAAAAAAGATATACAAATTTATAAATTCGCTTAAAAATCCGATGTTTCATACGCATCAGCCTAATAAATAAACAATTAAATAACAATTTGTTTTACGTTATGATATATCCGGAAAATTAGAAAAGAATGTAATTTACTTTGATGCATATTTTAAATGAAAAATAAATATTCCATAACCGTCTTCAATCAAAATATACACTATATAATTTTTTTTTATCTCCTGCATTGCAGAACTCATCATTATACAGTTGTTCACGAATAAATTGCAGATTTACAAATTGCTCAAAATTCAATTAATTTACGCAACATCTATCCAAAAGAATCTCTGAAAAAAGAGTTTTTCTCTGTCCCTCTGCAAACACTTTACGGAACCCCTCATATCCGTCTGTTTGAAGATCGATTCCAGATTAAAAATGGCTCCGAATTTAGTTCATTTGCATACTTTTAATCCCAGATTTTCAATACCAGCTCTCGAAAAGTTTTTTCAAACATTTTCACTTGCGAATTGAAGTGAGATGCGGAGAAAAGAGACGAATTAATTTCCTGTGGTTTGGCCAATGGCAACAGCGAAATTCAACACGGTTCGATCCGAACAAGTTACTGCTTATATACTGGCAAGCAAACACGCCTTCAGGTAATACCTTAGAAATTAATAAACCTTTTTCCTCGTCTCAGGAGACTTAATTAGTTAATTTCCTAACAGTTTTCTCAACTTTCAGTTATTAGTTTTGTTGAGATTTATGTGGAAAGAGTTTTCCTTGGCTTCCTTCCTTCTTTCGATATATAGCACCGAAATTAATTTCTTTCCTCTCTCTTCCAATATCTCAGAAGCATGTTTTGTGCCACAATAAACTTTATTCTGAGTCTTCGTGTTAAGGTTTTAATAACGGATGTTCTAAAAAAATACCGTAACATTCTCTCATTTTCGTTGGTAAGTAGCGATTTGGAGAATAGGTTGAATTCTTGAAAGAAAGGTTTGTAGATAAAAATGCCGTATCTATAGTGAACAGATAAGTCTGTGAAAATAATGGTAAAAAAAAGGAAAAAAGAAAAATGTCTAGAGTTCAGTTGAAAGGAAAGGCTCAGAAAAATAAGAGAATTTAGAGAGAGAGAGAGAGTTACATTTAATAAAAGATTAAATACTATTTTCTCACTGTTGGATGCCACACAAAACACACATTAAAATAAAAGGTTAGAAGAGAATTATGTAAATAACTATAGAAATGATTAACATGATATGTTATTATAGCCGCATTTCCCAAACTGTGAAGCGCGTCCCCCTAGGCAGCGTAATAACTACGAGGGGGCCCGAGCATATTGAAAAGTAGTAAACAAAGAAATATTTTAAAAAGTTATTGATTTACTGAAAGTAAACCAACAAAATATACATTCCGACATAATAAAAAAATAAAATACACATTTACGATAATATATAATATAATCCACTTAAAAATTTATCAGTACTGCACAATGTATTTTATAATTAATTTAACAATATTAAGTTACGAACAAGTTCAATAGTTACCAAAGACCCCTTGGGCTTGTCATATGAAAATTATATCCAAAAATTAATATTTATCTTGGTAATTTGTACGGCTTATAATTAATCTTATAACTACCGATTTAAAAGTTCCGCGATTCACGCCCCAATGCAACCGTTTTCGTCGTAGGCCCAATTCTGTAAAAAAAATGATTCAAGAAAAAAAAAAGACATGGTAAATTATTAAAAACAATTGAGAGAGTGTATATGAATGGTGTGCACTATCAGCTACACAATGACTATTCGAAAAAGACCTCGTAATTCTGATCCACGGTCATTGTGTCGCTTAGAAAACTGAAGATATAAGTGAGGAGAACTCTACCAGAGCTGACATCCCCCACTCCCAACTTTTATATCACTCCAACGGGATGATTATGAGCCACGAAAGATTTAGTGATGACTCTACATGGCAAGTCATAGGTGACATTAAAGCTTGAACTCATAACACGCCAGTTATGAGTTCGTGACCATCACCAACTAGGTTACGTAACCACACTACCGTAAAAATAAATGGAAATAAAAAGTATGGTTGATTTTTTTACATAAGGTTACATTTTTTTTTACATTTAAGGGCCGTGGGTAGCCTGGTGGTTAGAGCATCGGACTCCAGACCCGAAGGCCTGGGTTCGATGCCCGATGCCACCAAATACCCTCCGAATACACACGGAGTACGTGCTCGTTAGATCAGTGGGTCCGAAAGTCTTGTGGGCTGAATCACGAGTGCAGGAGAACCGAGAATATTTCCCTCTCCTCCAGTCCCATGGCAAAATTGGGGAGGTGGAGATAGGTGGTGTCGCCATCTATCGTCCCTTCGGGGTGTTTTGCCGAGCTAATTCGTAATGCCACCTGTATGGTGCTCAAGGCCTAAGCCGGCGACAGGTGTACTTCTAGCCCCTTGCCACGATTGATTTCGTGGGCCTCGTTCTGACTACGTCAGACAGGTGGCATTGGCCACAACAGCATAATTATAAATTAAAAGAATGTTGAGTTATCATTGAAATAAAAAGACCCCGATAAACCACCATTAAAATAAATAGAAATAAAAAAAACTGGATAATTACTATGCATATTTAAAAAATGACTCAAAAAACAATGTAAGATTACAATTTAAATAATTGTAAGTAAAAAGTACCAGACTGTGTGTGTGTTACTGAATAATTGGAAATAAAAGTATACCCATATATAAGACTATTTTTAAACTTTTTGAAAATAAAACGGAGAAAAATTCTGTTATTGAAACAATTGGAAATGAAATGCAAGAGCATCTTTTATCAAAATAACAGGGAACAAAAAAGAACATGACTATCATTAAAATATTCGGAAACAAAAAAATAAATTATTAAGTCATTGAGAACCCCACTTCCTGTAATTAAATTGCCTAATTTTATGAACTTTAACATTTAACATTTTTTGTAATTGTCACTGGCTAAAAAACAAAATCTTTTCCATATTTCTTAAATAAACAATTGGGGAGAAAAATGTATGCCAGACATTTATTGATAACTGTACTTTTTAAACATTTGGAATCTCTGCGCATTTTTTTTTAAAAAGTTTAATACTTGTTAAAAAGAATATTGGTAGAACTGGCAGATTTTTTGAAATAGTAGAATACAATTTTTTAGGTAATGAGTATTCAGATTAAAATTTGCTGAACCTCACATAATTAAGGTATAGAGTTGGAAAAACTTCAGCATAATAAAAAGAAAAACTTAACATCAAGAATGTATTTAAAGTAACTTTAAAACAGATAAGTATGATTTTAATTAATCTTTAGAAATAAATGCATTAATCTATCATTTAGCTTAGCATCATTTAATAATTGCTGACGCCAGTGTAATAGATACATAACATTAAAAATTCAAACGGATATCGTACGTTTCTTCGATGATTTAATTTTTAAAAATATATTTTGATGAGAAATCTCGGCAACTGGTTGAGATGGTAAATTTCATGAAAGATGGAAGAAAAATAACCAAATAAAATTTTTAGTTATAAATCACTTCTGTTGAAAGAAAAAAAAATGTCCTTTTTGATAAAACTTTATCGTGATTTTTCAATTAATCATTGAAAATAAATAGCATGGTAGAGATCATTTATCATAGTCGCGTTTCATAATCGTTTTTGCCAAGACGTGGTAAGCCTTCTTTTTACAAGAAAAAACGCAAAAACTAATCAAATTGATCTTCCTGAAAAAAGTTAAAATGGATCCCTTCAACGGTTGTAGCTAAATTCACTCATATGAAGGAATTTTTGCTTTTTGTTCACGTTAACATGTGATATGAAATGTAATTAATGCTATGAAAAATAATTAATACATAAATAGCTTTAAAAGAGCGAAGTAATGTATTTCAGACAATTATCCTATTAGAGCGCTTTTATTACCTTACTGATTTGCCAACAAAGTCTTCGATTATATCAGTGGAAAACAGTTCCAAAAACCAATTTCACTTCACTTCATTTTGTTTAATGACTTGCTTTAAGTTTAAAAGGCTTGAAGGTCAAAAAGGGATAATTGGAATCCCAATATATTTGATTTGATATTTTCTTGATTTATTTTGATTAATTTGGAGTATAAATTACTATACACATGATATTAATTTAGAGCATTTTTTTAAAATTCATTGTTCTTTATTATTCATATCAGATTTACAAGGATAAAATTTCGTTACAGTAATGGACAATAAAAGATGTTAGAATTCGAATTCCAAAAAGAAATTTCCTAGGGACTACCTTACAATTATATTATAAAATCTTTGAACGGGAAATTTAATTAATTCAATAGAATTAATGAATTATTAATATATTGCGCATATTATTTATCAATGCATTAATTTTTATTTTGTATTAATTAATTTTTAACTTTAATCAATGCATGATCACATTTTTCCTAATAATTTACTTTTCTAATTGTATCAGTATAATACATATATAGTTATAGTTATATAAATGTATAATCTATAATTTTCTTAAGTACAATAACGAATAATTTGTGATTAATATAATTAATAAAAGTATCAGTAATTATTTTACAATTTTTTTAAAAAAAGTCTCGAACCGACAACCCGAAGTTGTTAAAGATTTGTTTTACGAATCAAGATTACTGTAGTTCACAGCATAATAATTGATTTTATAATCAACTCATTTATAATTCTGCTTTATTTATTAAAAATGAAAATTCATTAAGTTTATTACAATGAGAAACATGTAGTTTGTGAGCAAATTAATTAAGTGAATTGAGGTAAAGATAATCTTAATCTGAAATTATTTAACATTTCTAATTATGTGCACATTCTTTTTAAAACATTTAAAAGATTTTATCGTTGAAAAAAATCGATATTTATTAAGAGAGTTAAGAAACAGACTTTTATACATTTAAAATTATAATTAGTTATATTCTTCCTTAAACTTTTTTGCCTTTGTGTATTGCTGAATCATCTAAAAATCAAAGTTTGAAAAAACTGAAATAAGTTCAATGCTTTTTTTAATAAAATATCTAGTTATAGTTTTTAAGTTATTGTTATAATCTTTTCGGAGAGAGAGATGCACATTTCCTACTTTTTCTTCTTTTTTCTTCTTAAAAGAACTAGAATTTTTCGAATGATATCATTATCTGAAATTTTCTCAATCCTTGGAACATTTTGATCTATGTCACAAATGTCTTCAAATGTTAAATCAGCTGGAATCATTCCAGTTTTATTTCCTAAGGCATCAATCAAAACGTTATCGTTACTTTTTTTGTTGCGATTGTAATTTATTTTGCTTTTTCTGTCTTCTTGATGTGGACTTTTTTTTCTCATGAAGACTGGTTTGTCAATAATAGTTGATAGTTTCGGAACTCTTCACTTACTTTTTACGCTTGATTTGTTGACTGAGATGGTATGAGTTCGAGGTTATTTTTTGTAGTTCTTTATGCTTAGAAAATGCGTTTGGGAGAAGGTTTTCCTGAACTATTTTTTGATCTTTGGGTTGTATGTGAAATAAATATTGAATATAAGATACTGTACCTTCTTTTGAATCACCATTAGATAAATTCAAAATTATTTTACTATAAAAGATCTTTTTATTTTATTTTATTTATTTATCAAGGAAACTGTAGAATTAAAAAGGACAAATTTGACTTGGCAAAATTTTAAAAGAAAAAATTAACTGTCTTATATTGTCCTTTTAAAAATTTTCAAAACATGCTAGCGTGAGTCTCCTTCACTTTCTTAAAGTTAGCAAGATGTTTTAAATGCATGTTTTTTCCTCTGGTTTTAGACTCAAAAGATGTGGAAGAAACTGGAAGTTTATTCTAATTATATTAAGTTCTATGTATAAGATAATGTGTAAGGATCTTTCCCAATGCCTTAAATAAGTTTTTATTTTGGATAATTAATATAGTAATACTACTTTATTAATATTATCACAAAAAATGCAACGGTGTATTTCTTTTTGATATTATGTAACGAGGGTATTTTTTATGAACTATCTTCATAATTCATTCGGCAACTCATACGTGTTTTTCTAAACGCTTCAAAAGATTGCTGCTTGCAACAAAGAAAGAACGAACATTGCAGCGATGTCATTGGGGGTCATGAGATCGCTGATACACTGGCCAAAGAGGGCAGTGAGAATGAAACGTTACTGGCACTTTGCTCACTTATCAAAAACTGTACTCGAATGCAAGATCTTAACTAAATTTAATATGGAATGTTCCACCTACGGATCAATAGAATACAGGAACATCCTCTGGCTTTTTGCTGGAAATAAAACGTGACCATGGCTCCCAGACCGCTCTGGCTAGACTAACAAGTGGCCACTTAAAATGTGTTTCCTTTAAAAGCGGCAGAAAAAACCACCCCACTTGTTAGAAATGCTATGATCATGCAGCTTCACCGGTTCACATTTTAAGATGCATCAAACTTTCTAAGAGGGACATCAGATTTCCTCATTATTATAGATTTTTTGGTGGTCAACAAGCTTCTGGAGCTGATCTGACATATGCCAGTTCGTTCGAGGATAAACAGCAACAATAACAGCATGAACATGATGAACCAATTCTAAACCCTTTATTTTTTCAATCCCACCAAATTTGCTTAGAAATTCCATAAAAAAACAAGTATAATACCAGCTCAGGTGTTGTATTAATATATCAATTGTGATTCAAAATACAAAGGTCAGTCACCAAGAAACCTCTTACAACTTGTTCAAAATTTATAAAATTCTATTTGTTGGATGAAATAGTGGAGGTATTAGCTCATTAATCATTACACTTATTTTTTAAGTGTGTGTGTGAGAGAGAGTTTTATTTCATATTACTTAATACTATTTAATTATTTGAGAATTTCCTATTCAACATCCAGGCAGTCGTCATAGCCAAGTGGTCATCCATCGGTCGAGTATCAATCTCGTGACGGGTGATATTTCAGGCAAGTGTGTTCGAGTCCTGATTGCACTAAAGCCAGCTTTACAGCTATATTGAAGACAGTAAAATGTTTCTGGTTTTAAAGTACCTAAATTGGTATGGTGTTTCAATTTAAATGTCAATTTAATCATCCAACCAACGCTCAAAGTTGTGGGGTCTGTTATCGTACTGTTTATAAGTTAATAAAATATTAATCAATAAACACACACAACTGTCACCACTGTACATGAAACCAAAAAATTATTTAGTATTATAAGTATTTCTTGACCGTGTAGTTAAATTTCTTACGTTTAAATATAGATAGGGAATCGAATAATATTTTGCAGTACTTATGTATTATACTGTCAACCAATTTCGTCAAGATAAAAGATATTGAAAATTCAAAAAATGGTCGCCAAATGTTGTCATTGTTATTATTACTGTTTGTAGGAAATTCTTCCACTATTGGTTTTATATCGCCACATTTGGCGAAGTATTTTGAAATTTGTGGATGGAATAATACGTAAGCACCTATTTTGTTAGTAAAGGCAATAGAATATTTTTTTAAATACTCGTTCAATCACTGAAAAAAAATCATAGATTTCTTTTTTTTCTCTCTCCATCTTTCATCTAGATTCTAGATATACTTATAGAATTTATTTACGTGATAAATTTGGTTTAAGCATTAACTTCGTTACATGCAAGTAAATTAACTGGTGTAATTCGGCTCACACCAAATCAAGTCAAGCATTAAGGTAAAACTAAACTCATCTACATCAAGAGCACATTTTTTGGTAATATATTTGTTTTTCTTCTTTGCCAAAGGTGTGGGCTTAAAAAAGATTTTAACCTGTAAACTTGCCAGGGTACTTACATACTATCGCAACCAACCTATTAGCGACATTATGTGAAACGAAGCACATGATTACCAACTCAGCACATACGCCACGTTCGAAATTAGGGTTGCCAATTTGGCGAGTTATTTTGGATATTGGCGATTGTTACGATTATACGTAAGTACTCCTACTAGTTTTACAGATTTATAATTTTATCAAAGTTTGTATCGAATACAAATATAAAAAAACCAATGAGGTAAAATCCTATTTTAGCCTACATCTTTTACAAATAAGAAAAACGAGTCACGAATGTGTCTTTTTTAAGACTGAATTATCCTTAATGACATTCAAAGTATTTTAGGGAGCTTTCTTTGGAGACTATTTATAAAATCACGTAAAACGCATTATAGATCTATACTGATGGCAGCATGGGTGTAGACACAGTCTCGGATAGTGGAATTTTCATCAAAAAGAGGAAAAGTATTAGGATCTGTAAGATAAGTCCTGATTACTACTAAGTTTTTCGGGCAGAACTCTTAGCTATTGAAAAGGCTTTGAAATTTTGCTTTATTGAGAGTCAATATAGATATTTGGATATTGAGTGATAGACGAAGCTCTATTCAGCATCTATATGAATGGTGGAGGTATGGTGAGAGAACGACAAGGAATATTGTCTAGCTATTAAATAGCTTGAGTGCCAATGTTAAGATCTTTGTTCAGTGAATACCGTCGCACGTGAATGTCTGCGGGAATGAGATTGCAGATGGTTTGGCCGGTGAGGGCAGCCATAAAGATTCTACACATGGTGGCTGCCTTACTTTTTCAGAAATTGCTACCCGGGTCAAACAAGATATCAGTCTCTCCTGGAGGCAGGACCCGTACATGAGCGGGATGAAGGAAACCGTCCTGGTGCTACTTTATTTGGGACAAGCAGTAAGCAAGATGAAACTACTCTTGCAAGGCTTTTCTGTGGACATATTAGAGCTTAACGGTACGCAGCGGATCTTAAAGTTTACCCTCCTTGTCCGAATTGTAATGTGATTCAAGTCACTCCCGTCCACATTTTGGCTTGTATTGGTTACCATCAGAGGGCTCAAGTGTAGTATAGGAGGGCCCCTTTGGATTTGGCGATTTTTCTTCGGATTTGGCCATTTTTATCTAAATGTCATGGTGAGATAACGAATTCATTCTAAAATAAATAATAAATTCCGAATTAAGTACCTTGGCGACCGCTTTTAGTCGCTAAAAAAGGACTGCGCCAAGTGGTTTCCCTATACTACACTTTAACCCCATAAGAGCCAGATGCTATCAAGTCCGGCTACAGTTCTTCGTCGTTTAAAAGCGCACGGGTTCATGGACTTGATTTAGATGTTTCTGTCGATGAAGTGGGATAAGAAACAACAACCACAACGCAAAAAGTAAAAACAAATTGTTCAAAATTGTGCCATCAACTCTCTTTTTTGTATTGTATTTTTATCCAATACTAGGATAATAATTTGCAAGTTGTCGATAAATAAAGTTGTGAGTTAAATTAGACTAGAGCCACTTCACAGTTAACTATCAAGCCTTGTGAATTCGTTTAAGATTGAACAAAGAAAAAAAAATATTTGCGTATGTAACTTGTTTTTTTGTTAAAATGTCATTTCTCCTCCCCTTATCTTTCAAGTAATAGTGGCAAGCATCTTTCCAAAATTTTGAAAGTTGGCTTCTTCCGTTTATATCAAGCCAGTAATAACTCTGCATTTCTTTCTTCCCCTCTGTTTACTTTTCTGCATTAAGTGTCGCTTATAAAATAGTTTAAAGAAAAACATGCTCTTGTGCTTCAAAAAACTTTGATAAGCGCTTCTATTAAAATTTATAAATTTTATTTCAACCAGAAAGAACAAACACGGCTTTTTTTGAGCCTAAAGCTGTTTTTGACTTTTACAAGAACCACAGCCAAACTTTCACTAAAAATTAATTATCCTCTATAAAACCGTAAATCCCTTTTATCTGTCTTTAGTCAGTAGTCATAGCAACCGCCGTCTTTCAGCTTGTTGAGTTGTTGACTGGCTGATTTTGCAGTTCAAGTGTGGATTTTTGTTGTGCACAAGTTTTGTAATGTAAAAAGAAACATTTGATGAATGCGTAGCTAACATGCAAAAAGTAAATATTTTTAATTAAGAACGCCTTTTTTCCCATTATATGTTGAAAACTGCATTAGTAGATGAATAAAATCCAATTTTTTTACTTGTTGGTCTATTTGTGCAGGCTATTTTTTTTATTTTCCTTCAGAGTTAGTAATAAAAACTAGAGCTTTTGTTAAATTCTTTAGTATGCACATTAGAACCATAGTAACTCTAATGTTAGAAAAAATCGTGGCTGTAAATTCTTTAGTGAAAAACAGTAAAAAAAAAGGGCAATGAGCTAAATTTATGTTACGCCATATTCTCACAATAACTGTAATTACGCGCGATGCTTACATATTATCGCAACCGTATTATATGAAAAGAAGCACACATGACTGCCAATTCAGCTAGTACGACGTATGCGAAATCGGGGTTGTCAACTTGGCGAGTTATCTCGAACGTTAGCATTGTTGCAACGTGCATCCAGCCAATCAGTTTATAAATTCTTGTGACGTCATACAGTCACATGACAAATGCAAACACTTATTTCCAGTCAATCAGCTTATACACTTCGCTTTTGCCGCATTTTGTTTATTACAGAAACTTTCTGGTAAAAATTAAATATTTGGCAATACTAATAGTGTATATAAGTATAAAAAATTATACAAACTAGAAGTATATGTATAATGTAATAATTTTTTTTTTAAATTTTGAAAAACCTTATGAAGAATCTTGATATTTGAACAGCTATAGCCAATTATCAAATTTGAGATTTTATCTAAATTTTCCAAGTAGAACAACAAGTACTATACTAGTGTCAGTTTTGCATTTATTGCAGAACACGTAATTGTGCATGCATCATGTGACCTTGATGAATCTATTCCATCACCATCAACTTGACCATGGTTAAGAATTCCGACGTATGTTATCTGTAGCTCTCTTACAGTTTTAAAAGTTACTTTATGTCATGCCAAAAGGTTTATAAGTATAAATATATTTATTGAAATATTTCTACGTGGCTATTCAATGTTCATCCAAAGTTAGTTTTAGTTAAATAGTTTTCCAAATTATGTATACACAATTGACAATTCGCGGTTAATATTTCTTATTTAAATAATGTGATTTTTAAATTCTTTCTGTAAATATTTTTTGCTTTGTTTCATTAAATTAGAAATATTAATTTTATATATATATATATATATATATATATATATATATATATATATATATATATATATATTTATATATATATATATATATACATAATTACATTTTACTGTATTGTCAGGTTTATCATCCACGTGTTAGAAATAGGCTTAACTTTTCCACATGGCTCTATTTTTTCTTTTTTTCTATTAAGTCGAAAATTTCTGCTGTTTGGGGGAGATGGATACATAAAGCATTGCTAACCCTAAGTCGCTGGCCTAATTCCACGACAGCTTTAGAAATCATAATAGGTCTCCAGTTTAGTCCAAAGACATTTTTTGTATCTACATCTGTTATGTCTCATGAACTCCAATTTCGTCATACTTTGGCATTGTAGGTTGTAGAACTTTTTCACTTATATTCTATATATATATATATATATATATATATATATATATATTTGCTTATTATTTAAAAAATTATTTAAAAAAAATTACCATAGCAAATTTAAAGGACAAATTCACCAAAAACTTCATTTGCCAAACTAAGTTGTTTGTCTCTTTATAAAATGAAAAGTACTTTTTATTTTAAATTACAAGCAGGAAAATTTTCTGTGCCTTAGACGCCATTATACAAAAGGTAAAAAAGTAATGTTATATAACATCTTTTCAACACATAAAAAGGTATAAAGTCTCTTTCAATTACGTTTTAAACATTATTAAATTCTCTTAAATTTATTTTCCAGTCTTTTATATGCATTAAAAGTTAACGACGTGTTTTCGTAATAATTTGAACAGACAAAATAAAGATAATTAAAAATTTCTCCAGTTTTTTAAAGTAAAGAATTCAAATCTTTTATAAAGGTTTTAAAAAATCAATTCTTTAGAATTCTAAGCGTTTTAATACTTCTTTATTTATAATGCTTTCCCATTTCATGAGGTGATAAGTAGTATATTATAAAGAAAGTTTTATTTTTCCGTTAAAAAAAGATTTATAGACAACTTAATAGCTTTTAATCGTTGCCATAATTTAAACATAATTCTTTTCCGAAGTTTTCAGATAAATCAGTCACCACTTGATGTATAATTTGTTTCGAATGCTTCAAATTTTCACTTTTGCAAATAATTAAATGTAAGCCTTTAAATTAATTTCCAAAGATTTAAAATCAAGATCAGTTTTCTATTTTAAACGTCAATCTCTGATAACTTTCTTGCGACAAATTCGGAACTTTAATTACTTTATTGCATTTATTTGCCAACACTAAAGACTCATATATTTATACAATTACCAAACACTGCCATCAGAGCTGTGTGTGTGATCAACTTTTCTTTTCTTATTAACATTTCCTCTAATTAAACCATAAATTGGGGCAGACAAATGCAGATCTAAATCTACCAAGCTGTCAATAACTCCAATTCGATTGGAAATGACGTGAGAATGTTAATTTGCAAGCCATCTGTCTTTCCTAATAAGAATTGGGAGAATTGAAATTGCTGGTTTGGCTTTCCGCCAAAGATCTGACTGTTATTGTACAATACATGTGAAGAAAATAAACCGTTTTTATCTTGTTCACTGTATTTCGAGCTGGAAGAGCAATTAATAAACAACAGTCGTTTATCACTTCGACTCCTGTATGCTTGAATGCTGTTTCGAATAGGATGTAAAATCTTTTTTCCAATTCTCTTTCTTTTTAGTTGCATTGTGACGAGACAAATTGTGGTCCTAGTTTTCGAAAGAAAAAAAGGCTAACTATTTCCGATAAAAAGAAATACTGATGAAATAAAAAAAGAAATAACCAAGAACATTTTTCTATAAATTATTTCTTTTTAATCATTAGCTTATTCATCAAAATGTATTGATTTATAGAGTAAATTTTCCTTTGAAATATTTTGCTTGTCTCTCAGATATTCGAATACCACTAATTTCCAGGATTTTTCGACCAAATGAAGACAAAAATATTGATTTTTATAAGTAAAAACAATCACAAATAGTTACTGAAGATGATTTATAAATAACTTTACTAATTTAGAAATTAATTAAAAAACAATATTGCTGAAATATTTCGGAAGTATTTTATTAAATAACGCAACTTATTTGTTACGATGGTTTGTTTTACACCAACGTTAAAAAAATCGTCTTCATCACTATGAGTTATTAAGAGATTTAAAGTTGCTGTGTAATATGGTATGGATTTTAAGGTCATGATGTGTATTATTTCAGGTATGTCGTTGCTAGTCATGATGTGTATTATTTCAGGTATGTCGTTGCTATCACTTGATTGTTGTTTTAATATACGAAGTCCATAACAATCTTTTTATGCAGAACCCGAGTTCATTTAAATAAAACGAACTACACAGAAATATCAAAACTCATAATATACCTCTTAATATTGTATGATACTTTCTCTTGATGCCAATTTGACAATGCATTTGCTCAACAAGACTTTGGAAGTCCTCTGAAGATGAAAATATGGCTAAGCTACCGCTAAAGCCTTCCACCATTGCGAAAGTGTTGCCAATGCAGGATTTTTTTCTGGAGCTAACCTTTCGATCATGTTCAATATATGTCTAATGACGTTCAAGTAGCATAATTTGGGTGACCAAATCATTGGCTAGAATTATCCAGGATGTTCCTCAAATCAATCGTGAAGGATTTCGGTGCGGTGAAATTGCACATTAACTTGAAAGATTTCATCCTTGATTGGATTCATGTTCATAAATGTCTGCAATTAGTACCCAAATAGCTTAGAATAACCATTTATAGACATTATTTGGTTCAGTTTTGAGCAGAGGACATAACCCTTACCATGTAAAAGAAGTTCATACCATTATAAAGCTACTACCAATGTACACAATGATTTGAGAAGTACTTGGGTTCATAGATTAAAGGGGCCATGCATCATTAACGAAACCTATTATCAGGGAAAACCAACTAGAATGCTGATTCATCTAGTCCATCAATGTTTTTACAGTCATATGAAGTCAAATCCATATATTCACTATCCCAGCAATGGTGGTGCAGCCAATGGTGCATAGATATTCAGAGCACTGTGGACACTCTTCTGCTGTCATATCCCATCACATAAAGTTTTCCAGCACTGTTCTCACAAAAACGTCTGTTGTAAGTTCTACATTATTTGTTGCTTGCTCCTTCTTTGGTGTGTGTGACACTGACTTCTCTATGCAATGACCGACTGTCTCGACCATTAAGTAGATGCTGCAGATAGCTGAATTGTCCATGGTGGAAATCATTGGCTAAATTTATATATTCTCGGTCCACATTTGACCCTGTGGATCGAGATATATGGAATTCTAAAACAATTTTCTAAACTGAATAATGCCTTCTACCTCTGATTCCAACTAAAGTTTCGTGGTCAAAGTTTGTTCATTCTTGTTGTGTGATTCTAATAAAGCAGAAAACGACTCATGAGAATCACTTGACACAAAAAACACAGAACGTGCCTATTTATATATGTCTTATGCGATGCTAGTGCCATCTAAATATTTACATAACGTTATTTCATAAATAATTGTAGTTTTAAGGCGTAATATGAACATTTGCTTATAATTAATATTCTGGAGTTAAAAATATTTTGAAATTTCTGAGTAATTTTAAAGTTGGACTCGGAAAAATGTTTAGTCTTTTGCACTAAGCATTGAAAAATACTATCCTTTCAATAAAAAGAAATATTTTATTCTGAAAACATTACGTTTCTATATTTTTAACCTCCCACCATCAAAGTGATTGAAGATGCTTTAACACAATGCCATTGAATACTTAAACCCAGTTTGTTCACACTTTTGTGCATTATGCATACTAAAACAAGATATATTTGCTTACAGGAAAATTTTATAGCACAGAAAATCACTTACTAGCTGTGCGAGGAACCACATTTTACTTTACAGCGAAAATCTGTTCATTAGCATTGATGAATATTCATAACCAGCTTCAAAGTAGTGAAGTAACGTTCAATTTTCCTCGCATAACCCTGAAATGGAACATTTTGAAAGCAGAATCATCCGCCATAACACACCCAGCGTCATTCTCTATGCCATATTAACATAAATTAACTTCCAGATGTACTAGTTTTAAGCGTTGCTTTCTATTCTTTGGCAGAACAAAGAAAGGACAATGAGAAATCCAGTATTCACGAAAAGATAACTGGAAAAATTTGCTCGGTGGAAAAGAAGAAATCATTGCTCTGGAGAAAATTTCGAGACAGTAGGAAAGTTTCTGAAACGGTTCCGTGACGACAGAAGAGGGATATGAAAAGTCTTTTTGGCGTTTTCTTCTTTTAAAAGCTCCTAGTTATCTGCTTTTGTTACTGCTGTCATTTGAGAAACATTTTGCTGGTGGAGATATCTTTCCGGGTGTATGAAGTTTCGCAGCAGACATATTCTATCGGGATGGAGTTTTTTTTAAAGGAAGAGACGATGGCCATAACTGCCTTTGTGAGGGGGTCTAGATGGGAATTCCTGAATGATAAGGGACATGACGTTTTCTTTCCAAACGATACTGAGTATCTGTCTCATTCTTTTGGATGGCAATGCAATGAGTTTTGAAATCGACTGTTAGGGCTCTCTCAATGGTGTTATAGGGAATATGATGAGGGGGAAAAGAGGATGGGTGAATTTGTAAAGACCAGATAAGATAAGATGCAAATTAAAACAAGTAATAAAAAAAAATTAAGTCAATTCATACTTAGGTCAACAAAGTTAGTTTTTCAGTTACTTTTTATTAAATGATTATAGTTAATGTAAATATGTAATTACAGAATCGCAATATAAGGGACAAAATAGAAAGCAAATTTCTTTGGAATAGTCAATGTATATTGTCGCGATCTATATTGTGTCTTCATTCGGAACAAATTAAATTTTTTTCTCCCACATAAAACTAAAATTAATTAATTAAACTTAATTAATAGATCAATATTTGAAAAAACTGTATTAACATCATGTATGATCCACTACAAGTTTAAAAATATGTATTTGAATTTGAGTGGATGAAAAAAAGAGTATCTTATTAAAGATTGAAAATTTGAACAATATATATAAATATAAATAAATAAATATTTATAAGGTGAGAGTGAACTAATAGTAAAAAAATACTCATGCTATTTTTTTCAAAAAAAAAAAATTAATGTATTTTGTATTGTGTATAAATTATGGTGGAGAATTTAGTGACGCCGAAAAGTAGTTTCCTATGTTATACAAAGGTTATTCCGCCTGATAATAAATGCTTAGTAAAATAAGACTAAATAAACATATATGATAATGCTTGAGCAAAGCAATATAATAATATAATTATTGAATATAATTTTTGTTAAATCAACTTCAGAATAGTAATATACTATAAAACATCGGTGAAAGACTTTATGATATCGATTGATAACCAAATGATGAGAGTAATAGAAGAACCAATATTTTACTTATTTTTTTGCACTCGAAGTCCAAGTTAAATTAAACGGATCACGGTAATCATTAACAGAAACTGAACTTATGCCCAGTCAATTATGGAACCCAATGGAATTTTGCCAGGAGACTTTGAAGTCTTTTTTTACTGATAAGTGACAGATCTATACGTATTTCTTCAATTAATCCTTTTGGGAAATCTTTGAGGCTATCAATTCGCGTATTCACAGCCAACCCTTCGGAAGAAGAGAATTGTGACATTTAAAGTAACTTACTATACATAGTCAAATTTTTCTAGCTTGAATAGAGAGTAGGAGAGGAGGTATAGATTCAGGTGAGATTGCTACTGTAGGTTGAATTATTCATTAGGAGGAAGTTTTAAAGTGAAGATTGTTCAATGAGAATGGATTGAGATTAGATTAAATCAAACGATAAAAACTCTTTATTAAGGTAAGAATCAAGTCTGATTGTCGCCTAATCATTCGTGTTTTACCGTAGCTGCTCTACCTTCGCGGTTAGTATTCAGACATTCTCTTAATATAATTAGTTAAAATTGTGTCTTTTCGTTGTGTGATAAATAAATAAATTGATTGGACCATGTAGAGTGCTTCTTCCCTACCTCCCACTCTTCTAGGTTTCCGAGCCTCTCACAGTGTGTGTGTGTGTGTTTTATTGAGAACATTTATACATTTCCTCGTGCACCACAAAGTATCACACAGGCTTACAGAAGTAAGCATGATACATACATCACAAAGGAAGGATTACAATACAAACATCCATGCCTTTTCCGGGATTCGAACCCAAGCCCTACGGCAGCAAAGTCAGCGTCACTAAGTTCTACACCGAATGGGAGGCATTTAGCGTGTGTAAGGTTGAAAATATTAAGATTAAATTAAAAAAAATATATAATTTATGGTGCAAAAAAATAGCGAAAACAGTTAATGTATATATATATTGTAAAGCTGTTTGAATAAATCGCATGAATATTGAACATCTATGAATTTTTTACATATAAAGAGCCCTAATATTAAAAACCACCTTTAACCCTTTAATTAGAAAAACAAATTCTAATATTTACATTCTTTCATGGGGTTATAGAATATTCAAACAGTTATATTACAACTAGGAATCCTATATTTAATAAGTGAATGATTTTTTGCTGGATGCAAAATAGATTTGAAATTCATATACTATATAACACAGCAAAATAAATATGAAAAAATAATGCACACGAGGAAGCAATAATATATATAAAAGGAAGAATAATATTAATAAAAGAAAGAATATATATAAAAGAAAGAATAATATATATATAAAAGGAAGAATATATATAAAAGAAAGAATAATATATATATAAAAGGAAGAATAATATACATACAAGAAAGAATAATATGCATGATTCAAATCAAGATTTTTAATATATTAAAATGCAATAGATGTGCCTATATGTTTTAGAGTCCTAATGTGAAATTAATAAGACAGAACAATTTTTAATTAGGCAATAAAGAATATTAAAGGTTTTGGCTCTTTTCTAAAACGGTAAAAGAAAACAGTCAAAAGAAAATGAAAAAGAACGATGAATATCATCTCTTAAAATACAATAGGATGAACGAATTTTACTGACCACCTTTGAAAAAAAAAGAGAATAAAATTTAATAAAACACAGCCCTATTATATAAAACTTTGCATTATAATCTCTGAAATTTCTTTCCCTTTTTATATAAATAAAAAAGAATAATTTTAGATACTTATTTCGGAAACATAACTATTTCTCCTTTAAAAATTATACAAAATATCACCTAAACTACGGCTTATTTGTCTGTCTGCTTCCTATAGAAAATGGAATAATTTATTTTTTAATGGCAACTGTTTTGTAGGAAATAATATTTTTCGATAATCAAATATAATTTGCAGCTTCATCAAAACTCTATGATATGAATTAAAGCAATTGGTGAAATTATGCATCCAACTATGCAAAGATTGATTTTTCTAAAGCTAAATAATTTTTATTTGTAGTTGTAGGAAATTTATTTTTAAATTGGGGGGGGTATTTGATTATTAAAAGAACGGATGAATTGGAAGTACCTATTATGTGGAAGCGCATATTTAAAAGTATAATGTATATTTCTTCATAAATTTATGTTTGTTAAATTTACTATAAACAAAAGATCGATCAGGGAAATGGGTCACACGTCTCCTCACTCACTCACTCACTCACTCACTCACTCTCTCTCTCTCTCTCTCACACACACACACGCACGCGCACGCACCTTTAATAATTAAAAATCCGTATATTAAATGTAACAAAGTATAAAAATACATTGATTTAATAATTTGGACCGATTTTTTGTTAATTGAATCATAACGTCCCGTAAATAAAAATTTTAGGGAATATTTTACAAAAAATAAAAAGTACTATTTTACTTTTGAAGTAGCGAATACAGCCAGATATAGCAAGCACACATCGGTTCAAATTCAGCGGTATTTGCAGCAACCTTTTATTCAGCAGTTGTTCTTTCTGTATCAAAATGTCAGTTATACAAGTCGTTACTTAGATATTGCAAATGGTGTTCTTTGATGGAGCTGCTTTTGATGGGGGTGTTGCGGTTCGTTGGAAACAAATCAAATAGAGAGTGACGGATAAAGATAAAGAGTTGGTATTAAAAATTCGAGTAATATGGAATGATTTTGAAATAAATTAAATTAGTTAAATATTTGGTTTTGAAATCATATTAATCATTAGAAAATAATGTGTGAATTTTAACATCTCTCTCTCTCTCTCTATAAATATATATGCAATAACTTAATACCTACTTAAAATTCTAATCTTATGTATATATTTTTTCCCTCTAAATTACAATTACAAATAGCCTATTACAAAAGGCGCGTCTCATTTCATTTCGTATTAAAGTATTCAAAACTGTATTCTGACTGATTTATTCGTGATTCACCGTAATGATGATCAGACCTTAATTATTTCGACTGATATTCACGATTACTAGTAAAATAATTTCTTAATAGCTTACACCTGTTTTACTGAATGGTTGAAACTTTTCCTTAAAACAATTGCGTAATTTCTAAAAATAACTATTTTTGTTCTATTACATAATTCCCTGTTTTTCCAGATACTTAAATGAAAAAAATGGATAGTTTTCTCTCTTGGCTTTTGGCCTTTTTAGCAGAGCTTAAAAGGCCTAATTCTATACGCTATGCTGTACTTCTCTCCTATGCTTAAATTACGTAAGTAAATTCTTTGTTTGCTACTCGAATTTTCTTTTGTAACGACTAACCTCAACAAAATGAATACTTTCTCCACACACACACACACACACACACACACACACACACACACACACACACACACACACACACACACACACACACACACACACACACACACACACACACACACACACACACACACACACACACACACACACACACACACACACACACACACACACACACACACACACACACACACACACACACACACACACACACACACACACACACACACACACACACACACACACACACACACACACACACACACACACACACACACACACACACACACACACACACACACACATGCAATTGCTTTACTAAGCAATTGCATCAAAAAAGAGGAGAAATGCAAACAGATTTTAGCAATTTAGGAAGTGTGAATACTGATAACAATAATCAGTTTAAATAATAATCGTGCATTTTGCCGTTGATATAACACGATGTAATGTATTAAAGTAGTGGTGGGCAAATAGCAACCCACCAAGACAGAAATAAAATCTGATTTGAACCGAGATTTCTTTTCCGTGCATGATCAAAGATTTGTTTTGTATTTTTCACTATAACGAAAACAAAGTACCTGAAAGAGACTAAGAGATAATCTGTAGAGTTTAGAAGAGAAAGACACAAGAAGGTTTCAGGTTTTTACGAAAATTGAGCATAAATTAACTTTGTTTTGTTTTATTCTATTACTGATGCAGAATATGAGGAGCTACAACTTTAACTTATTGAATTGCATTTAGATCACAGCGTGAAGGAAATGTTTTATGCTATGAGATTAATTAAAGGGACATGGTACGATTTACACTAAAATTTTTAATTTAAGGATTTTTAAATATTTTTTGGTTACCTCCTATGTGCGTATACTACGTAAAACAGATTTTATGCTCAAAATTTTATAAAAAGCTAACCATTTAATTTTTTAAGGAAACAAATTAAAATTTGTGAAGTGATTTTAAAATGCTACTTCTCCTCTCTAAAAATTTACGTACACGCATGAAATTTGATTTACAAGTACATCAAACCACGTATAACAAAAATAGGTATGGGTTTTGCGATAACATGATTGGTATTTGTACAATACTTCCTTTTATGAATTATTCTTGAAAACTACTTAAAAATGTATAAAAAAATTCTGAGTTCAATTATTTTTTAAAAAATAAGTATTACTTTGATTTAAAAATGCACACCAATTTTTTTTACATGTGCAAAAGCAATAGGTAAAAAAAATTCAAAGCATTAGGCACAATAGAAAAAACATTATCATTTTAAATGAAGACAAACTAGTTATTTTATCTTTCTGAGATAAGTCCGTTTAAAGTTTTGATTTGCCATAGGAATGTAAATAAAACCCAACATAAAAGCTATAATAATTCTGCATTTTTTAAGCTTAGAGCTTTCAAATTTTGTGAGGTTAAAGAAATATATGTAAAGAAATAATTTAGGCTAAAAAATTAGATTTGATTTTTTGATCGATTTTTGTCAATTGAATCGTGCTGTGTCTGTCCCCTTAACTTTTGCAAATGTGATGTTTTGACAATTATTGGCGGGTATTGACAAGAAATAAGTGAGTTATGTATCATTTTCTTTTTACCTGCTCGAGTTTAGTTTATACTCAATGCTCAGACCTGTATTTCATCCATACAAATATTTAGCATACACGCTCACACTTCATATAATAGTTCCTACATAATGAATTTCGCATTAGAGCACATTACGGTAAATATATACCACATTTCAAAAGGGACACTGGACCAGATGTTATATCCCACCACCTTTGATCTGTATTTAATGAACACTCTTATATCCCAGCATAGTGGAATATTTTCATAAAGGTTGTATATTCTTTGGGGGTGGAGGGATCGTGTCCGTCTGACCGGGAGGAAGAACATATTATTTTCTCATAACCGCTATCCAAAAAGAACTCGATCGAACAAGGGGGTGGAGAAGCAATCCAATATCGGCGTCATTGATATCGTCACTTTTTGTCGGTCTTATTGATTTCCATCACCTATGGGTGTCGGCTGTTTCCATAGATGGAGAGTGATTGTTCCAGTATCGAACGGCACGCCCCTCGTCCGGTCCCCCTTAACGAGGGTGAGGGTCGATGAAGCCCTCAAGCTTTTTTGTAGAGGGGTGGTAGAAATATTGGAAGTAGAAAGGAGAACAAGTATGAAAAAAAATGCAGTTCTTGTACTTTTTTTAACATTGGGAATGTCCGTAGAGTTATAACTGGAGTTATATTGGCATTGGGAAGAAATATTGTTTGAAAGTAGTAATTCAAACTGGAAGAGAAATGTGTGATTTTTCTATTTTTGCATCGGAATTCTAAAAAAAAGTTAATCGCATTTGAATTCTTGAAATTATTGTATTCTTTAAAAATTTGTATTTTTTAGTTTTTGGAACATTGTATTCAGTATTTTGGACAGTGTTCGCATTGAAATACTTGGAAAATTTTACACTTTCTCTAGTACGAGGAAGATTTTTCACTTTCGAATACTTGGAGAATTTTTCATATTCCAATACTTGGAAGATTTGTCACATTGGAATACTTGAAGATATTTCACATTTGAATAAGAATATTTTTAACATATACAATACAAACTCTAACCCTAACAAGAACTTATTCATCGTATTTATAGGGTATTCTGTCAAAATAATGAATGTAACTGTGGTATAAAGATAGTAGAGAATTTCGAGGCATGTTATGTAGGACCATTCTTAGGCAGAGAGAGAATCTTTTCTTCCCTAAAATAATACATTGGGATAGGTAATTTGTTAGAGAGTATTTTAAATTTCTCAATTAATGAGCTGTGTGTGAAAGTTTGATACAGATGTCATATACATGTATATATGTTGGTAAAAAGATAGGAGGCCCGTAGCTATTTACGTAAACTTTATAGGGACACGTTTTATTTCAAAATAAATCAAACCCTTTAGTAAAGGTTGAAGCAATTACCACCAGGTGAGTAAGGTCTAAATTTAGTCAACTTATCAGCATTTTAGAGTTCCGAGTTCGCTGATGAATGTTGCATGAGGTAATGTGGGTTAATTCAGGTTAAATTAAAATGAAACTAAAATTATTCATTTACTAAAGTGAGGAAGTAAGGTAAATAAGGTTCTGGCTTGGATGTCGTCTTTATCACTTTTCACGTCACTATGGAAATTCTGCAACCGTCATGTAACTTTAGACCTGCATTGATTTAACAAAAAATAATAATAAGGGACCATAAACAAAATTTTTAAAGAATTTATATTATCAAAATATTTATTATGAATATCAATGTGAAAGCATCTAACATTAAAATTCTCACGATGTCCAAACATTGAATGACTTCGTTTCATTAATTCTCTACCATTGATTGTAATTACATATGATACAAATATTAATTTGATAAAGGAGACTTTCTAATTGTGTGTGTAGTTGAGTTCAGAGAACATAAAGGAAAAATGAGAATAGTAAACAACAATATTGTTACGTAGATCCGAGGGTTCGAGGATTTTATGCAAAAGCAATCACAAAGAAAAATAATCAGTTCTTTAAGAGCGATGCGAATTTATTATCGAAAATCCAATCCTTTCAATGCAGGATTCATCAACAATTTCACAGGGTAAATATCCGAAGGTTTTCAGACCTTCAACAGCAATCAAACACAATAACAGTGTTTAAAAATACACGTAAGTAAAGATTATTCACAAGCACAGCCGAGCTAGTCAAAACAATCCTCACTACTCGCTGGCTTAATCAAGACTCCTCTCCGTATCGGCGAAAATCGTTTTTATGGGCGCGATTGAAACTTCCAGACATATAACCGCTCGTGTCATTGAACGTGACACTAGTGGAGAGATCTACTACTTTCTAGAAGATTCCAGAGGGTTCCGAACTCGCCAACATGGTCGCCAAAGTCGTCAAATTGGACGCCAACTTAGTCTCCAAAAATGATGCCAACTTGGCTCAACCGCCAAGATTTCGCCAAGTTCTCATTGAATCGTCATTATAACATAAGGGGGGCATTGCTCGTGAATAGTACAATTTTAACATGAAATACATATAACATAGAGTAATATAAATGCATTAAACACTCAAATACAAATTATTTACACTATTTACACAAAATTCGTAACAATATTAAAATTCAAAACAAATTAATTACTTGTATCTTTTGTTTTTATATTTAAGCCAATTGAGAGAACGAGTTTTCAAACAGCTATAGTACAAAAATTGCTTCTTAATTTTGGAATTTGCAAAAAAATGCTGTTATACTTTCGTGATAACTAATACTTTCAAAAAGTATAAAATTATGAAAGTATTTTCGAAGTGAATCAAGCAATGAAAATACTTTTAAAACAAACAAAGCAATGAAAATATTTTCCAAACAAATAAAACCACTGAATCATTTTTAAAACGAATCAGAGGACTGAAATATTTTCAAAGTTAATGAAACGACTGAGGTATTTTGAAAGCTAATCAAACGATGGAAATATTTTCAAAACGAATCAAATGTTGAAAATATTTTCAAAATGAAACAAACAATCGATGTATTTTCAGAGTGAATAAAGCGATGAAAGTATTTTCAAAACGAATAAAACAGTGAAAATAATTTCTAAATGAATCAAACCACTAAAGTATTTTCCAAACGAATTGCAGTATTTTCAAAAGTAATAAAACGATGAAAGTAGTTTCAAAACGAATAAAACTATGAAAGTATTTTCAAATTGAGCAATAAATATTCAAATTTAATTAACGAATAAATACATTTATCAAATTAAACAATGAATTTTTTTCAAGTGAATTGAAATCAAATTAAACAATGATTATTTTCAAGAATGTAAAATGCTAATAATTTATAGAAGGAAAGGAGCATATTGGAATGAAGATAATAAATTTTACGGACAAATCGAGAGAAAAAGTGAAACAAACAGCATTATTTAAATGCCGTTAGACATTATTGTAATTATTATATTACATATAGTATGGTCTGAACTGATTTTAATATATTATTAATAAAAATTACCGCACAATACTTGACATTTAAAAGACTTTTCAATTATCCACACAATTATTTTTTTTAGAAATTATTTTTCTACGAAAGAAATCTGATTGAAACCTCGTACAATATTAACTCCAACTACCTTCCTTGAGATTTGTCCGCCCATTCGAACGCTACTAACTTAAATTTAGAAACTGAACCTGGCGAAATTGCAACTCTCACTTGAACGACTTGCCATTTCCTGTAAACTGCCCCAAGTCCACGTCTTTCGCATCTCCTTGCTCGTCACGACAGAGTGAACCGTGAAGAGTGAAATATTCGAAAAGGGATTGTTTATCGAAGACTTGAGCGAAGAACTTCATCTCTGCTCTTCAATATTGCAAGTGGAACGGCCGAATGAATAATTCCGGAGCTGTCTCCCCTCAGAGGAGAGAGATTGGGGGAAGGGGGGGTCTGTATGTGTGTGTGTGGGGTGGGCTTCGGATAAGATTAGATCAAATCGAGCCGAATCTCTGTCGTCTGTGTTTTACTTTGCTCGAATATCTGCTCGAGACACCTGGAATTGATTTGCAGATCTCTGGCGTGAGGAATTAATTTAACAGTTGGAGCTCTTTTCTTGCGTCGTTTGTTTGATGGATTTGTAGTATTCTCATTGTACCTATATAATTAATCAACAAAATATTCAATTATTAACTGCTTTTGGTAATATTCTTTGTTCAGTTTGCCTTGATTTATTCGCATTGAAAAATATTCAGTGGTTAGTTTTGTTGAAAATATTCATTGTTTAGTTGATCCGATTAATCAGAAACGTTGATTTCTTAGTTCGTTCTGAAATTGCTTTAATTGTTTCCTTTGTGTTAAAAGACTTGTGATTGTTTGATTCAACTTGATACTCTCTATTAATTATTCAATTCAGATGGAAGAAATGCATGAATTCTTTCTTGAAAATAGTCATTATTGTATTCTCTTAAATTGGCAGTACTCACGCAGTGTATGTCATACCCACCCCTTAACTTTGTTCAATGTTTCTGCCAAACCTTTTTTGAAAAATTGATGGTTCCTCGAGAAGCTGAATTTAAGGTTAATCTTCTTGGAGGGGTCATGGACTGTGGGTGAATTCTAAATATAGATATTTGGATAACGTCTCCTCGGGTGTATCATACCCTGCGCGTGCATTTCTGTTACAATTCTGAATACATAAGTTCACTTCAAAATCATTCTTTCGCTATAGCGCTATATTGTGGTTATGATGAAGAAATGCGTCAGTTAAGAAATTAAATAGATTCAACGTTTAACAAATACAGAACTACAGTATTTTCGGATAAAGGAAGTTTCCGAGCTGATGATGAAGAATATATAATATCAACAATAATTTCTCTACTGTATTTGATTCAGATTTAGAAGAGCAAAACACCATTCAAAATAATTGCTTTATAGGTGGAGACAAAGAAACAGTTTGCAATAATGTAACTTGAAAGAAAACAAAGTATACTTATCCACATTTTTTCCATACACAACCTTTTGGAAAAGAAAATAAGTTTTGCTGGAATCCTCAGAAAAAAAAATTGTAACAAAATTTTTGAATTCAATGAATGGAAAAGTTAACTAATAGAAAGGTAAAAAAAATGTAAGAATCAGCAAGATTCCACGAAATTTAAAAGAAAAATTACGATCCAGAAGACACATGGTACCCACTAGCTACGAAGTCTTAAATATCTCAAGGACTATGTAAATTATGTAATGATTGTTTTAATTAAGAAATAAGAAAAATTAAACTTACGAGTTAAAAGTGGAATGAATATGTAGTATTTTTTATTTTCTTTTTACCTTTGCATACAGATTTTATAGTAGCGACATAATATAAACACCCTCGGGTATGAGATTCCCTTCACGTGTTATTCCGTTCGTTTTTTTTTTCGCGTGAGCATTGCCAAGTTAAAATGTGGCCGTGGTAGCCTAGCGGTTAAGGTAACAGACTCGTGGCTGGCATGACATGAGTTCGAGCCCAATACCACTAAAACCCCTCCGTGTAGGGGAGAGATGCACGTTAAATCTGCCGAGAGCTTAAACGTCCTCCTGTTGGTGTGATGTGGTGGTTAGGAGAGGAGGGGGTTTCCAGCTCAGGCGTCGTTCTCATCACTTGACCATGGTTCAGAATTTCGAGGTCCGTCGCCAAAAGCCCTCGTGTAGCTGAACAGCGCGAAGTTAATATTCTAATATTCACTCATTCATTCACGCCGGGTTAAAATATTAAAATGACTAACTGAAAGGACAATTAATTGTACACTCGTGTCTTGATTCAACTAAAGAATTATATAGAGCACAGGTGGGCAAATAGCAGCCCTTGGGCCACACGCGGCCCGCCAAGACAGACATAAGACAAAATAGACAAAAAATTTCTCCTTATTTGGGTCAGTATATATTTGTGAAGAAACATTTTCTTGCTCGGAATTTAACAAGAGTATTGTAAAATCCGGTGTATAACGCGCACTTTTAACAGAAACACACAAGTAGTATAAAAATTTTTTCAAGTCAATTCCTACATAGATCAACAAAGGAAAATTTTATTTTAGCTACTTTTTATTAAATAGTTACATTAATATAAATATGTATGTACAAAGAACAGAATCACAATATTAAGTGGTAATTAATTTTTATTAATTATCATTAAAGTATCGTATTATCATCCAAAACAATCGTGTATATAAATTTTTAGTTCAAATGAATGCTTCAAAACGTGAGAAAAAATCCTTTTCAAGTTTTGACACACATCACCAAAAATGATGCCAACGTGGCTGTATTTGTAATTCTTTAAATAATTAGTTTAAATGAATTAACTTTTATTAATTATAATTAAATTATCGTATTTTTTACCCAAAACAAGAATGTATAGAAAATTTCAGCTCTAATCTATTTGATCTTGAGTGAATGAATAAATTTAAACAATAAATATACATACCGTAAAATCCAGAGTATAACGCGCATTTTTAACTCACACAAAAAAATAAGATCCAACTTTACGGATGCGCGTTATACGCCGGGTATGAAAATAAGAGTTTTAAAAATAAAGAAAATGCCCATGAGTTTTAAAAATAAATAAAGCCCATGGGGTTAATGAAAACTTCCTAGAAACCTAGAAAAAATTAAACTTCTACATATATATCTAAATACTGTTTATTTAAAGTAAATAACAGTGTTTATGAACTTAAAAGGTTGCAGTTCTAAAAGTATGTTATTTTTTTCTAAGGCCTGGAATAATACTTCGAATAAATGACTTCAAGATATAAAAGTATTGCGCACGCACATGTCAGGTTTCTTCGTTCGAAAGGGGTTGCGCGTTATACGGCGAATAAACCGAAAAATTAAAAATTGCTGCTTTAAAGTTTAGGTGAGCGTAGTACGCCGGATTTTACGGTAAATATAATGCAAATTAGCTTGCGACAGGCTCATCACGCTTTCTATTAATTTTCCTCTTGGGTTCTTTGGGGCCGAAAAAGGCGAATTCTTTCCAACCAAATCCAGAAGCGAAACGTGACTATGCAAATTAGGAACCTTTTAAATAGCAGAAGCTTAGCGTTATCGCGGTGGCCTTTTGGAAGTGATTATGCTTGTCTGAGTTTAAACGTGTAAGCTGAAGCAAGCCGATATTCCATTGCCAGCTATCCGTGAAAGTGCGTTCAAGCAAGGTGGATACCTTTCCACGCGAGATAAGGAAATTACATTGAAGTTTCGAGAGGGTTGCTGCTACCTAGAATATAGAGGTAGGACTGATCTACTAATTATTGGGAACTGTGTATAAACAGAGGTTATGCGTAAGCGGTAAATTAATTATAGTGGTCAGGATCGCGCTTATTTGGTAATACATATTGTGTGTTTTCTCACCTCAGATCCGCTAATTTAAAATATAAATATTATCATTGTTAGTGTTTAAGTTAAGATATTAATAAAGAGATATTAAGATTATGACAATGCCTGGTTCTTTACTCACTCCCACGCCCCTAGGTCGCAAAGATAACTTAGAAGTAAGGCATCACCCATGGGCGAATGCTTTACAAGCTGACAATAACTTGCAGGCAGTAATAAAAATTTCAACAAGCAATCTCACTCCTGATAAAAAAAATGTAGAAATGTGTGATAGGGGGTACATTTATCTCATTTAACTGATTTCTTAAATGAGATGTTCTTGCAGTGAGATAGATATGGAAATAGCGCAATTACTAAGTTAAATGAAGCTTCTACTATTTTATTTACTGATTTTTATGCTACAATTTATATCTTTTTCAGAGGCAAAATTAACTAATGAAAATGCAATCATGTTTCAAAGTGCGGCCCTCTGGTACCCGCCGCTTCCAAAATGTTGTGCTAAAGCAGCGTTTCTCAAATTGTGGGGCGCGCCTCCTTGGGGGGTGATAAATCTATGGGAGAGGGGAGGCACGAGCATATTGAAAAGTCGAATACGAAAAATTATTTAAAAAATTATTAATTTGCTGAAACAAAACAAACTAAGTACATTCTGACATTATAAGAAATAAATACACATTTAGTCTGATGTAATACACTTATAAATGTATCAGTACAGCAGAATGTATTTTATAATTAATTTAACAATACTATTAAGAATAAGTTCAATAATTACCATTAACCCCATGGGCTTCTCACAGTGGCACACACAAGGGGCGGGGTCCCCCTTGGAAATTATTGACAAAATTTAATTTTTTAGGGTAGTCGTATACCTTATAGAACACTAATAATAACATGAGCTCTGAAACTAATATTCATGTAATGGGTTGATTGATTGATTGAATATTAACGTCGCACTGTTCAGCTACACGAGGGCTTTTGGCGACGGACCACGTAATTTTTCATGTAATGGGAATCGCGATGAAAAAGGATTAATAAAGTTGAGTATAAAACTCTATAACAGTAAGAAAAATAGCATAACTTTAAAACCACTAGAATAATATGAGCAATACTCGTATATACCTCAAATTTTACATACAAAAAGGTAAGTTTGATGGTATTTATTTATTACGTGCAACTATTTAATGAGTTAAAATCTTAAATACCGACTGTATAGAAAAACTTATGTGAGTTTAATAATGAACATACACATTTGAATTAGTTTAGGAGTACCTTTGAATTTTCGCCTAATGAGTAAACGTAGCATATCAGTAAGGGTGTTAGTGTGATATATAGTACACAAAGAAACCCAGTTTAAATTTCGCTCCCAATCCTGAGTTAATGTTAAATATTTCATGAACTAGTAACGAAATCATGAAAGCGGAATGAAAATTAATTACTTGAAGCAAATGAGTGAATAGAAAAGAGAGGGGCACTTATATACGTAATTTTGAAGCATAAATATGAGCCAAGTACTCAAAATGAAAGATTTACCAGTAGATCTCGGGAAATTATGCTTCATAAAGGAGACAGATGAGTTTTCAGAGCTAGATATGCATAAATAGAAAATTACCTTTTACGAATTAGGTATTTAGAATGTCACATATGTGGAGATGAGATGCACTTATGTTTTATATTAGAAATAACGTGGCTTGTAACGAACTAAAAGTTACTTTTAAGTAGATTTTTAATTCAAATTAAGCAAATTTTTTGATTTAAAGTTGCTTTGAAATATTTAACATGAAAGTTGGATTTAAAAGATTGCTTGAAGAGTCTAAGATCTTTTTATACATGTAAAATATTTAGCTTTCGGATGGAATGCATTTACTTCACATATACCCTTTTTAAATCCATTACGAAACAGTTATGATATACATCGTAGAGTCATAAACTGTAATTACAGAAATGTCAAGCTTTTTACGAAATTTTAATCTCTTTTCCTTAATATAAACTGAAGTAATAAGAAAATATTTTGAGTAAATGATCTGTCAATTGCATGACAAATTTGTGCAGGTGCTTTTAATGGATGTCAATGCATTTATGAGCGTTCATTTTCACAGCTTAATGGAGAACAATGTATTTTTCGAAACAAATTGGATGACTAGGGTGTTTTGGTATGCTAATTGACCATAGCATGAGAGATTTGCCTAACCCTACAGGTCCACAACCATGTCCTACATGTGCTAAAGACTGGGAAGGGGAAATAAATTACTATTCGGGACAGTCTTTAAGCGCTTTTATTCCTATTCTTTGCTGGTTACGACTTCCGGGAGAAGAGGTCGTCTTTTACCCCCTTTCTAGAGAGGAAAATTTTTCTTGCTTTTGATGGACATTTTGAGGGATACATAGAGAAGATTGTTTTTTAGCCATTATTGCAATTTATATATATCTCAAGTAGAATTAAGAGGTACTGAAGAGTTTTTTTTGTTAACATTATTTACAGTCTCTTACAGAGGTGACGAGTCTGGTTGACTTGGGCTCCGTAACCGTTTGCATTTATTTTACCAGATTTTTGACTCATAGTTCTAATTTACATTTGTCATTTTGAACCACAGTCAAATGACGAGGTCCATACTTAAGCAAACACCCTAATTTCAATTTCCTGATTATCTTTGTTTCGAACACACAGGTGTATATGAATTCAGCTAAGCCTTAAATTCATCGAATTGAGTAAGTAAAGTATTGGTTAAGTGTCATCTACTGCAGTGAAGGAATTACGATACACATTGCAAGGCTACGATACATATATCTCTATGATAAGATTAATTAAAACAAACAACCCTTTAAAATTTCAGATGTTTCCCTGTAAACATTTCTAATGATAATTTCTCTTCGCGTTTCTTCCCTATTCATTCTCTGTTACCTAGAGACCTCTCCAGAATATTCCCGTTAGCACAAAGAGGGGACTATCCTTTGGAAGTTCCGTTTCAGTCTTACTCCAATGTTGACCGTGGAGAATTATAGAAACAAAGTGTGAGTGAATGTGCATGGAGGGGGTCTTCTAACTCTTTCTGCCGTGATGAATCCCTTTGGCGCTAATTCGTCTCCCTTTGTTTAAATTAGTTGGGGGTGCGCCGAAATTGCCTTACTACAATTCCGTACTCTCTGCTATCATTAAAGTTTCGCGCCAATTTTCAACCATTTGTAAGCCGCAATTACTCAGTCTCTTAACAATGGCAGAGGGGGGGAGCTATTTTAATGGCGGTCATTTTGAATGGAATAATGGTGGGCCAGATCAACTGAGGAAGCAACTATCTATCCTGGGGGGTGTACTAATGCGCAAATCAAAAATAACACAGGCTGCGCTGGCTTGAAAGGCTTTGTAGGGGATGTGTGTTGGAATGGTTTTGTGTAACCGCTGCAAATTTATTTTCCTGTCTGGAAAAGATAACATTAATTTTGAATTAGAATCTGCACAGAGAGAATTTTAAATATCAGATACCGGTGTTTTTTTGTGTTGTATCCTTTTCACACTGTAGAAACGTTTAAAAATGTAAAGGGAAACTCAAACCTGCATATTTAAAGTTGTACTAGCAGATATGAAAAAATAAAGGTTACTATCTAAGATATACAGACACAATAGTTGATTTTAACGCTGTCAAAAATGGGCTTAAATTATGACGGTCCCATGATAAGTGTAATCACGTGTTCTCAATTGAATTCGAAACTGACATTAGACTTGTTTTACTTTTAAAAATTGGAAAAATTTTCATATTTGATAACTGATAAAAGATGTTCAGGAAAATAATCAAATTTTTTAAAAGTTTTTCAAAATTAAAAGAAAATTCTTATATTGTTCGAGTATTCTTACATCAAATGCATTTTGTTTTCCTACATGGGCTCTTATTGTTAACAAACATATTCTTTCTAAAAGAAAGTTTCTGTAGAAAACAAAGTAGCAAACAGTGAATCGTGTGAACCGATTGGCTGGAAATACATAAATACATTTGTCATGTGACTATGACGCAACATGGATTTAACCAAATGCATATGTACGTTTCAGTTCATGAACAAATTATTTATTCAATTGAAGATTTAGAATTTATCAATACACAAATATTAAACAATATATATATTAAGTATTACAAAGTATTACATACTAATTACGCAGAAATAACAAATATATCAGACACAATTTCAAAATTTTTGATTCAGTAAATTTTTTCTAGTGGTTCTGAAAATAGGCTTAACTTCTGTAAAATATTTAATCAAAATTTTTTAAACTATACATACAAAATACATACTTAAGAATAAAAACATGTATTTTCTGAATATATCAATATCACTCATATCATAAATTTAAATCAATATCACATATTACGCTGCGATGTTTGAAGGACTTTTAATTTAATTAAATTATATTGAGGTGAGTTTTATTCCTGAATAACATGATTTTGCAACACATTCATCACTAATATGATCTTATACAACCAAACAAAAGTTATTGTTTTAAATTAAAAATACTGCAATTGATTTATAAATTATGAAATATCCCAATTATTTCCCTAATAATTAGTTAATTAGAAATTAAATACTATAAAAATCTTTTGAAATGTAGCCCGTCTTCTGAAAAGAACCTATGCTTATAAAACTGTTTCTATGCTTTTAGCTTTTTAAAAAATATATAAAACAAAATTGACTCCAATATAATAAATTGAACAAAATAAAACAAAAGTATGAAGTACTCTCTATATTGTAAATAGAAAGATGAAAAAATGTATTTATATAAATATTTTTAAAAACCTCACTCACTGCAAACTACTTCCACTCTATTTACTAGACTGGTTACTGAGGGAGAAGCAGTGACTATAAAATTCGGCTTAGATCCTTCTACTTCAAACTTTGATATCGGAGTTTTCCTGCAGCAAACAATTTTCAATCAGCCCACGTTGACCGAGATTATTATTTAAATGGTCAATTTTTCCTCTCTACTCTGGTTTGGGGGAAAAAAGGGAAAAACTCGCTGCAGGAAACTAGAAAATTCCATTTTGAAATTGATTTTTGAGGCCGCGGTCTGCGAAAGCATTAGGAGGAAAGAGGGTTTACAGGGGAAGAAGGGGACGAAACTCGTTCGAGTTATCCTGAGGATTAATGGTGCGTTCTTTTTGCTCCCGATTTTTACCGGATAAAATTAACCGGAGACCGTAACTCGGTGTTTTCCCGTTCGAAATCTCTCTCTATACTTTTCTTTTGTTTTGGGAGTCTGCTGCGGAAAAGTATCTGGGGAAGCTTTCCGGGAAAATAAGAGAAAGTTTGGTGGAAAATGTTGCTAAATATATCTTCGGTGGTTAAAACGAGGATCCTGGGAATGAAAAAAAATAGTTATTATTTTGGAATGAAGATGGAGAGAAGAGATAGGCCAACACGATATGTGATAAAGAATTCAAATTGTATTACTAAGGAACTAATTATAACACCCCGATTAAGGAGTTTTTGTAATAAGGAACTTAAAATCTGTTTAGACATTTCTTTGATGGCATTCGCCATAGTCGGACAATAATTAATAAGGCAAAGCTTAGGATTTTATTAAGATAAAAAAGAATGACTTATATTACTATATTTGAAGGAAGGATTAGAGCTGTGTACCATCCGATCAGAAAACCAGTACCTTAGCCACTCCGCCCAAACGATCGTCATCGCATGGAGACTATTACTGATTTATCTAGGTATCACACCGACATACTACCCCCCATGCCAGTGATTCGGTGCATATGCGAACAAACGAGATACCATATTCATGATGGGCGTGGGAGCAGTTGCTTCACTTTGAGTGCGACGGTTTTGTGGGTTGTGTCATTTCTACGTGATGGCTTTGTGGGTTGCGTCATCGTGTGCGAAGGCTTAATTCCGTTACGTGTCTAGAGGCTTGGTTGATTTTGTAATGGATAGATGGTGCCATGACTGGTGAGCACGGTCAGGGTCAAAAATGAAGGAAGGAAGATTCGATCTGGGTACCTTCCGTTCCGAAAACGAGTTTCTTAGCTACCACGCCAAATCGATCGTCCTCGCGTGGAGGCTATTACTGGTTTATCTGCATATTATTATGTAATCTATTTTTATTTGAATAATTTCCCTTTTCTTGCATAAAGTATCATTCATAGGATTAACTTCCCTTGTATAAATACATGATTTATTATTTCAGGCAGTGGTTTTTAAACTTTCGATCACCGTGGCTCCCTTTACATATCAGCTTGACATCATGGTCTCTCCCAAGATTTTTTGAACATTATATATTGTTGATCAAAATATATGCTCCAATGGAGTTTTTTCATCGGGGCAATTTAGTGATCTAGTCTAGTAAGGTATATCTATGAATTTTTTCACGAGGCCTTACAAAGTCTGTGAACGAGGAAAATTTTAACGTCACATTTCATAGAAACCTCTAGATTCTGTAGAATCCCTAGGAAGGTGTTAGGGAACCCTAAGAATTCACGAACCACTGTTTAAGAACCTCTGATTTAAGGTATTCGACTATTTTGGTATCTTGGTTTAGCAAAAGCGTTTAAACGACTACGTTTAAAAATATTTATTGTCTTTTAATTAGGAAATATGCGCGTAAAACTGTTTTAAGAATATTCAAATTAGAATACAATTGCTTTGATAAAAGACAGAGAAAAAATAATATATATTTAAAATATATATCTTCTACTAGGGAAAATGGATCGATAATAATATAATTCTGAATTAGGTTTAGAATTGGATAAACTTATTATCAATAGTAAGTGAACATTTGTGTCGATCAGAAATATACAACCAGAAAGTATCCTGCCACAAGAATATTTTGAGGTCATGCTAGCTTAAACGTGTAGAAACTTTTATTAATCCAAGTAACGGGAGGGGGGGTCAAACTCCCTACTGGGTTTAAAAATCGTCAGATTTTTAATAGGTTATTGAGGTCCCACCTTTTATTTAAAAAAAATGTTAAATGTTTATTTTATGGAGAAAAGAGGAAAAACGAAAAGGCTTATATGAAAATATGAATTCATAAATGTGCGTTTCATGATTTAAATGTCCCTTTTGTGGAACTTGGCATTTCATCTGATTAACATCAGAGACACGCACCTCCCATCATTCCTTTACACTCGAAGCCCGTAGATTGAATTAATTTCAAAGCCTTAATGCATTCCCATTCATTTTGAAGGACACAAAATTTTACATCTTCAGATTCAAATTGGTTAAATTTAAATTGAGCCGAGGTGGTGGGGTACACGTTCCATCACTCCTCTCGTTATGAATATATATTTATAGAATGTATTCCTCTCGAGGGTATTTATCTCTCCATCCACTGGACACCCCACCCCTCTTGGAAATGTTTCATCTTCAGTTACAGGGAGCCCGCATTAACATAACATAAAGGAAGGGGCTTCCTCCCCTCCCTCCCCCTTTCTATTTCTAACGCAATTATTCCGAAAGGGTGATTACAGAACACGAAAACCACGGCGCCCCCCGGACCTTATAGGAAATTAATTATGGGCGGCCGGATATGTTTCACCCTGAAATAACTGTCAGCGGTCAGCGCGGAGGAAGTGCCTTTGTCCGGGATTGTTTCAAATGCTGTGGTCGAGGACGTGAATCGTTAATTTAGAGCGTAATAACATCGCGTGGTGTTAAAGGGCCGGTCCCTGGCTGTAGAGATAACGGCAGATTATGAGAAGGGGGGTATCAAAAGGCTCTCGTCCGTCCACCAAAAGATTTCCGCTTTGGTGGAGGTGGTCCATATCCGTTTTGCTAAATCACGTGATCCGTCGATGGGTCTGAGTGGGGTGTGGGAATTTTAAAGCCGTCCGCAGGTGATAAAGGTTGCAGGATAGATGTGGGATCTTGTGAGTGATGATGGTGAACAATGGCTGTGGTGTTGTCGGTTGTTGGCTGTGTCAGATAACGTTGTTAATTTTGTCATCTGCCTTCCTATTCAATACGTTATATCTTTGGGATGGGTAATATTAGCTTACTTATTATGAACAATATCATAAAGTCACAGTTTTTGTAAATCTATCGATATTGCCTGTAGGAACATAATGAAATATTAATTCGGTAGAAGAAAAAACAATATATAAATATGAAATATGAATTCTTATATATTATTTTCATGCAGTTATGTTTTGAAATATTTACCCATTTCAAACTTTTAGACGGTTACTTCTATAATCTATTCTTATATTATTTTTATTGTATTTTTGCTTTTCAGATTTTTTAGTATTTAAATTATCAAGTTGAAAAGGAAAAAAGTTTAAACTAATTTAACCCCATACTTTGGTCCTAAGCCCGAAAAGGTATTTGTCACGCAGGCTTGTCCTTATTCTTTTAAATTTTTTTCCAGTTTGCCTTTTTTAATTGGAAAGGCAGTGTCTTGTTATTGTTTCACTTTTTTAATTCTCTCTCTCTATCACACACACGCACGCGCATGTTATGTTTTAAATTTTCAGAAAAAGTAAAGGTTTGTGTTTGTATATATTTTATTTACAATTAGAGAGAGAAGTGGGTAGTTTTTTCTTTAAAATACTTATGTAGTTTGATAAAATATGTTTTTTAACACTAATATTAAGAAGAAATATAAATATTCAACATTTATATCGAAGTTTTTTTCTTCATTTAAAAGAAGGTACAACAGAAAGTTTTCTCAAAAGGGTTTAAGCCAAAATTATTTGTAGCTTTGGAACTAAAGTGACACAAGATGATATAGCATTTTAAACCAATTTTATTAACCAGTATTGAATGCAAAAATAAAAACATGTAAACAAGGCATGCGTTTTCAGAATAAAACATTAACTTATGTCCAATAAAAGTTTTTAATATTTTGTGAGTTTTAAAATGTTTTATAATTTGTAGCTCAAATGAAAACTGCTTTACAAAAATATTGAGCAACAAAATAATATCCTACTCAATCAAGTATAATATTTTAAAATGGATTAAAAAAACAAAAAAAATATTTTTTTTTGTGTTACGTTATAAAAATATTGAATTTTTCTTGTTTCCAAGAATATGGCCATACTTTGATTTTAAAAATGTATTGATTTATGTGTGTATATTGTATGTTTTACAAAACTTTGCATAGCGTTCTTGAAAAAATATGTTTTCAGCGACTAATAAACAAAATCAACACTATTTCATCTTATCGATTTACAATATGTCAATCAAACACTGAGAGGAGAAAAATTTTCAAATTATAACTACAAGTCACTACAAAATTTCCGAAGAGAAATAAGGACAAACTCTTTATTTTTCTATTTTCTACTGGAAAACTGGAAAAGATCATTAGGATGGATTAGGAGAGACTTCAAGAGATTATTATGTTCATGCTTCAACAATTTTTGAAACTCCAACTTTGAAAAATAAAAAGTAGTATATCTGTTAAAAAGACCAATTTTTCTTTAAATGGTTTGTTATTTTTCCAGCAACAAATATCATTCGGCAGCAAGTATATATTTACAGATTTATCACTGCCTCAATGGTTCTTAGACGATCAATTTTATTATCAAAAAGCTCGGGTTTTAGGAGTATAAGCTGTTATTTATATGATTCAGATCCGAACAGCTTGAACAGTAACAGGAAAGAGAAGTTTAGAGAATTCAATATTAAAAAATGAGTTCATACTTTATTAAGAAATCTTCTATATAAATTAATAATTTCTGTGTTTCTATTGGCTATGATTGTATTAAGTCTTTAATTAATAATGTTATTTGTAAAAACATACAAGTATATAATTTATTATTATTATTTAGTAAATGAGCATTTTCCCTGCGTTTTTATTGCTTTCAAAGCTCAGTGGCTAAGTAGTAGAGTATCGCGATTCCACGCCACAAGCTGGGCAAGGCCGACTCAGACCTTCATCCCTCTCAGTGGGTCAAAAAACGACACCAAACTTGCTTCAGAACTGAACACTGGGGCTTCGCGGCAGACTGACCCCATGACCGGAACATCTGCTCTTGCACCTCAGTGCCGAAGGTCATGTAAACTGAGATGACCACAGTAGGACTTGGCCCTCATGGGTTTTTGCGCCACTGAGTAAAGTTAGTTTAGTTGTTTTCACATTTATGCATTAGACGAGTATTTCATATTTTTATAATTTCAATTAAAATTAAAAAAGAACTAAAATGATGTTGAGTCTTTTTTCGATGCATACTTTTCTTTCGATTAATAAAGCGAGGGAACACATATAAAATGTAGACTTTATTATTTTTTTTAACTAAAATATATTATTTATATCATGTAGTTTTCCAAAGGTCAGATATATATAACCTCGGAGGAGGTACATTTATCGCAATGTTTAAAATTTTGATTGCGATCAAAATTTTGTAGTGGGAAATAATAATAAGGGTTACTACGCGTTGAAAGGAATTTAACGTAAATGTCTACATGTAACATAAGGTGCGATTAAGATTCTTTCTAAGTTATCTTTCCCCTAATTTGACTGTGGATCAACTGATTGTTTATTAGATTTGCCCTTTGAAGCTGCGAGAGGGCTATTGGAGACATAACTCGTTATTTTGTATCTCAGTCAAGTAGCAAAACAGCCGGTTACTGGAATTGGTATCCTATTCTTCAAAAATCTGCACCAGGTCACCGTGAGAACTTTGAGCCTTTTATAATATTAAGGGGCATCAACCTCTTTACACAGTCAGGCTTAAGAGGTATTAGGACTCAAACTCACGAGCTGTGGTTCAGAATCAAACGAGAGCTTTCCTCGCGTAGCTGTAGAAATGATCTAATTTGAAATCTAGTAGGTAAAAAATGATTAACAAAAGTTTGTTTTTAAAATATTAAGATAATTATGTGAATATTAAACCAAAGAACTCCCCCCTCCCCCTTTGACGTCAATAATTCTAGTTATATAGGAATAAATTAGTCATATAATATATATATATATATATATATATATATATATATATATATATATATATATATATATATATATATATATATATATATACTGCTCGCCGTCAAAATTGCAGAACTTTGAAGGAGGAATAACAACCATTACATTCGCAGGAAAATAAGATAAACGCGAGTGATAAGCATTTAAGGAAAATTTGATGACACAGATGTACGATACGGCATCTGAAATCTTGTATAAAAAGAAAGTAATGAAGTGGCCTTCTCATTCGGAAGTTCCATTGATAGATTGGCTGTTTGTGGGTAGATCGTGTTCTGCTTAGGAAAAAATGGCGACTAGCATGTGAAAGAAATCGATAGTGGCAGGAGCGTGGTCTATCCGAGAGCGTGATTCATCATTTTACGATACTGTTACTCGAATTGGTCGGAGTTCAACAACTGTCAAGCAAATAAACAATGGATGTGTTCAGGAGGGTCAATATTAAAAGGTCAATGCAGGATCTCAATGGCTTTCTGCCATTAATGCCTGAGAGGACAGATTTGCTGTCAGATCGGCCTTGCAGAACAGTACAGCCCCCTCACAAACATTGAGTCAGGAAGTAGGCTCGTTTGCAGCAGTATAAGTACCTGCAAGGACAGCGCGATGACACCTTGGAGCAGCTTGGGCTGTTTTCAAGTGACAATGTTTCGGCTTTCCTTGGAAATGTATCAAAGAGACGAGAGATAATAGTGGTCTGCCGAACTAAAAAAAACTGGATACAGGTATTGGCATCAAGTCGTCTTTTATAAAAAGAGTGTAGCATCATGATGAATGGATATGTGTCATGAGACGCCGAGATGAATGAATGTGGCTAGTTTGCTTTCGATATCGTTATATGGGCCGATATTCTTAATACATAATACTAAGAAATTTACAGAAAATCAGTAAATTCTTCATAGAAAAAGTAATGAAAGAAAGCTGTTTGGTATCAATAGGCAATGGAGTAACCTAAACAGAAATCCGAGAATATGAGATGAAAAAATAGGAGGCAAAATAACCTTTAAATTTTAACAGTTTAAGTAATTTCACGTTAAGAATTATATTAAAAATCGAAAATATTTTTGATAAAATTACCAAACATTTTCCAGATATTTCAAGGAATTAGATCAATAATATGATAAAAATACATAAAATATTTTAAGTAAAAAAATGACGAAAATGCATTTCTGATATTCGTGTTATCAAGTGTTTGTTAAGGTACGAAATAGAAAATGCATTTGTAACATTTTTGTTAAGATTGTCGGAAGTTTTTCCAAATATTCCGAGTAATTCGTTCAGTTATAAGATAGAAATACCTAAAATATGTAAAGTAAAAAAGAAGAGACGAAATATATTTCTGGAATTCGTGTTATCAAGAGTTTGCTAATATATATATATATAATATATAATATATATATATATATATATTATAATAATATATAATATATATATGAAATAGTAAATGCTTTTATATTACTTTTACTGTAAGTATCACGTCATTGTTGATTGTTGTATATATAAGTAAAGTATAAATTATGTTAATGACTGCCATTTTAAGACTTATTCTTATTATTTATAACAATGATGTATTTATATAAAATCTCTTAATTTTCATCGCATGATTTTCATCTAATTTCCTCTTTCTTAAATGTGAGACATTCGACAAAATGTTAGAACGTTAAACTACTATGTCTATCTTAATGAAAAATCCCTTCTCTGCAAATTAAAATATCAGAACCATTCTTTGACAGGAAATTCAAAACTATTACGAAACTTTTTCTAATCAAAATCCGAAATCTAAAATACTTTTTTTTACCTATAATCACCTCGAAAAGAAAAACTTCAGAGAGATCTGTACCTTAACTTCATTCAGTTAAAACGCATTACACACCGAAAGCGCAAAAAAATGAAAAACTTAAGAAAAAAAAGTCGATCCTATAAATACTTTACATTTTACTCCCCCCGTTCCCCATTCGAGCTTTAGTTCCATTTCTGTCTTCATTTAAATATACATTTCTCAGCATTATATTTCTTTCTTTTTTACCTCTCTTTTTTTCATTCTCCTTTTTCGAGCGAAATCAATACTCTTTCGTGTGTTTCATTCTTCAGGTACAGAAAGAGGGAAACTATTCCACTTTAAATGAGTAAGAGGGAAAAAGAGGAACTACTTTTCCCCATTTTCCCTCCCTCTCGGGTAGTAACTCATTTGCATATTTCCTTGAAGCACCAAAAAACGATTGGAAGGAAGACCGGGTACATGATATTCCCTTTCTACATGTACAAGCGCGCGAAAGTAACACTCCCTACTATTTCTTCTCTCAGGTCTCAACAAATTTTAGCCACGCACGCGATTCTAACACCCCCACCCACTTTTCTCACCCCTGCCTCTTTAGTAACCGCAACCGTGAACGAAAGAGAAATTTGTTCTTGTTTTTCTTTTATTTTGTTCCATTTTATCCTTCGGAATTTTTACTACTTTCTTTTTGGGTGCCCCTTTCTTCTATCTTTTAACTCACTCTGATAAAGAATCTGAAGATGTAATGGGAGGTGAGATGCAGCAACAAAATCGATCGTTTTTAGCGGTCAGTGTTCCATCTTCAAGCGGTTTCTAAAAGAACTAAAAGAGAAAGAACAAAAGAGGAAAAAAAGAAACAATACCGCAATCGTGTGATCTTTTTTGTTTGTTTTGTTCATGCTCTTCCGCGGAAAGAGATAATCACAAGAAATGCAGCATCAGTTGAAAGTGTTGTTCGTTTTTTTCTTTTTTTCTGGTTCTATTTTCTCTCTCTTCCATCCACCAATTCAATCAGGTCTTCTAAGAGATTTGCAGAGAGAACACTTTATACAAAAGGGTATCATTCTTTTGGTTTTTCAGCAATTAACTGCTGGCTAGAGTGGATTTCAAAATATATTAAAGAATATAACTTCATTCGTTCACATCAAACATTTATAAGAGAAAAAAAAAACATCTTCCTCCTTTTTATCATGAATTTATTGATTTCTTTGATCTTTCTCAAGTTATATGCCATAATTACTTTTTAATACAATTGCATTATTAGGTTAATGCATAAAAATTATGTTGGATGTTTAAGTGAATAGGATAAACTGCATATATTTTTATCAAATGCTGTTTATTGAATCATAATAAGTTTCAATACACCTTTCCCAAGAATATTTTAATGAAGAGACGCCTGTTTTACAGAAATTCTGATCTTTAAAACCAATGTGATGTGGAATATTTCAGACTGTTTTCCTTTTCATACTGTTTAGCCCATAATAACTATGGTCGATTGGCGAAGGATTAGCAGTTTGCTGCAAAATTTCATACTGTAATTTATTGAATTTCGCAATTATTTTGTAGGACGTATGCGGGTGTGCGTTGCCGTGGCAAAGTATTTTACCAGGCCCATGAATAAGAGATGGGTGGGCAGCGGCACCTTCTTCTGCAAGTCGCAAACAACAAAAGACATCAATAAAAGCCCGTAATGGACTGGCCCCGAACAAGGATTCCTTCAGGGTCACAGTCGTCTAAGGCTTGCACTTCGTATTTGAAGGTGGACAGTTCAAATAACACTGCACCCAAGCAGCACCCAAGTTCACCATGGGTCTTCCTCCCCTCCTTTACCAACAGCTGGTTACCGAAGTAGTGACCCAGAATTAAACACTAGATGGCAGCACAGGCTAACGATACTGGTTGATTATGCATTCATTTCATAGAGTCTAAGACATTCTCAATAAATCACGACTAGTAACTCAAAACGGCAACAGCGTATGTGTGTGTCAACTAGACTCGCCATCTCAACAAGAGATTGCCTGCAAAACGTCAAATGAGAAACGTTCCAACGACACTCAAAACTACTGAAGATGTATAACAATTGCAGTAATTGTCTGGAAAAACAACCTTCTCTCAGTATCGTTTAAAAAGCCAAACAGAAAAAGCAACTTTCTTCTCTAGGGAGGGGGTATGCAGCCGCTTCGCGTTTTGCAAGTCGCAATTAACGACGGAAAGGAATAAAACTCCTTAACAACTGGCCCGAACAGGGATCCCTTTCATCTCAGTCGTCTAAAGCGCGCACTTCGGATCCGAAGGTGGCCAATTCAAATAACACTGAACCAAAGCAACACTCAAGGTCAACTGGGGTCTTCCTCCTCTCCTTCTCCAACGGCTTGTTGCCGAAGGTGTATAACTTTCGATTTTCCATGCATTTCATCAATGTACTAGCATTAAAATAGAGGCAGATGGATCCATTTCCACTAATGCTTTCAGTGCATGTTTTTTCACTAATGGTTTTGGTCTTAAACAAGTTTAATTTTTCAGGGAAAAACCACTAAACCAAACCTGTTCAAACCAACGCTGCATTTTCCGATTGTTAACTCTTTAAATGTTTTGTTTATATTGCGTGCAGCTTTTACAACATGATTACCAAGTTTATACTCATAAAAAATTACGCGAACATCGATAGAATTTGAATCCTTAAGAAATTCAAAACAAATAACAAAATTAAGCAATATAGAGAAAATCTTCTATGATGAAATGGGACTCTGGCAATGGAAAATACGACCATGAACAAGATAATGACAAAAACAAAAGCATAATGAAGACAGAAAGACAAAGGTTCATACACAGACATGGACAAATTCCATATATTATATGAATTAACTTAATATAAGGGTTTTCCAAATGAAAAGTGGACAAGTACCTTTATTGGAAATCAAAATAGCTCTCCATGAGCATTGTAGCACAGGTTCTATAGTTTTGACAGTTGATCTATGACTTCACTGTAGAAAGATCGAGGTTTATTCTCGTAGAAGTACTGAAAAATTACTTCACATCATCGTCCGAATGGAAACGTAATGCTCTCTTAAGTGAAAAAAAGTGTGAAAAGTTTCAGGGGAAAAAAATCTGTACTGTACGGCGGGTGTTCCAACACTTTTCAACGGGATTTTTTTGAGGTTGCCTGGTTTTCAAGAGACACGTTTTGACTGGCATTGTCATGGAGATCTGATATCGTTTGTACACTACACAAAAACTTTCGCACCAATTGTTTTATCTAAGCAATGCTTCTCTTAGACTGCCTCTTTTCGCTGATAGATGACCGCATTAAGCTCAACTTCCAGAGTAAGAAACCATATTACCATGCATTGTTCCAATGTGGACGCATCCAAGAATAGCACGACTTTGCTTTTGATCTATTTTCTCTACCACGATCAGGTTTTATTATTGGACGTTGTATGTGGTATATACCTCCTACCTCTTTTCATAGCCATGTTCGATGGCATCGCTATAGCTGCAATCATTCTGACTCGATTGTACGTGTCCAATTTTCATTTGGGCAACCTTTATAGTTCTTCCAATACATTTGTAAAGAATCATTAATGCAAGAAACTATCATTCTACTCTTAAATATTCATTCTACTCATATCTATCATTCTACTCTTATATCTAAAAATATAATTACCGTAAAATCCGGCGTATAACGCACACCTATACTTTCAAGCTGCATTTTTTAATTTTTAGGTATATTCGCCGTATAAGGTATATCCCTTTAGGTATATCCCTTTTTAACGAAGAAATATGAAATGTTAGTGTACTAACACTTCTTATGTTTTGAAGTCATTTATTCGAGGTATTATCCCAGACTATTGAAAAAATAGTATACTTCTAAAATTACTACTCTTTTAGTTTATAAGGCATGTCATTTCTTTTAAATAAACAGTATTTCGATATACGTAGATGTAAATTTTTTTATGCTTATAATTTTTGTTAATTTTAAACCTATCGTTCCATTGTATTTTTTGCGTTAAAAGTGCACGTTATACGCCAGATTTTAAGGTATTTACAATTTTAAAAAAATATGATGGAAATAATCAATTTCAAAATGATTTTAACAATTTTATTCCAATTTATTTAATTTGGAAAAAAGAACTGTATATTTAAATTAAATATTGTCTTCCAAGGGATTGTATGCAAGCTCTTCACGCAAAAAGTTAAAATTTCTTTTTCTTATAAAAAAAAAAAAAGAAATATAAATAATATAAATTCAAAACACACACACGATATCAGATTTTCTAAATGCGTTCTAACGTTTGAATTTCTAAATAAAGCCTTGGTCTCAACAGCTTAGACCGGATATATATTTATTTATTTTATTGGGAATTCTTTTATATGCATATAGTTGAATATTCAAAAAATATTTTGTTTAGTTTAGAGTAGTTTTTAATATAGTAAAGTTTTTTCGAGAAAAATTTCGCTAAGCTCTGAAAAATAACTCTCTAGAGAATTTAAAGAAAAATATTTATCAAATAATATTTTTATTAGTATTATTTTTCGAGAAAATGTTTCATAAAAATGCTCCGGATTAGAAAATATTTTGAACAATGCAGATCTATATTATCCAAATATAGCTTCGGAGGTATAACAACCATCAATAGACTTCAAAAATAAAAATTCCATTTATTTTTGTTCAGAGTTTAATAATACGCTTGGTATTTTGCATGTTTTTTTAAAAATTAAATTAATTTTTATTCGACGTTCTATTTTTAACAGAAAAATTTCGGTTGAACAGAATGGTACAGTTCAACATAATTGTGAAGAACAGTTTTTATAAATACTTACAAAATTTTTAAAAATTCACTACGCCGAGAAGTGAAAAATCTATATTTAAGGATAACTGATACAGTAGAAGCAATTATTTTAAAAGGTTTACAAAACAATTCCATATTTATATTCTTAAATGTAAAAAAAAATAAAGGAAGTTTATTTTTCTAAAATTCTTTGAAAAACCATGGGACATAAAAGTGGAAATTATCGATACGAAATGAGGAAAAAATGTAAAAATATTTCATAACAACATCGAAGAACAATTTTAAGAAGGCGTTTTATTTTTTAGAATTTTTGTTTCACTTAAAAATATTTAAGGAAAACCATTTTTAAATATAGATGAAAGATTTTTTTTTTATGAAATAGAAATACTTTCGTATCGCATAAAAGTTTTTTTACAATAGCTGGAAACGATTCTTACTCTAGATTAAATCTTCATTCGAATTATCATAGAAAAAAATATTTATTCGAAAGGAAATATGTGTGTGTGTGTGTGTGTAGAATTGGTTCTTATGAGAGAGCTAGAAACGAGCATTAAGCAGAAGGAATTAAAATGTACTTTCAAAATAAAATACGTAACGGTTTATAAAAATTAGTGGTAATAAAAGAGGCTCTGTGTGCCCCGCGCGACCGCTCCCGGGCTGAGAAACTCACAACAATAATTAGTAGATGAACCTAGCTTTGAAATAGAACGTCAACTACAATTCCGTGACCATGACCACAAAGTTACTACAACCACACAACAGTCTGCTAAACAACCTACAGTATATTATACAATATTTCTTTTTAAAATTAATATTAAATGACAGTTTTTAAGTAAGTTATTACTCTTATAACGTTTCAATGATATAATCAATTCGTAGAGTTTTAAAAAAAATTAAGAGGCGTTTTCTTAATTTCTTTTAGAAAAATTCAGTTGTAGAGTACAGTGGAAATCTCTTAACGCGAAACTTCAGGGACTGAAATATTTTTTCGTGTTAAAGGATATTGCAAAAAACCTCCATATCAACGAAATTAAGTTTATTAGTGTGTTTATTTTATCTACATAGAAAAGTATATATGCATGCATTTAATAAAAGTCAAAGAGATAAAAACATTCACACGAATTTAAGGAAATTTAATGTAAAATTTTAGTCTCTTGAAAAACGAAACACTTATTGAGTTTTTGGAAAATAATCTAATACTTTTCTTTGCATTGCCTTTTTTAACATCAAATCCAATGTCGTCTATTTTCTTATTCATTTCACCATTGGAATGTACATCTAAATAACTGCGCATACTTTTCATAATATTCCAAATTTCGGATGAGGTGGGACCAGGAGCAACATTATTCATCTCCTTTTCTCGTCGTCGGAATCTTCATCAATGATATTTTCTGAGCATTGAAGAAACTCAAAATGTCTTTGCCATAATTGGAGTTGTACTATCATGATCATAATCTACTATAACGAATTCTTCCGATGATACAGCAGGGCAGTCAATCCACCCGGTGGTTTTTGTATTTTGTTCATTTCAAGGAGGGAAATCTTTTCGTGTTAAGCGATTTTTGTTTCGTGTTAAGCGAAAAAATTCATCTAAATACATAGTAGTTTGTTGGGACTACTGTATCACTTCTTATTAACCGATATTTTATCTAAAGCAGTGTTCCTCAAACTGTGGGGCACGCCCCTCTTGGGGACGTGTTAACTCTACAAGGGGGCGCGAGCATACACTGAAAAGTCGAAAACAAAAGATTATTTCAAAAATTATTAATTTACTGAATGTAAACAAACAAAATGCTTTCTGATATAATAAAAGATAGAATACACATTTACACTCATATAATACACTTATAAATGTATCACTACTCTACAAAAAGCATATTTTATTATTAATTTAACCATACTAAGTTAAGAACAAGTTCGATAATTATCAGTGACCCCATGGGCTTGTAGTAACATTTATCTTGATAATTTGTAGGGTTTATAATTAATTCCTTAACTGCCTGTTAAAAGTTACGCAATTCGTTCCCCAATGCGATCGTTTAACACATACACGAGCGTATTTTGATGTTTTTTTGCGGGGGAGGAGAAAAGAAATAAATAAGCAAAAATCCTCTGAAATAAGTAAATCCTTCACAAACACTGTCAAGGTCCTTTTATTGCATTCCAAAGCCCACGGAATAATTTTATGGGTCGCACTGCACAGAAAGGATCGTAATTCGGAAAGACGTATATATACGTCCAGAAAATTAATACTTTGGCTGAGCTAGACGTTTATATACGTCGGTGGCACATAAGATGTTAAAGCCGTGTTGTAGCTTTAGTGTCAAAGTACAGTATTATTGAATCCAATACATTGTTATCGTTTGGAGGGGGGCGTGATGAAAATGATGATTGAAAAGTGGGTCGTGTATATTGAATGTTTGAGAAGCACTGGTCTAAAGCGTTTTCGCGTTAAACGTATTTCATTGTATTTTGGCATAAATATTCATTGCAAATAAAAAAAATGTCTGGTTCACCCAATTAACTCACTTTATCTCTCTTCCCAGCCTTATTTTTCATTTTATTCTTACTCCTTAACAGACACTCATATTATTTAAAATAAAGCTATGCAGTTTTTTTTCTATGAATTCTATCTTAATTATTCTCTGAAGAAATATAGTTACGATTCTACTTATTGAAGATCCACTAATTGAAATATAAGATACTTATTTTAATAAGATATTTGACAAAGTAATACAATGAACAAGGAAGACGCACTGTCTTTAAAAAATAACCGTAGCATGTTAGGTATGCTTTGAAACATTTCCATTGTAAAAAAATTATAATTGGTCCTCCTTTATCATTTTAGCACCCCCTAAAATACTTCTGCCATATACACGCAATCTAAATCATTAAAATCGCAAAGAAGTCATTAAAATTTCTTGCTCCACTTTGGAATGTTAATTATTGTAATTGCACGAAAATTCCTGAGAGTTAATGATTTTCCCGACTACTGACATCCACGAGTATAATGGCGAAATGAAAAGTAATGCAAGTAAAGTAATTAAAGTCGTCTTAAATGCTACTACTAATTAGCAAATTCGAATGTATCGAACACTTAAGTCTTTTCCAAGAACTAACTGAGAGATTTTTCTTGTTCGGAGGAAATGGAATTTTTCCATTTGGTTTAAAAGAAATAGCTTATTAGTTCATCGAAGTTTAGTTACGGAATGTATTGGCGAAGATTTTATTGTGGATGCATTTATAATTGCCTTTCAGTGGAATAATTTAATTATAAATGTGAAATGGAGCTTTGGAAACATACAACTTGAAATCGTCTTTAAAATTCATACTTCCATAGCTTAAGCAGATTGACATTTTTAAGCACCCCCCCTTACTTACATATTAATTAAATCCAAAGGCTTTGTTCAATATGGATTAAAAGTAATGGAGTTATAATTCCATTGCTTAGTTAATATTTATCACACATTTTGCTATTTTAGAATTGTTTCCGTGTTTAATAATAATTTAAATGATTTAGTTTTATTATGGTTAATTATTGTTACTTGTGTAGAATTTTATCTAAAAGAGAGTAAATGAAGGATTGGAAAAGAGCCAGTTAACATTTAAATTCTCTGTTTAATGGTGTGGCAATAATGCACTTGCATTAGTTCCCCCTACCTACAGGAAAAACATTAGTTTCAACAATATAAAAAAAATGGAATAACCAATTGAGATGTTATAATAACATGTGCTGTCTTTTTCATTTTATTTGGTGAACTAATAATGTATTTTTCTTATATATAACATATTTAACTATCTTTATATATAAAAATCTTCTGTGCGTGTGTATGTGACTAAACTCCTCCTAAACGGCTGGATCGAATTTGATGAAAATTTTTTGTGGGTTTAAGTGGATTCGAGAATGGTTTAGATTCACAATTCGGTCCAATATTGCAATAAGTTAAAAAGATATTAATTAAAAACATTAAAAATATTCAGCTCAGTATTCACCTGCATTGTTGTAGCAATGTTATTGTTATAACAAAGACGTAAGTTGGCGTCGAAAATCGATTTTCAGCCAAACTGCCAAACCGGGTCTTTATTGTTACAAAAAAATGCTGAGGAATCCTACTTTTAGCATTTTTTTAATTAATATCTTTTTAAATAATCTTTATATATGTAATTCTTCTGTGCGTGTGTATGTAACTGACTCCTCCTAAGCGGCTGGACCGATTTTGATGACGTGGCCGCGGTAGCCGAGTGGTATAGGTATCGGACTGTGGCTTGCTTTGTCACAGGTTCGAGCCCAGTACCACTAAAGACCCGCCGTGTAGGGCAGCGATGTACGTTAAATCTGTCGAGAGCTGAAACGTCCTCCCGTTGGTGTGGTGTGGTAGTTAGGAGAGGGGGGTGCCAGCTCAGGTGTCGTCCACATCACTTGACCATGGTTCAAAATTACGTGGTCCGTCGCCAAAAGCCCTCGTGTAGCTGAACAGTGCGACGTTAATATTCAATCAATAAATCAACCGATTTTGATGACATTTTTTGTGTGGGTTCAAGCGGATTCCAGAATGATTTAGATTTACAATTTGGTCAAATATCACAATTTTTTGAAATGATATTAATTAAAAACCTTAAAACGCGCATAATTGCTTCGCCCTGTGTGTGCAGTTTATTCTGCTAAAGTGCGGCAAGAAAAGAAAAAAAAAGAAAGAAGAGGGGAGAATATTTCGATATTTTCGCCATTTTTAAAATTGCAATCTAATTTTTCTATCAAAATCAGACAAAAAGTAATTACAATATCGGAAAGATTATTCATTTCACCACGATACGGCATATATCTTTATATATATAATATATATATATATATTCTTCTGGGCGTTTGTATGTGGCTGAGCTCCTCCTACACGGCTGGACCGATTTGGATGATATTTTTTGTGCGAGCTCAAGTGAATTTGAGAATGATTTAGATTCACAATTCGGTCCGATATCGCAATTAGTTATAAATGCGCCAAAATTATGTAAGGGCGCATGATTGTTCACAAAAAAATCGTGGGCAATATTCTTGAGGCCACTATTTTGAGCGGTAAACTTAAGTTTAGAAAACTTTTGCTTTTCAAACGGCCAATTATATGTTGCATGTCCAAGGTTTGGCAAACAATTGCATTTGTTTGTTCATACCCCTCAAGAATTAACCAAAAACATTGTACATTCAATGGCATTACGATAAATTTATTCTTCGTGCATTTTCTAAACTTAGTTCGTAGTAAATACATACTCACAAGCAATCAATAGGTCGAATTGCGGTAACTGTACATGTTATGATGTCACACAGGTATTGTAATATAACTTTCTTCTTAAAAAAATTCACGAAAACGGCCCAGGTTGTTACAACTTATTCAAAAAAGTTTGGAATTTTCGGATTTAAGACGTGTGTACAGAACAACGTCTGTCGGGACCGCTAGTATAATTATATTTTTCTCTCTTTGACAACTTTTATTTTCCCAGATGTCTGCAAAAGATAAATTGTTTCAATATATTTCTTTCTTGAATGATGTATAAATAAAATTAGTACTATATATTCCTTACGCACAGAATTACTATAATATATGAATGGCTTGATAAAAAACTGCTTCAATTTTTTACAGGTTTTACTTCAATTCAATTCGAGATAAAATAGAAAAGTATCACAGTTATTTCCTATTTTTGAAAATACCTTTCTTTACTGGAGAAATCAAGCATTTGAAAAATGACTATGTACGATTTATTGATAACTATAGCAGTAGTTCTCTTAGCAGCTAATTTATATTTTCAATATATACTGTATTATTTTATGAAATATGTTAATACAGTAATCCATCAGTGTATTAATCCGATCAAATACAACAATGCTCTCTAAGAGAATAATGAAAATTCAAGTTATTTTGAAATTGTGGGGTCACATAGTTCTTACATAATGTCCGTCTCAGCTTACCTACGACATTAAATACGTTATAAATTTGAATAATCTGCTTTCTAAAGGAAAAATATATACATATCTGCTCTTATTTCTACGGTATATTTCACATGATGTGAATATTAATACTGAATATAAATGCGAAGGCATTAAACTCGCAGAAATTTATTGATGTCGGTATAATAAAAAATATTTTTTATTGATGATAGGTATTACCGAAATTTATTTGCGTCGTCTTTTATAGCTTTTGAATGTACTTGCGTAAATCTTTATATATACGAAAAGTTGAAAATAAATTTAAAAGATGATTTAGGAAAAGGAAAGTTGCCGAACCAGAGTTGAATACGTATCATCGGCATGTTTGGAAGCAAATGTAATCTATAATTTGTGCTTTTATTAAGTGAAATTAAATTAAAATTCGGAAAAAGTATTATTTGAAAATTGAAAGAAAAGGTAAATCTAATAAGGGAGTGTTTTTTTTAAAACAATATATTGTATATTCTAAGGAAAATAATTACTATATATTTCCGAGTATAAACTGGGAATTTTCGGACCATTTTTGGAAGTGAAAGAAAGTTTATCACCTTATGTACTTTTTTTTACATTTCCAACTAGTGATTCGCGAGCTATATTAATCTCTTAATTTTTTGGGTGTTTTAAATAAAGTTTTTATTCTTAAAAAATAATTTCGAACTCGGTGTCAGAATCTGAGCTTTCGAACTGTTTGAAAAACTGTGATTCTCTAATTGGGATATTCGAATGAATATAATCATCATGCAATGAGTTTTACCTCCAAGGCATGAAACATAGGTCGACGATAACTTCTCCTACACGGATTTCTCTTCACACTTATTTTCCAAGCAAAAATCTATCACTGAAAGTATGAGTAACAATATAAGAGAACAAATTTATGTGAATGGAAAAAATAGTTATATATATGTATTATATATATATATATATATATATATATATATATATATATATATATATATAAAGAGAGAGAGAGAGAGATTTTGGTCAGCAATTTATTTACAGTAGTTCATTTGAAAAATATTTTCATTCCCTTTTACTCGCTTAGCAATATTTTAATTTTCCGGAGCTTAGCAATATTTTACAGGACTTTCCTTTCAATTCAGCTTAGATACGAGTTTTTCCTGTTGGGTAAATTTTTGAAGAAAAAACGCACCCCCTCTCTGCATATACATGAATCGGTTTATATTCAGAAATATACGGTAAAATATCATGTACCGTAAAATCCGGCGTATAATGCGCACCTATACTTTCAATCTGCATTTTTTAAAATTTTTATGTATATTCACCGCATAACGCTCTCCCTTTTTAACACGCTTTTATAAGTTTTTAAAAAAGAAACCTGAAATGCACGTGCGCATTACTTCTAGAACTACAACCGTTTAAGTCAGTGTTTCTCAAACTGTGGGGAGCGCCCCCCTGGGGGGAGCGCGATAACCTTACGAGGGGGGCGCGAGCAAATCAAAAATAAAAGATTTAAAAAAATAATTAATTTACTGGAATGAATTAAAACAAAATACTTTCAGATATAATAAAAAATGCACTTTTACTCTGATGTAAGTTATAGACGATATTATTTTATAAGTCATCAAAAAAAATTTCTTCAATACTTAATTAGCTATCTTTGATCCTATAACCAAGTAAAAAATATTTTATTTAATTCGCTGTAATCCCATGATGAGAGAGTTTTTATTATGTTTTCTTTTTTAAAACAAACACTCTACTCTTTCAGAGAAAAAACAGATCCCAGATCCAGAATCGAAAAAATTCGGGAACATAAAAAATTCATCACTGTCATTATTTTTGAAATACTGCACATTATAGCTGTAATTTGTTTGACCTTCTAAGTTATTGGTACAGTTAGTTATAACCCCTCTCTTGTGTGTTTATTTCTCATTTAAGGAAGTTGTAAGTAATGTATTTCTATGTTGCGCTTTTTTCCATGCAAAACAGTTTTATGATATTTGGAAAACCACGGAGCGCGCGCGCGCACGCACAAACACACACACTTTGATGGTTTACTATGCGAAGACTTAGACCACGAGGAGTATTTTCAAACATATAAAGCATAACAATTGTTTTTAGCAGTAACATACATATTATCATAATGAATACACTTTTAACCCGGAAGTGGTCGCGCGGGACACACAGATCTCGAAATCATTAATTCTGGCAAAAGTGTTTATTTGTTACCAAAGAAAAATTGAAAAGTCCTTGAAAGTAGTTAAGTAAACTTTCTCTTAATTAAATTCCCTAGAATAACGATTTGTATCGTGTACAATAAAATAATTATAGAAAAAAAGGATTGGGGTGACTCAATAACCCCGCTAGACCGTATCGAGTGCGCGCCTGCTCACAGGTTAAAACATGTTGAAGTCTTTTTGCTTTAAATATTAAAAATAATACAATTCTTTTTCATCGGAATTTTATATTATTGTTCATTATTTCACATCAATTATAAATGCTAATTTTGTGAGGCTTAAAATTAAAATTCGCTTAAAACTAATTATAATTTGAGCAATCATTTAAAAAAACATTTTACATTTTTGTAAACATTGTCACGCACTTGGCTTTACTCTCCTTACAATGCAGCTATTATATCAAGAATGTTTTATTTTCTTATAAATTAACTCCTGCAAAGAGCGAGTACTTCGGCCGGTATACTTTTAATGTATCAATGCTGCACAGAGTATTTCATAACTAATTAATTAATACTAAATTAAGAACAAGTTTAATAAGTATTAACGACTTCCATGAGCTTGTCTTGCAAAGCAAAGTTTTTATAAGGAATGCTTATGATTAGAAACTGACCCTCTGAGTTCTTTCTCTATATTTAGCAGATATCCATATTTTGTCTTCTAAGCAGTCACCGCATTTTGCAATATGTTCAATTGAAAAATTAGAGAAAGGAAAAATAATGTAATAATTATCCTATTACTGAATTAATTAATTTTTTTGCTTAAAAGTAGTATTCAAAATTTAATACTTATGTTATTAATTTGTGTGGTTTATGATTAAGATCTCGTATTGTAGCTTTAGCATCAAAGTGCATTATTATTGCATTTAGTGTATTATTAATGTATAAGGGGGCGATAAAAATTGTGATTGAAAAGGGGGTTGCCAGTATTGAAAGTTTGAGAAGCACTGGCTTAGGTTCATAAGGAATGTTTTTTTTATTTTTAAAGCTCACATTTTTTTACCCGGCATATAACGTGCACCCATAAATTTCAAACTCATTTTTTGTGTTGGAAGTGTGTGTGCTATGCACCGAGTTTTACGCTATATATATATATATATATATATATATATATATATATATATATATATATATATATATATATATATATATATATATATATATATATATATATATATATACATATATATATATATATATATATATATATATATATATACAAAATAGTTTTTATTTTTACACAGGTTCTAACGGAATGTAACTTCACATCTAAAAACTTACATAAGAAATATATTTAGATTATATAATGTTGTTAAATTATATTCGTAGATGTTTGTGAAAAATATATATATATTGGGGCTGCGGTAGCCCAGTGGTTAAGGCATCCAACCATGGCAGGCATGTCATGCGTTCGATCCCAGTACCACTAAAGACCCGCCGTGTAGGGCAGCGATGCACGTTAAATCTGTCGAGAGCTGAAACGTCCTCCCGTTGGTGTGGTGTGGTAGTTAGGAGAGGGGGGTGCCAGCTCAGGTGTCGTCCACGTCACTTGACCATGGTTCAAAATTACGTGGTCCGTCGCCAAAAGCCCTCGTGTAGCTGAACAGTGCGACGTTAATATTAACTCACTCACTCACTGTGAAAAATATAAAATTAAATCATTCTCATTCTTCATAGAAGAACGTGTTTAATTATACAGGCTGATGTAATAATAATTTTTTTTATTACACATAATATATATATGTTTATAAAAACACATTTCTAGATTTAAAAATTTAAAAATTTGTTACGTTAATGGACAATGAAGACTAAAAAGAACTAAAATAAACATTTTAGCATTACTGCTATTCTATTTTTTTAAGTATTTCGAAATAAAATATATTGCAAGAGGAAATGGTGTCTTATACTGAGCATAAAATATTCAAATCAAATGATCCTTAGCTATTATTGCAGCAATAAAAACCCTGTCTAGACAGCCTTTGTACATCCTTAGTGAAACAGTAATAACAATTCTTGGAATATAATGGTACATATGCCTTAAATATACCTATTTTAAATAATAATAAATCTGTCTGGATAGAAAACAAAAGAATCACTTACGTTATAGCACAATCATATTTCCAACATACTTGAAATATACAGTATAAAGTACTTGAAGTTGTGGGAAATCGCAATAGATATAGAGATAATTTTTTAGTCTCTTCGTCTCTTAACTTTTAAAACTACTATCATAAAATATTAAAATTTTAAGTCAGATTGACTATCACATGCTTATAATATTCCAGAAACAAATTGGTAAATTCTTATATTTTTGTTGAATGAAAAAAATACCTCGTAAAATATCATAAAATCCGGCGTATAACACGCACTTTGAACACAAAATAATGAGATCGAAATATCAGGGTGCACGTTATATACCGAGTAAAAAACCCATAGCTTTAAAAATAACAAAATAGACGAGGATAAAAATAAATTACTTCTAAACATATGGAAATATGGTTTACTTAAAAGAAATAACACACCTTATGTGAACTAAAAGAGTTCTAGTTTTAGAAAGATACTATTATACTCTGGAATACAATATTGCGAATAAATGACTTCAAAAAATAGAACATTGTATTCTATCATTTCAGATTTCTTCGTAAAAAATGGAGTGCGCGTTATACGGAGAACATACTTAAAAATTAAAAAAATGCGTCTTGAAAGTATAGGTGCGTGTTATACACCGGTGCGTGTTATACACCGGTGCGCGTTATACACCGGATTTTACGGTACTTTATATTCAGTTCAGGAAAGCTATGCTTGCGGCATATCTAACGAGCATCATAGCAGTTCTTCAGGGGTAGCAGGTCTCAAGCCCATAACTCGACAATGATGGCCGCAAGTTCGTAACTATAATCAATCGATTACTGTGGCTACTTTTCCTTTTTGTCTTTAAAAGAACAGAACATTATTTTCATTTTACAATTTTCATTTTATTAATTTCGAGTAGTTTGATCTGGTTTGTATTAAAGAAATTATTTTTGAAGAATTAATTCCGTCAATGCTGTACCGCGATTTCAATTTTGTGTTGATTCTTTATATGAAATAAATCACTTTTAAATACTCTTTCCTAAATAACAAATCACTCGAGAATTTTCTTGGTGGGAGTCGGTCTCGGGTAGCGATTTTTCTCAAAGTCCTCACATAGACATAGTGCGGAAGTATGAAAGTAGGGTGTCATTGCATTCTCTTAGTCAGTAGCGTTGTGGATAATATTTGACCCCTCCCTACAAAGACATGTTCTGGGCCCCAAGCTGGATCTTACAAATGATTTAAATACCATAATATAAGGCTTTGATCCACCAAGAATCATGTCCCCCCTCAGCGATGCGGATGTTGCGAGGATGTACGTCACTCTCCTGATCATAATGCATATATCCTCATCATTTGACTGTGATTCAGACCTACAAAGTGCATCTCCTATATATTTTGTGTTGTTTCTAGAGTGACGTTCATTAACAGCCGATGAATCAGCATAGCTCCTTTCTAACAAAATCAAACATGAGAAAACTTTTAAAGCCCTTTTTTGTAAGTGTGGATCTCTAACGCACAGCGCTTTTCAAACTTTCACTCTTTGCGACCCAATTTTCAAGCATAATTTTCATGGTGGCCACCACCATACAATGAATAATGCATTGAATTCGATAATAATTTACTTTAGACGCAAAAGCTTTAATAGGATTGTACAAATTATCGAGATAAGTATTAAATTTTACATATAGTTTTATATATGACAACCCTATGATGTCAATAGTAATGATTAAACATGTTCTTATAACTTAGTATCAATGGATTAATGATGAAATACATCGTACAGTACTTATACATTTTTAAGTATATAATATCATTGCAAATGAGTACTTTTTTTATATCAGAATGCATTTTGTTTCGATTCCTTTCAGTAAATTAATAATTTTGTAACATATTCTATTTTAGACTTTTCGGAATGTTCTCCGCCCCCCCGGTAAGATAATCACGCCTCTCTAAGGGGACGCGCACTTCAATTTGAGAAACGCTGCTATAACGTGTAACATTAAGTCGTTGGTGGTGAAAATCGAAAATACGATTCGATATTACAACAAAGAAGCTACACGAATCAAACACATCTTCCACAAAACATTCTCCCAAATCATCAACACAGAGATTCGAAAGCATTTCTATGCAACTAACCGCTTTCACATTACTTATTTTTCCAACCGAAAGGATCCGAATTAAACGGAACGAAATAAACTGTCTCTCCTTTCACCCTTAAACCGAGTCGCAATAGCTCGGGTCCCTTTAAACCGAATCCAGTTCATTTACATCCCCTTTTCCCGATGAAGAAGGCCCTAATGGCATGCGTGGCATAAGATTCGGTTACTTTAGAACTCATTTCCATAAACAGTTTAGGCGCTGCGGAAATTTTCCCGCGCAAGACAAATTCTTCTTCCGCACGAAAGGGTCGTCCGGCCAAAAACGGAAATCGACCCGTTCCGAGCAGCCCAACGACTCCGGTTTTTCCCGTTTTCCACCCCCTCCCCCCACAGCAGATTACTCTTCCTTATTAGCGATAGAAGGCTACACTTATGCTCCAGGGATTTGTGTTATTCATGACAGCATTCTGCACTTGGGTTCGCTTTTGCTCATTGCTGCAATAAACGTAAATCACAGGGTCTGAGCGTCATCTGTGGGCTAATAGCTAATAGTTCTGCAGCTAAGAACGCTCTTTTACCCCAAGGATAAACATTTCAACGCAACCTTTATCTTCAGCGTGTGATTACTTTGGTTAAGCTGTGCCTAAAAGTAAACTAAAAGAGATACGGTGCAAGAAATGCCGTTCGATGTTGCTGGGTTTGTGAGTTTTTATCTTCTAATAGAAAAGTCATCCCCAAAGAGCCATTCGGAGATAAATGGCTTAACTTATGGCTTATTGTGCTCCGGCTCATTCGAAGCTTTAACTGATCAAGATGGTATTATAAGAAATATATATGGATGGCTATAATATGATAGATACATTTTATTATATGGATTGGGAGTGCACAAAACGCATTCTGTTGATTGTGCGCTTTTTATAGATGGGATCTTTATTAGATTTCGAAAATTTATACTTAACCTTACACTAAGTAGAACAGTTGGATAGTTGTATATGAGAAAAAAATGTATTCTTTTAGAATGATATGTTGTGGGAACCCCCCTGGGTTCCACTCTGGACACTAAGATTAACATGAGGCAAAGAATGACCAGACGCCATTTGTATAATAATAAATTATATTTATTCACTTAGTTCAAAATATCAAATTTCTAATGACAAATATTAGTCTATATGTCTACGTCAAAAAGGGATTTACCTTTAATATCAAATATTAAATTAAATTACGAAATATGAAGTTAATCTATATCTACGCTCAATATCAAAAGGGTTTACCGGAATAGGAGGTCTGAGAAATACACGCAACTTGAATTATTATCTATCATTAAACTTAAACTAATTTTATTAAACTAACGCTTGTGGTAAGCGTTATGAAGCTAGAATATATCACCTGGTTGTACTTATGATCTCTTCAGGTAGAATAATCATCCAAAGGCTTCTTTGAATGCTAACAGCAATACTCTAATATCTTACTCTAATTGAATCCTGCAAATCTCGTCACTACTTCTGCTGGCTCAATCGCCTTCCTGTACGCTAACCAACCACGCTCTCCTTAAATACCTTATCTACTTTACATATCCCATTTACTTCTTTTCGAGGTGATTGGAAATATACGCGAATTTACAATCCCCAAACACGTCTAAGAGTATTAGGGGAAATGTGCCGTAAAGATTCGTCACAATGTGTATAATAAGATAAGTGTCATCTAATTAAAGAGAATGGGACATTTCCTTAGAGCGTTTTTTTGTTATATTTATTACATATATAACTTGCTTTGTTCTTCGCGTCTAGATTTCAAAATGTTTAAAAATTGCATAAACATAAAAATTGATCTGTCTTTAAGACTTTTATAATACTAGGTGGAAACAGCAGTCTTCATATTCCTTCTGAGTATGACGTTAATAAGCAATCATTTAAGCAGTTATCTATAATTCTAGGATATAAATCTCAAACTTAGACTACTTTTTCATATAGAACAATACTTTCATGTTAAAATCAAGCTTTAGCTTCTTTATTCTATACAATGCAACATGTTTTAGCATATGAGGCGTTTTCATTGAAAGTGGTGTAAGTCAATTTTATATTATATGAAGATATTTACCACTCTTAAAGAAATTATATTTACAATTTCATTAGCTACGTAAATTTATAATGACAAAATGATGAAAATTTTGAAGGATTTTTTGGGGAACTATTCATAGATGAAAAGTTCATAGCAGATTACATTCAATCTTATAGTTACCGTAAAATCCGGCGTATAACGCGTACCTATACTTTCAAGCTGCATTTTTTAATTTTGAGGTATAATTGCCGTATAGCGCACACACATCCTTTTTAAGAAGGAACCTGTAATGTGTACGTTAGCAGTGCTATTATATTTTAAAGCCATTTGTTCGAGGTATTATTCAAGGATTTTGAAAAAAATATAGTTTACTTCCAGAAAAAACAACCTATTTTTAAGTTCATATGGTATGGCATTTCTTTTAAATAAACAGTATCCCGATCTTTGTAGAAGTCGAAGTTTTTTCATGCGCATTTTTTTATTTTTGAAGTTTTCATTTTTATTCCCGGCGTATAACGCGTACCCGTAAATTTCGATCTTGTTTTGTTTGTTAAAAGTGCGCATTATACGCCGGATTTTACGGTAACCAACTTTTTGTCAAAAGTGGACTTACATCGCTTTCAAAGAAAACAGGTCATATATTACATATATAATCTTACTTCTTTTCAAATCAATGAGTTTTTTTTATTGAACGTATTTCGTACAAATCTAATTATCTACCTTAACGTTAAAGTCTTTACAACTTCATATATTATGCTGAAAAAATTGTAGTATTTATTAATTATGTCTAAACTTTCAGGTCGTAATAAAATAAACAATAATCTTTTATTTATTTGGGCTTGTGGTAACAGTCTGTAAACTGAACTATCGAAATTCATTTAAAATAAAATAACTTCCTGTCTTAGCAACTATGTATTCACATTTCTAGCTGACACAGATAAAATAATTACATTTTTAAAAGCTTAGGGGAAATACAAAGCTCACTTAATGCGATGTAATTTTAATGTATTGTAATAATTTTATGAAAACCAGTCACGATTTATTACAAAAATTATAAAGTCATGACATTTATAGAATATGAAATAAATATTATTTCCAGAAAAAATGACATTTGTTTGGAACTTGCTCGTTAAGTTGTTAATTAAGTACTGCAAATACAACTTGAAAGTCAGAAAAAAATTCAAAATATCTGTCACACATCTCTCTGCACCAAAAATAGAAAAATATAATGCGTATCAATGTCTGGATCTGACATATTTTACGTGTAAGATCTGTGTTTTTGAGTGTGTATTATACATCAGTACTATAGTAGAATAAAATACTCTCATACAGTTTATCTTTCTATATTTGATATTTTTAATTATTTCATTTTTTGCCTAAGCCATTTAAATTATAAACAAAGACATTTTTTCTGTTTTTTCTCGTGCATAAAATTTAATGCACCATTAAGCATTTGGTTTTAAAAAACACGAGCTTGCTTTAATTTGAAAATTAGGTATTTATCATGTCACATACACATTTAAGTCTGCTTCTATTAAAGATTTTAAAAACTAGATAAAAACGCAATTATTTTTAATAACCAAGTTATAAATAGAAAAAAAAGGATGTCAACGTTAAGTGGTTAATTAGGTGTTCTAATGTAGAACTAATGGGTGAAAGAAAATGAATAAAGCAACTTCATATGATAATGACGTGTTAGCTAAAACGTTGAGACTTATTTCATTATTCTATGCTAGGACGGTTTCACGTATCTCACGCTATCTCAACCTGAGTCATCATTTTGCGAGTTTTCCTTGGAGCGAAAAAAGGAAAATAAAAAAAAAATATGTAACAATATGTAAATGAAAAGCAATGAATGGATGAATGAACGCTTCGTGCATAAAAAAAAATCTACTTTTTTATCTTTCAAGCAAATTTTCATTCCAATTAAGCTGAAACGTTACAATGAGATTTATAATTAATTTCGAAACACAAGATTGTAGCTAAGCTAAATTGAAAGGGATCGATATGAAAATGTTTGTAATTTATATTAATAAATTTTTCATTTGTAAAGAAAAAAACGTATTTGATAACGATGAATAAGAATATAGATTAGTACTCCTTAGAAAACACATGATCACCCTTTCTCTCTTTCTTCCTCCTCTCGGTACGTTTTCCTTTCTCTCCCTTCTCCCTATACAATTCCCTCTTTATCTCTTTCCATCTCCCTTCCTCTACCTCTCTCACTTTCTGCATAAACTTTCCTCTCTTCTCTATCTTTTACTCTATGTTTTCACCTTTCATTTTTCCTTTATTATATTCCCATCTTTACTCACTCTCTCCCTTTCTACCTTCGTCTTTCCCCTCTCTCACACTCACTCACTTAGATTTCATCTCCTTTCTCTACCTTCATCTCTCCTCTCTTTCTCACTCTCTGACTTCATCACTTATTTTTCTCTCACTCTCTGCCTTCATCTCTCCTCTCTCTCTCACTCACTCTGCCTTCATCCCTCCTCTCTCACTCACTCTGCCTTCATCTCTCCTCTTTCACCACTCTGCCTTCTCTCCTTTCTCACTCACTCTGCCTTCTTCTCTCCTTTCTCATTCACTGTGCCTTTATCTCTCCTCTCTCACTCACTCTCTGCCTTCTTCTCTCTTCTCTCTCACTCTCTGCCTTCCTCTATCTTATATCTCTCACTCTCTGCTTTCTTCTTTCTCTCTGCCTTCCTCTATCTTATATCTCTCACTCTCTGCCTTCTTCTCTCTCTCTCTGCCTTCCTCTATCTTATCTCTCTTACTCTCTACCTTTATCTCTACTCTCACTAACTCTGTGTCTTCATTTCTTTCTTTCCCTTATTCTATTTCCATCTCTCACATCTCTCTTCTCACTCACTTTCTCTCACATTCTTCCTTCATCTCTCTTTTCTCTCTCACTCACTGCCTTCATCTTTTCTCTCTCTCACTCACTCTATGTGCTTTCATCTCTCTTCTCTATCTCTCCGTTATTCTATTCTTCTCCTTTTATCTCTCTCTTTATACATATATATGTTGGCCGTTGTAACCTAGTGGTCATGGTCACGAACTTGAGGCCAGCGTCTTATGAGATCGAGCCCTAATGCCTCTTAAGAGTCGCAGTGTAAGGAAATGATGCTTGTTTAATATGTCGTTCCTCAAAATTTTCACGCTAGCGTGGTGTGGAAGTTAGGAGAGAGGAGAGACCCTCCTCATTACTTGACTATGGTTTAAAATCACGACATCTGTCACTAATAGCTTTCGTGTTGCTTTATAGTGTCATTAACAAATACTTACTCTGTACTATACCCTGATAAGACGATTGTGATAGAAACAGAGCTTCATTACTTACCAAAATAGTTGTTCTATGGCATAGTAACTGTGTTGGAATCGCCAAGTTAGGATTACAGTAAAAACATCTAACGCCTTTAATATTTTTGAGCATAACTTTCCACTAAGTCTCGAAATTCTCATGTAATATGGCGTGGAAATTTTTCCAGTGAGATACTAGTTTAGATATTTTGCATTTTTTCCGGGAGAATTTTTGTTATGTTTAATAGATTGTATTCTTTCCGAGAAGACCACTTTGTCGGAGTTGTAGGGTTAAATCTGCAAAACGAGGAAGTCAAGTATAGAAACAGAAGAGAGAGAGAGAGTAGAATTAGATTTATACACCGAGTCTTGTTTAGACTTAGACTGAAGTTTCAGTTTAAGGTTCTTATTGACAGAGATGTAAATTTTCCTAATAATTATTTCATTCTGTTACATTAAATATTTTATGGATTAGTTTTCCCCTTACATACAGAAAGTATACTTAGTTGATCGACCATTTATAGTATACGAGAATGAAGATTAAATTTAGAATTATGATAAAAGAGTAAAATTAAAGCAAAGAAATGAAAAATGTAATACATATTTTAATAAATAGGAAAAATAACGAAATTTATATTTTATGTAAATTTTAAAATTCTCTGACTTACAGTGAATGATCGAGTGCATATTAACGTTGTAATACAAAGCAACAAGAATGTTATTGGTGACGAACTTCGTAATTTTGAACCACGGTAAAGGGATCAGAATGACACCTGAATGAGCACCCACCTCCATGAACCTTTACAAAACGCCATCTAAAAGACGTTAAGTCTCAACATAAATACCGTGCATCAGACCCTCTATACTGCGGGACTCCATTGACATTAAAGCTTAAACTCATGACATGCTAGCCGTGAGTCCATGACCATGACCAAAAGCAACACGAGAGATGTTAGTGACGGATCTCCTAATTTTGAACCACTGTCAAGTGATGAGAACGACATCTGTGAAGTCTGACATCCTTCTCTTTGAACGTTTACATCACATTAACGAAAGGACAAAAATATATGAAACGCATCAGCCTCTCTATGCAGCGGGATTTCAGTGGCTCTCAAGTTCGTACTCATGATCCACCGGTTGAGAGTCAATGATCCTGACTAGAAGCCACACGAGGGTTTTAATGACAAACCTCTTAATTTTGAACCACTGTCAAGCGATGAGACGACATCTGTGTGAACTCTGACAGCCTTCTCTTCGAACACTTATACCACATTAACGAAAGGACAAAAACGATATATAAAACGCATCAGCCTCTCTACGCAGCGGGATTTCAGTGGCTTTCAAACTCGTACTCATGACCCAGTGGTTGCGAGTCCTTGACCATGACCAGAAGCCACACGAGGGTGTTTAATGACAAGCCTCTTAATTTTGAGCGAGAACGACACCGCCTGAACTCTGACAGCCTTTTATCGAACTTTTACACCACGTTAACGAAAGGATAAAAAGTCTCGACAGATAACACGCGTCAACTCTCTACACAGCGGGATTTTAGTGACACTAAAGCTCGAACTCATGACCCACTGGTTACGAGTTCATGAACATGACCAAAAGCAACACGAGGGTTTTTATTGACACATCTCTTAATTTTGAAACATTGTTAAGTGACGAAGACGACACCTGAACCAGCCCTTCCTCTCCAAATCTCCACATCACGTTAAGAAAGGATCTAGAGCCTCAACAGCTTTAACGGGAAGCAGCCTCTGCACACTGCGGAACTTAAGTGGCACCAAGGCTCGTACTCATGACACGTGGGTTACGAGTCCGTGACCATGACCACTAATCCACTACAACGGCTTGTCCGACATACAAATGTAAAATTTATATTCAACTTAAATATCAGAATCATTTACAATACATAAAATATAAATAGTAAGTGAAAGATAAATTTAAGATAGAGGAAATATAAATAATTTCAAGAACGGCTAGAATAATTCCTACATTAGATACAGCAAACGTGGAAAGAAATGTTAAACAAATTCGCATACCAAACCTGCGTGCAATTCACTCTTTATCGATATAATACCTCTATCAATTCCAATCTCTTTTATGCTACCTTATAATAAGAAAAATCTTTGTCATCTGGGTTCTCACTATTCTTACCAACTAGGACAACGAAGCCAGTTATCCTTCGTTCCTGAACAATTCTGAGGAAATGTAATATCGTAAGGCGCCATGTCTGCGAACCAATCAGGGTGGTTAGGCATTCGATCTCGATTACTAACGATCCCCAAACCGAAAATCCTAATCGATGCTTGTCATTATCGGGATGGGTGAGAAAGGGGGGGAGGGGTAGTCCATCGTCACGTGATCCCCACGTGCAAAAGATCGTAATCATTCCCTTTATACTGTTTTTCCCTGGGATGTCATTAATGGCACCTCAACTTTCTCCATTTAACCGATAGAGGCAGACGATACCGGGCATCATCGATATTAGATGACTTTATTATCGTTTCCCGGTAGATCGTATATCGATGGCCTCAATCGAAAACTGTTGCGAAAATCATCGATTGTGCCTTTCTTTAAATATATTACCGAGCTCTCTCTCTCTCTCTCTCTCTCTCTCTTTTAAAGACTATTGGAGAAGTTTGGAAAGGATAAAATTATTTCTTATACATATTTTTTTCCCTTCTCCTTCGTCTCTATTTTTTTTAAGTTTCCATTAAAGCTATCGTCCAAAGAATGATTGATGGTATTGGATAAACATTTTTCAGGAATTTAATCCTTAGAGCGGTTTTTTTAGAGGCGGCCCTGAAATGATTCTAATCTTTTTTTTTTTTTGTTTGTTTCGTTTTTTTTTCTTTTAAAGGAGACACGGTGCAACAGACTATTGGGGGAAAGTGCCGTTCTCAGGAATATTTAGTTTTTAAATCAATGGTAATATTAGATGGAATCATGTGAGGATTATCTCTGGAGACCCTCTCTGGGGGAGTCTGGATTCTACTATTTCTTACGGTTGGGTCTTATTTGATTTTGTATCGAATTCTTTATTTAAAAGAGTAGTGTAGCATTATTTAAGTATATTATCTTATAAAACAACTGTATAATATAAATGCTACAGAATTGAAATCATTACTTCTCTCTAATCATTATTTTATGAGTGCCTTTTTTGATCATATTATCCATGAACGTGATTTACTTTTTATGACAATAACATGCAAGATATTATATGTATTATTTCTCATGGGCTGCTTATTGGCAACCAAGATTTTGAAGACACGGCAAGTACCTAAAAATGAGAGCCATTTCATGGCGGTAACATCTAGTGGCGGCTCTCACTACAAAATTTTGAAGCTCAAATTAATCCTAATTCAAGATCTCCTCAGGTGCTGAATATTACCGTGATTTAATTTTGCCGAGAGAAAAAGAACGAAATTGATACTCAAGGGACCTTTAACATGCCACATAATCATATGACATGCTTGTTTACGACATTTACATCCAGAAAATCTATCGACTTCAGCCGGGATATTGAACTCGCAACCTTGTGTTTAAAAACGAGCTCGCTACCTCTGAACCAACTAGTCGACAAATTCTGATATATAATGACGTGGAAGTTTGGAGAGTGGGATACATCATCATATTTATCGTATTTTCTATTATTCAAATCCTAATGTATATCTACATCATCATTTTACTTACACCTATGTTTAATAGAACGTTCATGCACCAAACGATTTCTTCTTTTTCACTACAATTACCCTGAAACGCGTTACCTACAACCACCCCCATTCCATAATGAATGCAGGGGGAGCGTGCCGACAAAACACATAAGCCTCTGCACGTTCCTCTGGAATCGGACTTCATTCTGAAGCAGAAGGCAGGCGATATTTCCGAAGTATATCACTTCCTCGCGTGTCTGCGAGGAATTTGTCGCTCGTCGGGTGTTGCCACCACGAGAAGGGGAGTGCCGAAGACCTCCTCTCCTTCACCCTCAGAAGGAGATTTGTCTCACCAGATCACGCGCTGGGCCCTGGGTAACTTCTCCGTGGAATTGACTCATCCCGAAAGCAATCAGGATGGAAGCCAGAGACTGTTTTGCAATTAGAGAAGCGTGTTTGTAGTTGATTACGAGGCATTGTTTACATGCGCCCCTTGATAGTTTAGAGGCACCCGAACTGGCTCAAGGATAAGTGAAATAGAGTAAGCACGTAAGGTGATAGCAGTAAATTATGCAAGAGCTGAGGAATCGCACCTAGATTAGTTCTCAAGCTGTGCATAAAGTACAGTTTATCCACAGAAAAAAAATGCTTCTTTTATAAAATGAGCAGATTAGTCTATTAAACGCTATAGAGATTTTAAAGGATGTATTTTACAACAAGAATGAATGGGAGTTTTATTAAAATCGCACATAAAGCTGCATGGTGCTATCGGCGACGGACAACATAATTTTGAACAATGTCCAAAGGACGAGAACGAATACCTGCTCTATCACCTACCTCTCCTAACTTCCATACAACGGGATGACGTTTAAGTCTCGACAGATTTAATGTGCGTCGACCATTTCCACATGGCAGATCTTTAGCGGTACAAGCCTCGAACTCATGACACTCCAGCTACTAGACTGTGACCTTCTAAAAAGTAGAAAGATTTTAATATATATAATTCGAACAGGGGTGTAGATAGCACCGTATCAGCTGCATCAATGATACGGGACCCCAAACTACAGGGGCCCCAACATGTGTGTAACTACAGTCTAACTAACAGGGTTCTCATATCTAAAAAGTGTCCCCGGAGAAATTTTGATACAGGGCCCCCTTAGAACTAGCTACGCCAGTGAATTCAAGATAAATACATTTTATTATAGATATATTTTCTAAAACTTATGTCCGTCTGATTTAATTATCACACTGAAAATAAATGACTCAGTGTTGTATTATCACGGCATTTTATGAAACCTATTCGGAATGTAGCTCATATTTTTGAGTAACAGTTAAGTGATGAGGACGATGCTTGTGAGCTAGTACTTCACTCTTGAAAATTCCACGGGACCGCAGTGGCCTTGTGGTCAAGAGTTAGTGGTTGGCATATCATAAGTTGGAGCCTTAATGCCGTTGAAGACCTATTACGCAGGTGATACAAGCTAAATCTCAAAGTCCTCCCGATAGCGTTGAGTGGTTGTTTAGAGAGGGAGTGCCGGCTTAAGTTTCGTTCTTTTCATTTGAATAAAATTACGAGGTCCGCCGCCAGTAGCTTTAGTGCTAATTCCCTCGAAAATTTCATACCACCCTAAGGAGAGGTTTGACAGATTTAGCTTACAACATCCAATTCATTAGGGCAGCGTTCTCAAACTGTAAGCGCACCTCCCTTGAGGGGCATGATAACTCTACAAGGGGGCGCGAGCATATTGAAAAGTTGAAAACAGAAGGTTATTTAAAAATTATTAATTTACTGAAAGTAAACAAACAAAATACTTTCTGATATAATACAATATAGAATACACATTTACACTGATATAATGCACTTAAAAATGTATCACTACTATACATTGTAGGTTTTATTATTTTAATTTAACAATACTAAGCTAAAAATAAGTTTGATAATTATCAGTGACCCCATGGGCTTGCATTAACGCTTATCTTGATAATTTGTACGGTTTATAATTAATTTCTTAACTGCAGATTAAAAGTTATGCGATTTGCTCCCCTATGTCACCGTTTACCACGTAGACGAGCGTATGTTGATGTTTTTTTGAAAGGGGGAAAAGAAATAAATAAGCAAATCCTCTCTCTCTCTCTCAAATAAATAAACCATTCACAAACACTATCAAGGATCTTTTATAGCATTCCAAAGCCATCGGAATAATTTTATGGATAACACTGCACAGAAAAGATCGTTTTTTGAAAGACGTATATATATGTCCAGAAAATTAAGGCTTTGGATGAGTGAGACGTTTTATACGTCAGTGGCACATAAGATGTTAAAGCCGTATTGTAGCTTTAGTGTCAAAATACACTGGTGTGCAAAAATTAAGGACGAGACGGTTTTTTCAATATAACTTTGTACAAAAGCTTTCCAAATCAACACATTTAATACCGTAAGATCCCCAATACGTAAGGACATGTGTAATATGTAAGCAACACTTACTAAAAGAGAAATCAGAGGGATAAAAAGAAGCTTGATTGAAAAGTAGCAAGGAGCGCAATGCGACTGAAGGCCGAAACATCCCTGTGATGGGTGTCCAGCAAGAAACATCCGGTCTTTAGTAGGGGATATGATCTCCGCTGACTGCTAGGCAGGTTTCACAGCGTCTGCCCATGCTGAGAATGAGGGTGTCAATGAGTTGTTGAGGCATTGCTGCCCATTCGTCTTTCAGCGCCAATCGAAGCTCCCGAATCGTTACTGGTGGTAAGGTACGAGCTGCCAAGCGTCTGCCTAGAAAATCCCATACATGCTCGATGGAATTGAGATCCGGAGATCGAGCCGGCCTATCCATACGTTCAATATCCTCACTCTCTAAGAGCTGTTCGGCAGCTACTGTGCGATGACATGGTGCATTGTCGTCCATGAAAAGGAACTGCAGAACCATAGCGCCTCTAAAAAGACGCACATATGGAAAAAGAATCTCGTTACAATAACGGGTCCCGTTGACTGAACCTGCGTCGAAGATGTGAAGGTCTGTACGACTACCAAGCATGATGCCTCCGCAAACGAGAACACCGCGACCTCCATACCTGTTCCTTTCAATGATGTTCGAGGGATGATTGCGGCTTCCCCGCTCTCTCCAGATGAGTATGCGATGAGAATCGCTACTCTAACTGAATCTGCTCTCATCTGTAAAGAGTACTCGTCCCCATTAACTGTCTCTCCAATTCCGGTGTTCCCGGCACCACAGAGAACGTTTTCTCCGATGGGCAGGCGTTAAAGGTACACACCGTACAGGCGTCGTGCAAACAGACCACCACCGTGCAGTCTTCTGGCCACGGTAAAACGCGATATCGGTCGTCCAGTCGCCTGTGTCGTGTGTCTAGCGATTTCTCCCGCTGTCTGCCGCCTGTTTCTTCTGGCCTGTAAGACAATGTATCGGTCATCTGCGGGTGTGGTTCCTCGTGGACGACCACTACTGAACCCCCGGATAGCTGTTCCTGTAGTCTGAAATTGTCTCCAAAGTCGTGAAACGATGCTGTGAGCAATTCCGAAATCTGCAGCCACACTTGTCACACTGCAGCCTTCCTCCAACTTCCCAATGATTCGACCTCGGGTAAAAGCATCCAGATGTCGTCTAACAGATTGATTATTCGCCATTTCTCGCTGAGGCAGCTACTCGGTGTGATTTTAACTGCTATACGGCGTGCAATCTCTTTGCCAGAAATACTGATCTTACACCGACAACATGCTTTATACTACTCAGACACTCCCCCATTAGGTCTACCTGCATATCTGCGTATGTGCTACCGTACATCACCTTACTTAATCTCCTGATTGGTCTCTTTCTTTCCGCTCTGCCTCTTCGTTTAGCTGATATGCTAATTTTTCGACTTCGTCCTTAATTTTTGCACACCAGTGTATAGTATTATTGAATTCAATACACTGTTATTGTATGAGGGGGCGCGATGAGAAAGATGATTGAATAGTGGGTCGCGTATATTGAGAAATTTTGAGAAGCCCTGCATTAGGGGCATCAAGACTCAAGCCCATGATTCAAAGGAAATAACATTATCATGTGCTCGTGACTATGACCAGTTGGGGACCATGGTCAAATTATTTCCGAGGACAAAAACAAATTAAGAATATAATGCTCACACTTCCAATAATTTTTCTAAGCTATGACTTTAAATGTAATAGCGTTTATCCTTTGAAACTTGAGGTAGCTTAATTGTCGTGGTCACGAACTCGTGGCCGGTGTGTCATAATTCAATTATAGTGTGACTTTTTTAAAACCTCCCATTTAGTGAGGCTGATGTACGTTAAATATGCCACAGCTCAAAGTTCTCTTGGTAGCGTGATGTCCTAGTTTGGAGAGGCGTGCCAGAGCTAGGTGTACGCCTACGCCTGTCGTTGGCCGTAGTCTTGAGCACCATACAGGTGAAAGTACGATTTAGTTCAGTTCTACTCCAGTTTTGAGGGAGAAAAATCCTGGGGTAGGATCAGGGGTCTCTCACCTCTCATTCCTTTCCACCAACCTCACGAGAGGACTTGTGGCTCGACGGCTGTTTAATGTACCCTCATGCCGCAAATGCACTATACATTTACAAACATCCATGTCTTCACCGGGATTCGAACCCAGGCCCTACGGCACAACAACCAGCGTCGCTAACTACTACATCGGATGGGCGCAATTCACCAGTGTTTCCTTGTAGTGTGACGTTAATAAATACTCACTAACTCATTCACTCACTCCCTCACTTTTTTGTATTTGTGAGTAAGTAGTAACAATATATAAAAACATGCCTTGAGGAACGAGGAAATTAATATCTCTCTGAAAGAAATATATAAGAAAAAAATTGCATATTGTTCATGTAATAGTTTAATTATTTTCGCTCTTTCATAATTAATTAATCAATTTTTGACTTATTTTGTTAATTTTATCTTGAGAGTAAGCCAACCACTGTTCTCGAACTCATTAAGATAAGGAACTGCAATTTGATGGAGTCATCTATAAAAATATTCTGCTTGTAACATTTTGCTTAAAATACATGTTTAATTTAGTATATTTTAGTTTTTTTAAGTGCCTTATACATTGTATCATTTTAATTAACTGTTCTTTTGATATTTTTTTAAAAATGTACTACTTCGTTAAAAGTAGCCACTTTCTGATAACATTTGACACAAAATATAAAACTTAAGTAATTGACAACGATAAAACTTTTTAAATTATAATTAATTTTCATTTTAATTGAGAGGAATTAAAGTTTTATACTTGTTAAAATTTATAAAGGAGGGAAAAAAAAGAAACTCATAATAAAAATGAACAATAAATAAAATATAAGTGTGTGTGTGTATGATTATATAAAAACATTCACCAAAATGCTAAAATAGAACAATATTTTTTTGGGAAAATGATCTTTTGGTAAAATTAACTATATTTTTTCGTGACATAAAATTTGAAAAATTTAATAATGTGAACAATAAAAATAAATATGAAAATTTTCGATATTATTCTTTTAAAATTAAGAAAAAAAATTGGACTTAAATCTCTCTCGGAAGTTTTTCCTGTGTGTACGTCAAGTGTTGTATGCGAGGAGTAGCATTTTAAAATCAATTCATAAATTTTTAATTTTTTCTTAAAAAATAAAATTGTTTTTTTGTGGTATTTTTTTAGGGCACAAATCCTTTTCTACATACTATATGCGCGTACATTAAAACTCTAAAAAATATGAACACACACATCAAATCAAAGATTTTTATTTAAATTGTAGTATATCCCTTTAAATTACCTTGTAAAAATAACCTCACTTAAAATAGTAGTGATATAAAAGCACCTTAACTAATACTAGTCGCGAAATACGTGAGATTCATCAATGATTATTATAAGACGTTAGAACCATTAGAATTTCAAATATTACGTATGTGCAAAGTTAAGATGCAAACTGAGCTTCCAAAAGAGAATACATTAATGTAATATCCTCTCTTTATACCTATACGAATTAATACATTCATACTGAAGCAATATGCACCAGCTATTACTTCATTCAAATGTTCTATGAGCATAAAATTTACAACTAACGCAACCCCAGTAAAAGGTAATGCATGAATAAAAGTGGAAAATCTTAGACCTTTAACCATGATCTTACAAATAACTCTAAGCTCCAAATATTGCTTTTTAAAATATCCCAAAGGCATAAAATTAACATGTCGGAATTAGTCTACTAAAAGACAGTGTATGAATAAAATAAACTCTTTGAACGACCAGGACACACAATTCTATGCGCATTGATGATACTTATTCATTTGATAGGAAAACGAAGTAACCATTGTTCCAACAAATTATTCCAGCAGCTACTCCTTTTCTTGTTCGAAATGGGGGGTGACGGTGTCTTCCAGACGCCAGTTTCCTTTCCAGAGAATTGCCGAATCACCCTTAAATCTACCGATTTAACCATCCGAACACGGAATCCTTTCTTTAACGATTCGAAACTTATCTAAGGTTCTTCATTGCCGATTCTAGGGACGACGCCTTTTTAATGTGCATTCGCAATCCACATTAATGCTCATCCTCTCGTCTCATCAACCTATTATCAGTCGAACGCATTCCCCCACTGCCTCTCATGCACGCACCCCATTTAGGAACAGAGGGACTGCGAAAGTTCCTGTTCGAATTTACTACTCGACTATCGTCATCTATAATGATCCCATCTTTGCTCCACTCCTCTACTCTAATGGAGACTGGAGGTTGATGCTATAGCAGCATTAAAAGTACATTGGAATATCGTATGCAAATGACGCAGCGATGCCCCCTCACGACGACGAAATGGCTTCTGACTCCAACCACATTTGGAATTCGGAGAAAAAGGGGGAGGGGGCAAGTCTTTAATAACTCCCCCTCCTTCCAAAAGGGCATCTTATTAATCTGAGACATGAAGGATTTTCGATTTGGAACTTTTTTTTCATACCCCCAAACGATTACGGAATAGCAGTGAAACTTAATGAGGCCGATTAAAATGTTAGACGTTTTCCAATGAAGTCGTTTTGCTAAAAGGAAAAGTGTAGTTTTCTTCATTAGAGATATATTGCTTTGATAATTTGCGTGAAGTAGAGAACGCGTACGTTAAGGGGATGGATTAAGGGTTAATGATTAAAATTATCACTGCGATACCGGTTTTTTTATGAAGAAATAAGTACGAATATTACTTTTTACTGTGCATCACTGGATAGTTGTTAATGTGAGCCAAAATGTCAAGGCGTCAACGAGTTTTTTTAAAAGAATGTTAGTTTATGTTAAATGAGATTTTTATGGGCTTAATCTTGGTTAAACATTCACTGATTTCTAATTATCGAAATGAAGATAATACAGCACGGGATTTAAATAGAACGAATCTAAGAGTAATATAACTGTTCCAATCTTGAACCTCATTAAATAATTTCCATTAAAGCATTTAATATTCATTTGACTAGAATAGTGGTTCAAAAAGTTACTGATATTGAGATTGCTAATACATAATTAAACCTGAAAAAACGGTCTAATCCACAATCAATTCGACTTCAACCGCGTGGTGCTTGTCATTACTTGTATCTATCTAGAAAATTTAATTTAAAAAATTTTACTTTTTACTCCAAAAATTAATTTTTTAACACGCAAAATACTTTACTAGTTTATTTTGAATTTTATCATAATAGAAATGGGTTACAAAAATATTTTACTTTACAATAAACCCTTCGTTGACTCCGTAGCATTGCCCAAGCATCCCCAAATTAATTTTAATTTCCTATGGGATTCCTCAGTAGTAACAAGTACCCTATGGTAACGGAGGAACCACTTTGAGTACCTATGGATATGAATAATGTTTTAAGAAAAGCTCATTTAATTTCTAAATATTGTTGCGTAGATCGGCGTTCATGGATTTTATGATAACAAATTCAGAGAACAAAATAGTTCTTCAACACACCTATGCAATTTATTATTGAAAAACAATCCTTAAAATACTGGATACAGAACTAAAACTCGCAAAATAAATTCTCTCGCAAAGGTTCTCATTCCTTCTCCAGCAGTCAGACACAATAATCATTGAATAAAAAAACAAGTACACAATGATAAAGATTATCCGCAAGCAATCACTTGGTCGTAGACAAGTGAAATTTTCAACAGCTGAAAAGTAATACTGACTCAGTTACTGCAAGCGACCGCTATTTATAATCTTCACGGCTAACTTCGAGTGTTTTCTCGAAAATTCCGCTTCGTCATAGGCCATGATGTTATTGACTTTCCCAGAAATTTCGAGAAGCACCCATATGGTCGCTATCAAGAATGGTCACCAAGTTTGGTTGCCAAATTGATGGCAACGAGGCTGTATCACCAAGATTTCGCCAAATTCCCATTAAAACGCCCTTATAATGTAAGGGACGGCATTGCTTGCGAATATTACAGTTTTTAGCATAAAATAAATGCACGAAGAGCAATATTCACTTATTAAGCATCCAGATATAAATTATTTACACCATTTTACGATAAAATTGAGAATTAAGTACGCAAAATTCCTAACAATATCCAATCAGGTGTAATTTCTTGAATTGCCGAGAGAATATTTGAAAAGTTAAAAAGAAATCATCTTCGCTCCTTAAATTATCTTATAATCGCTTTTTAAATTTCTAACGAGACTTGCATGGAGCAGAACAATCTACGTGACTTGTTCAGGACTCTCCAGGACTCGATAAGTCAAATATTCTGCTAGTATCAAAGATGGCTTCTAATTTCCAGCCATAAACCTTACACGTGCTGTGCAGAAACTGTAGCCATCAGACTAAAAGCTACATTTCGCCATCGTGATTAGAGTAACATTTTGACCTTCAAGTGTGCTAGCTAATACCGTTTGCAATCTGAAATTCTGAATTGCTCAGATTAGAGCAATACTAAGCTACGAAACTTTTGTAATGAACCTTATTGTAAGTTTCTACATTAGCAAATAGGTCTTTTCGTTCAATGCTTATAAGGTAGCCGTACTGTAATTTTAAGTAAAGTTCAGAACATAACAGCTTTTAACTAGCTTTTCGGAACTTTCAAGTTTATTTGCTTTAAAAACTATATAATGAATCTAGCAATAGAGAGAATCAAAGAATCTAGGTACATAAGAAAATACCAGCTTTTTAAAGACCATGTTTAAAAGTTCTTAATACCTCGTACATTCTAAAATAATCTTTTAGGAAAATATACGCGCGCGCGACACATTCAGCTTGTATTGTATTTCACTCAAATAATATACTTTACCTAATTTATTTTCTCACTAGTACCGTTATAAAAATTTACTCTAAAAACTGTTTGCCTAATTGCTTTATTACAAGTAAAATTTCCACGATTCTACCAAAAAATCGATAATTTCTTTCAAAATGTTTTCAAATAAATTATATCTTTTCTTCGTTTATATATATATTTGCATTGCGAACAATCCCCCGCCAATTGCTTTTGTGTTCAATCAATGACAAATCATTATCAGAAATCAGAACTTTTTTTAAAATTTTTGTTTATATATCAACACAAATTGAATTATTTTTACAAATTGTGTATTGTTTTTAATTTCATAGTTGTTCAGAACTGACACAAATACACAGCGCATGTCACAAAAATAGCCCCTGACTAATTTTTTAAGGAGAGTTAAAGTAGACATATAAATATGTGGAGTTGCATAACAGTTTTCTATATTAAGATATAAACATCTTCAAACAACTTTGTCCACTTCGGCTAATCGTACAAAACGATTACAGTACAAGGCAATCTTGATTCAACATCTGTCCTTTATCCCACTCAACACCCACAAAACTCACCAATGCAAGTCTCAACACGATATAATGCAATAAGCTTGATTGTGAGAAAACTTAATTCCATTCTGTGCGACCACATAGCCCTGGTGAGATAAGTGCACAAGTTCTGAACCAATGTTATTCAATTGGACGTACAAACGGTAGAACGTTTCTCGCTAAGTAGACTTTGGGGATCCATTAGAGTGAGCTAGAGCATTTGTACACGATTCTGATATCTTTCCTATCCAAACAATACTGGGTGAATCCAGATTTATGTAAATTATCGATTTACACTGCTCGCATAGAACAGTCAGGTGCAGGTTAGAATTGCGACAAGTCCAGAGGCAATATGGGCAGACGGTGCAAATTTAAACATAAATGCGGGTAAGTAGTTTCAAAATGTTGATATATCAAATTGGTAAATACATAAAATATTGCTGGAATTGATAGATATATACTAAGTCCTACATATTAAAGGAAATGAAGCACAATTTTTGCTATGAAAAGTAATACAATAATTGAGATTGATATGATACATAATTAAACAAAGTAAATTCTTTATCATATACTTATGAACATTTAAATAAATTCTTATTATTTAAATAAATCCTAGCAAGAGATTTTTTTAAATAAACAGTATTAATTCGATTTGTCTATTACCTTTTTTAATTGTTTAAATTTAAGGACTCTGACTAAAAAACAAATTTCGTGTGATTTCGTGAAATTTCGGACTAAATATACAAAATAAGATACTTTAATTAAAAACAAATAAGAATTGATGTATTCTAAATTCCCTATCTATTTCGAGCACAAATATAAAAGTCCAGCAATCAATATAATTTGAATTCAAAAAAATCTCATGGAGATAAATGTTTTATTAAAAATAATTATACCTCTTGATCCTCCATATCCAGAGCACAATCAGCTCTTAAATAATTTCAATATAAAAAATTCTTAAAAGAATAATTTACACTTTTTTGTTTTAAAAATTATTTTAGTAATTATATTTAAGAGCTTTTGTTCTTATATAAAAAAAACTATCATGTATATTACTATTTAGATTTATATCTAAACTACGTGTTATATGTTGTTGTTGACGTGTACTTGATGAATACATTGATAAAAAAAAAGAATATTTAGATCACTCCGAAGCTGTTGAAGACAGCTTCGGCAACCTCTCAACCGCTCTATCAGGGAAGATCAAATCTTCTGGATCTTTTGCGCTGATCTTGAAAAGCCTGACTTAAATTGCTGGACAGCTGAGGATATGTTGTGGAGAGAGTTGAACATTAGGGCATTTTGGGCAATGATTTGTACGACTTCTTTGTCCGTCAGTTGAGATTTTCCTTCCTTTTACGTACTTTGTTCTAAGTCTAGTTATTATCGATGCTATTGTGTGGTGACTATTTAGAGCTGGGATAGAATATTTAAAATTATTGTTGATTAGTCATCGGCTGCCAACTGCATTGGCGGCTATGAGGGTCGTGAGGTTGGAAGATTGGGTGCAAGCTCTGTGGCAAGTTCATGGACTTTCTCATTACCGAGGATATTTACGTGGGCTGGTATTCATTTAGCGTGCAGGATCTCTCTTATGTGATGATTTTGTAGCATACGTGTGATATATATTGCTTATGTACTTTCACTGTTGATATTGGTTTATGCTTATTGTATAATTACTCTACACCGCATTAATATTGAGTTTTATTGTCTTTACTGAAGTATTAAAATAAAATATGACGAATATATTACTTTTTGACACTTTCATACTAATTTTGAAAAATAACTGTTAAATTTTAACAAAATGTTTCATTGGTTGATTGAAAAATGTTCATTATAGTCATCCAAATAATTAAAATGGGGGCTGTTGGTATCGAACTTAATACTTTAGAATAATGTTAAAGCTTGAAATAGAACTAACCTTACCAAACTTCTATATTACACCAACGAGAAGACCACGAACTACATTAAAGTACTCTAAGAAGAAGATAAATTTACTGCATGATTTGATAGTTAGTGAAAACAAATACTTTATTCCTCCTCCTTTCCAATTTTTAATAAGTGCAATTGAAATGCTGAAGTTTTTTGTAATGACTATATTTAAATTTAGAAACACTAATTGAAATAAGCTTATTAATTTTGCAAAATTGCTACATTTAGGAAGACGGGTTAACGTACCTTTTTATGTATTTGATCCCTAGGATTTTTTTAATCAAATACCCTGTTAATAATCACGATCTTCTGAGCAAACAAAATTCTTTGTTTTAATTAATTAGACTATAAAAGGGAAAACTATTGCAATTGAAGATATATTGCTTTGATGAGAAAAAAAAACCTTTGTACACTTTTTTTTCTTCAAGATCGCGATAGCTAACTACTAAACTCTTTCACAGCACCTGAACTATCAAAAAAATTAACATTAACTAGTGAACAATGTCGGGGGGTAGGAATGTAAGAGTTTAAATGTTCAATTATTCTTTATTTTCACCCTTCGGCTTTTCGACGGAACTCGTGTATAATGAAATCCTTGGACACTCGCCAAAAGGACCAAATAAAAAATCCTCTTTTTTTTTCTTTCTCTCTACAAGAGCCAGCTCCTCAATAATAACAGAATGCACCTTACCCTCCTTGAGCAGTGAGGAAAGCGATTTCCCTTTAAACGAAAGGGAAAATTCGCGACGATAAACTGAACAGGAGTAATGATAGCTCTCTAGAAATGCTGCTTGTGAAAAAGCTTGGAGAAAAAACATATATAACTTTCTCGCTACAATCGTTCTACTTAATGCGCTTCTCTCTCTCAGTCGTTTTATTAAAATTCTCTACTTCAGAACTACATTTTTCCCCTTTTAAAAGGTATTAAATCGGAATTAAAAAAAAAGAGCGAAACTGTTTTTTTCCCTCTTGGAGTATGAGAAGCTAAGGGAAGAAAGTAAATCTAGATGTAGTGTTGTCGTAACAATGTTTAAGACATGTAGAGGGAATTTTTTTGTTTCCTTTTTATTCCGCTCAGGGAAAAATCCTACCTCGCATTGAAAAACTGTTTTGAATAATTAAAATAGGAATGTGCTCTTTAAGGAAGGTCTTGTAGAGGTTGGAGCCGCAGGGCTTCTAGCAGGGGTTTCAATGACAAGTCTAATTACTTGAAATCTGAGTTCTGTTGAATAATGAAGAGGTTTTAAATCTAATCTTCGTTCTATTTTTTTTTGTTGTTCAGTTTTTGACTCTTTAAATTGAGAGTGCTTCTGTTTTTTGTATTTCAGATGGAAAAAAATGACTGTCGCTATTAAAAGAATATATTATCTAACAAATTGTATACTTAAAAAAATCTTGCCCTAATGTAATTTATCGTAGAGATTTCTGCTTTATTTTGCTATATCAAGGAGCTTTAGAGATTTATTCATCAAAAGTATGTTGATGTTATGCTAAAATTCAATAAAAAGCTTTGTGAAGTGTAAGTTAAACTGAACTATGCATTAAATTAGATTTTTAAGCACATGCGTTAGGAACATTGAAAACAAGTGTTGCAAGTCAAGATATGTAAAATATCCCGTTTGTTAAAAGAATTATATATTATGTTTATTCTATAAATAACTTAATATTAAACATTTGTTTGAAGCACACTAGACACATGCAGAGATTCCCAGTGCTTTAGAAATTGCGTCCCGTACGATAAATACTACTTTATTTTACTCAGATACTGTTTTGGAATGAATGACTTAATAAATATAAAGTCATGGAGTGAGATTTATTATATAAACACATAAATGTTCGTAATAGGAATATTTATGTTGAATTGTTGGTTGATTGATTGATTGAATATTAACGTCGCACTGTTCAGCTACACGAGGGCTTTTGGCGACGGACCACGTAATTTTGAACCATGGTCAAGTGACGTGGACGACACCTGAGCTGGCACCCCCCTCTCCTAACTACCACACCACACCAACGGGAGGACGTTTCAGCTCTCGACAGATTTAACGTGCATCGCTGCCCTACACGGCGGGTCTTTAGTGGTACTGGGCTCGAACCCGTGACAAAGCAAGCCACGGTCCGATACCTATACCACTCGGCTACCGCGGCCACATGTTGAATTGTTGGAGAAGAGCTATATGAAGAAAATATTTAACGGATGTTTTGAATAACATGATGGTCATTACTTTTGAAAAACACAAAATAAATTTACATACATTTTCGGATAAATGTTTCTTGGCAACATCAGTGTGATAAATAATTATAAATAGTGTGAAAAATGTGTAATGTTATAAAAAAATGTTTATTTTTGCCATTTTAAAGTATTATGTTTGACTTTCTTTTAGCTTGATTTGTTTTTTTAAATAGAATAAAAAAGTAAAAAATATTTTATTGTAGACTTTTAAGATTTTTTAAAACTAAATTATTTAGAATATTTTTTAAAAGAAGTAGTTATAAAATTCCATGCGTTTATTTTGATACTTTTATGCAATTTTTTGTTTTATATATAAGCGGATGAAAATTTTATTGCGAAATAAATTTCTCTAATTATTCTGAATGATTTAATATGGAAATTTTAAGTATCTGTTTTCTTTGTAAAAATATTTAAAAATTCAAACTAAAAGGAAGACATGGGTTTATTAAATTAAAATATAATCGATGAATATTTTTCGAGCAGAATATCACAAAAGTGAGTCCCTTATTAATCACAAATAATGATTCATGAAACATATACTAAATGCACATTCCCATATATTTATAGAGTGAGTAAGCGTTTGTTAACGTTGCACTATTAAACAACACAAGGACTATTGGCGACGGATCTCATACTTTTGAACCAAAGTAAAATGTCGAGAACGTCCAAATTACCATACCACGCCAAAGGGAGGATGTTGAAGCCTTGACAGACTAGCAAAGGTCTCCTCTACACGGCGGGTCTTCAGCTGCACTAGGGTTCGAATTCCTGAGACGCCAGCCACAAATCTGTGACCATAACTACTAGGCTACTACAGCCACAGATATTCTCAGAAAATGTGTTAAAAAGTTACATTCCGAAGACATATATATAATATGTTGACAACTAGGAATTACAGGTATGAAAATGCCATAAGGAAATTATTAAGAAAAATTATTGAATCGGATGAACGTGATTGTTAAAAACCTTTTAGTTTAATTAAGTTTACCATCATGTCCTTTACTTTTTCTAAGAACATGATACCAGTTCTTAAACTTCTGAAATGATAAAAGTTCATTTTAAATTAAAATAAGACAGTTTTCCATCTATTTTATCATTGTTTCTTTTACTTCTTCAATTCAAGTATCTAATTAACTACTTTATTTAAGAAAAAAAATCCTCAAAAATACACCTGAGAAAATTTTAAAATATTCAATTTTCCCCCCTGAAGTCAAAAACAGAACAAATATATATTTGAATGCATGATTTTCCCACGCAACAGTTGCTGAAGTGACAGAAGTTTTCGATAAAAATATTTCTTCCTCCCTCTCCCCACAGAAGCCAAATCCCCTTTTCAGTTTTGGTCAAAATAAAGATGACGGTTCTTTGCCTTAAGCCTTCTTTTGTCTCTACACAGATGTTATCGCCTTTGCTGTATTCAGTGAACTATATTTGACGCGCGTCCTTTTGGTCTATCTCCTTCGTATCGCGAAAAGCAAAAAAATCGTGAATATATATAGCAAGAAAGAATTGTAAAAACTTCTCACTTTTCTGTTTGTTGAATGCATAATGCAATGCATTCAGAACAGTGTTCTTCAGACACTTGAATGGAAAAGTTGATACAAGTTGAAAGACGTGTTAGATTTCCTTGATATGGATCTCGTCTATTGTATAAGAATGTCATGCTTTGAATTCAGTGTCAACATACCTTTCATATCATATCTGGTTACAAATAATTTTTAGTATATATTTTATTCAACTATTCCGATATATGGAATGCATATTTCTTTCGTAGGCATGTACTTTTTATTGAATTTGAAGAAGTTATATAAACGTATAGGTTTATGCCGGTTACAAAGAGGACACACAATCTGCATTAGCAGACAATACTTTCCAAAACCTCTTGTTTTTTTTTTGTACCGTTCTTTTCTATATAAATATAAAAAGAAATCATATTTAATAGAACACACCTCACGCTTATTTTAATAAAGTTTTTAGAAACAAAAATGTGTTAATGTTTAAAACAAAGTTTTTTTTAAAAAAATTAAACGTTTTTCCTTTAATTGTTGACTAAGCTGTTTTAAAAAAATGTGCATGCATAAAAAAATGAATTTCTTATTTTATTTAATTATTTATTATCAAAGTATTTCGTAAAATTGTTTTATGGTGTAGTTTTACTTCCTTCTGAGATTCTATTATTAATGAATAATTCATGAACTTATTGATCATTATCAATTGTGGCGAATAATTCGGTTTTGTATATTTAACATCTGCAACGTACGAAGGTTAATGGAACACCCACACACGTATACATGGTCGTGTAGAATTCGACTGACGAATTTAGAGGGATCATAGTGGGCATCAAAAGAATGAAAAAGTATGATGCATTGTCTGTACTATAATCCTAATTTATGTCAAAAAACATTTTCCTACTTATTATTATTTTTTTTTGGTCATTATTCTTCAACTCTATATCACAACCTTCATACATGTTTTTGCAATCCCCCTCCTAAATGATTTTAGCGGCTCCACTTTTTATACCTATTATTACCCCACTAAATTTACACAGATTGAGTTCGGCAACACCTTTATATTATATATATATATACATATATTTACGCGTCTTAGAATCAAAACCCAAACAATTGTTGCATGGTGGAAATTGTTTCTACCCCTTTCAAATGGAGGTATGATGAAACCCGTCTGGCCACTTGCAATCAATCCTATTCCGCAGTTAATCTCGAGTATTCAATCTATCATAAACATCGTTGTCTGCTCGTTTTTAGGAAAGATTTGTATACGCTTTCTTTTAATCACCTAAACATCAAATATATCGGTCATATCATCAAGATGAGTTCGCTGTGAAGCAAGTACGAAAATGAGAGGCAATTCTACACGCAGAAAATACTGAAACAGAGCAGTGGCCTTTGAAAATTTGACTCGCGGATGAAACAAATATACATTTATGGCGTAAACAAAACGATATAGTTTTTATTTGTAAATGCTTAACAGAAAGTCTGTAATAATTCTTTTACATTCTTCTACGATACATTCTTTAAAAAAAGTTGTAAAAAATGTATTAGATTGCACGGGAATCGATGGCGATACCAGAAACAATTCCGAAGTTAGCTGTGACAATATGAGTGACAAATCATTTTTGATACTGACGGTTAGAGTTCTTATAGGTGCATGTATATGTATTTAAAAGTTTTTAATATTGAAAAAATAAATTAATTATTAATTTCTTATCATTTCTCATTAAAAATTTCTTATAATTCCTTAAGTATTGGATAATGCTGAACCTTTTACATAATTTTTTATCTTTTCTCAAAACGTGTAGAAAATTTCGAATGCGGCTTAGAATCGATGATATCTTAGGTTTTCCTATACATAGGAGAAAAGCGACTCACTCACTCCTCATTTCACGATTTCCGAAACTTTTAGACCTTATACTTCAAATTTGGCACGCCTTTTATTGAGCAGAGATCTGCTAAGAAGAGGTTTGAGGAAACCGACGCCCCAAGAGAGTTTCTGAGTCATTATGGATAAAATTTCCATTTTTGAGCTATTAGATCTACAGACAGAAGCATGTTCCTTTTAAATAGAGATTTGCTAAGACAGAGTTTTACGGAAATCGATCGACGAGAAGGATCTTCCAGATAATTTTTTTTTATCTTGAATTATATGTTAGATACCTGCTGGCTTTAAATTTGGTGTTTTTTGTTTTCCGAATTTAGAAGAGATTCGCAAAGAACGGGTTTTACGGTAATCGAGTCCTAAAGGGAAGGGGATTACGTGTTGGTTTTAAAGGTAAAAAAATAAGTAAAAATTCAAATTGACCTTTTAAAATCAAAAGGCAAGTGATATATGAATGTTTTTTAATGCTATTGAAAGCCTAATGTGGTATAAGATATTAGATGTCAAATCTCAAAAGCAATATATAGTCACAGAACATCATGAAAACCCAGTGAAGCGGTTGGGTAATGGATAGTATATATCAGGGGTGGTGATCCTTTAAGGATCAACGTGCCGTTTTTCTAAAGAAATGCTTAATGAGGTATAGACGTGCCATCAAATAAATTTGACTCATGATTATTGGGAAAATAATAAAAAAACACTAACACAAAACTCTTTATTTACTACAGAAAAATACATTTTGTATTTAACAGTAGTAAATGTCTTAGTTAAACGTGTCTAATTCAAATTATATAAAGGTACATTAGTGGGAATTCTGCTGTTGCAGATTAGGTGACAAATAAATTATATTAGGATTGGGTAAGATGTTACTTTTAGCAGAATGCATGCTAAATCGGAGTGATCTGCCAACTGGGGGGTTTCCAAGCGAACCTTTAATGTTGTTCATCTCTGAAAATAATGACTCGTAGGCATAGGTCGATGAAAATATGGCTAAAGTAGCATTAGCCTACTTCTTCAAACGGTAAAAAGTAAATGGAATAGAAAAATTAAGGTTTTCGAAATTTCGTTACTGGCATTTTTACTTATATAGCTTGTGTGTTAATCTTACTGTTTCAATCAATTCTAACTTTCTCCTTGTTTCAATAAATTTTTGAATCCATATTGAACTAGACTAAAAATCAGTTTGTTACGTTTCAAGTTCTTCAATTTCCAACCAATCGAATTGGGGAAAGTTCAGTTTGTCAAATGATGTCACAGTAGAGTACAAAATAAACTTGAGTACATTTCTGATGATTTTTTGAGCGTAGAAAATCTCACTGAAAATTCCTGGATTGAAGAATCAATCGTTGTTGATCGTTTATATCGGTGGCGTGCCCAAAATATTGTTTCGCGTGCCAATGGCTCGCCATCCCTGGTATATATAGTTGTGTGTGTTTTTTTGTGTGTCTGTGGGACATAAAAAAACTTTTTTCTTTATCATAAAATGTTTCCAAAACTAAGCAAAAAGCAATTAATAATTACGAGTAATTAAGGATTTCAGGGGTGTTAAATTACTCTAGAGGTCTGAAAATATAAACGATTTTCAAACGGGTCTAATTCTTTTAAATTTAAACTAAATTATTCGAATCTTTTACACGTTATTTATAATAGAATGGGGTTTCAGAAAAGTATAAAATGTTTAAAATATAATAATAATTTTAAAAGTCAAAAGCATAGGAAAATTCTATAAATAGTAAGTATTTTTTGCTTTGCGCACGCTATTTTCTAAAATATTAGCCTCTGATGTATAAAACTTTATAGAATTATACAATGCATCATACTCTTTAAACCATACCTAATGTTGGTATTATATATCTTTTGTATTTCAAAACATTTGTAAAAAACTGCAATTTTTTAAATATTTTTTAAAAATGTATTTTTTTATTTATTAAAATATGTAAGCTATTATTCTATTTATATAAAAGTAGCTACAAAGTAATAAGAATACATTTGTCTTTATAAATCAACTTATATAGCTAGTAATTAAACCTACTCTTTTAGAAAATAGCATGCGTGACGTAAAGCTTAATAATCATTTTTTATAGAAAAGTTTCTTATTTTCATATGCTTATAATTTTTAAATTTATCATATTTTAAACATTTTATACTTCTCTGAAGCCCCATTCCTGTATAAATAATGTGTAAAATATTCGATTTATTTCATTTAAATTTAAAGGAATTATACCTGTTTGAAAATTGTTTATATTTTCAGACCTCTAGAGAAATTTAACACCCCTGAGACGCCTTAAAAATTAGAAACAGTAATCTGAGGGAAAATGCAAGATGAATTTTAAATCCGTGGTTCGTATTTAAAACTAAAACAGTTGCGATGTGAAAAATAGTTGAAAAAGGGATAAAGATGCATACGAGGGTAACTCTGAAATTTTTGTGATACATGCAGACGAGAAGCTATAAAAAATTAAAGGTTTAATTTGAAAATACAAAGTATTTTAATGCAGCAGATGATTTTTAACTACTGACTATTTTCAAGTTGTTGAGCGTAGAATAAAATTTAGACAGAAGAGAAAATGGAGTTGTGTGTGTGAGAGAGAGAGAGACGCGAGAATATTATTGTGCTATGATTTTCTATGATTATAGCGGGATTATATCAAAGTGAATGCGTTCAACGGCTGAAATTAGCATTTGGTGATTAATCTCTATGTCGTGCTATTGTATTCAGATGGTTTAAAGAAATTTGCAGTGGTCACACAATTCACTTCAGGATGAAGAACACACAGAAAGGACACGGTCGGCAGTAATCCAAATAATGTGTCTGCCATACGAAAAATGTTAACGGATGAAAATCGCTGTAGCTACCAAATGATACAGAAGGAACTTTGGATCCGCAGCCATATACAAAACTATTCATGAAGAATTACATATGAAAAAAGTAGCTTAACGCTGGTTTCCCATTAATCTAATTGAGCACCCAAAAAGGAGCCAGTCAGAATAAGTACAAAAATCCCTTAAATTGCTAAGCGATGGCGGCCACTGCAACATTTCTTAAATTGTAACGAGTGATGAAACATGCAAATCGTTTTTTGACGTTCCAACTAGTCAAGAAAACAAACTATGGGTCTTTGTGTGAAGATGATCCTACGCTAATAGAGGTGAAAATTCAACGAGCAATAAAAAGGAATGTATGTGCCGCTTTCTTCAGAAGAGCGAAATTGGTCAAACCATCAAGTTAAAAGGACTGAAAACAGTAACAGCAAACTGGTATATTGCTAAATTTCTTCCAGAAATTCTCCAAGAAGGAAATGTTAGGGGACTAATGCTTCACCATGACAATGCTTTTTCCCATACGGCCGGATTAACAGTTGAGTTTCTTCAGCAATAACAAATCAAATCAAAACAACATCTGGAGAATAATATGGATGAATCTATGTGTGCTTTTAGTTATTTTTTAATTTAAAAAAAAGAACTTACGCGGACTTCGCTTACATTCAGAAAAAGAAATCGATGAGGCTATAAATGCATTTTTTTCATCAATTCCAAGAAATGAATGGTTTGAGGCATTTAATCGGGGAAAAATTTGTCAAAAAGGTGTATTGATGCTGGAGGAGACTACTTTGAAAAAATTGCTAAAATTTTGTAAGTATAACTTTAAAAACTTAGATGTGTCTCAAAAATTTCTAAGTGATCCTCGTATTCACAGGTTTCAACATTTTTTCTCTAAATTTTGCTTCAAATTTTGCTTTTGTTTTAGGTAATTCATTCATAAGAAGAAAAAAAAATCATTAAATGCCATAAAATTTACCATTTATTTATTACAAGACAGAAAAGTAATTATATTTTGCGTGCTAATGATAAATTAAGTTGAAACATTAAAAATAGTTTGTATCCGACACTGATTTACAACTTGCGAATATAACCTAACAAAAATCTCTACTCCAATACAATAAAGACTCAAAGCAAGTTGCAACCTTTTTCAATCATTTGACTAACCTTTCCAGTTAAAATGGAAAATAAAACTAATTTAATAATTTTGCACGCGAAACTGGAACCCCTCCAGGAGTTGGTGTGGATTATATCGTGCAGGAAACCGAAAACGTCCCCGCCATTAGTTCTCCACCCGAAATAGGACGCCTGCTAATTAGAGCGGGGTTGTTTGGAGTCCAATTTGTACTGGGATAATTGGGCGAAATTATTAACAACCTTTGCTGGCCAAAAGGCCTTTTCTCTCTTCAGTTTGGCTTCTTCGGCATCAACTGGGGACAGCCCCAGGCACGACCGGGAGGTGGCGAAGTTTGAAAAGGGTCTTGGCGAGGAAATGGGCCATTTGGCACAAATTAAAGCGGGATTTTCGGGACTTGCTCAATTAGCTGGTTGCAAACATGCTCGTGAAATGAGATACATTGGATAATTTTGGATCTTTTGTTTAGTTTTCGGTCGGGAAAATGATTAGGGAAAGGGTTAACCCCTCCGGAACCAGAGAGAAAAAAAGGGAAACAATTAGATGACGATGTTTTAATTGGGACGATTTCAGATTAAGCCGAGTAGGTTTTGAAAAAATAAAATACAGCAATATCAACTTCAAATGTAATAATTGAACCTAAATGCTGAATGATTATTATAATGTAATTACAATTGAATAAATAAATTATTTAGAATAATTATTTTTAGTTTCTTGTTGATTTTTTTGATTCTATCATGTTCAAAACCGAGGTTTTGATCAGTGATGATAGAATTGTAATTTTGAGTCTTATTAAACTAAAGAAATAACAAATGAACAGCATTTTTATTGCTTTTTAACATTTTGATTCTTAACTAAATATGATTCTGCATAAAATACAAATAATATAGCCACAAGCTTTGTAATTATCATCTAATATGGTACAATGATGTCTAAACATCCTGAATACTTGATAGAAACATGAGCATTTTAAGGAATGGAGAAATGATCACGAGCCCAGTTTCTCGGAGGGAGGGAGGGCTTGCCTCTCTCACATCTCATCCTCATTAAGATCGTGATCCGATTAATTTTAATCATCATATGTTATTCCTCGATATGTTCTTAAGGACCGCAGGTGGGGCCTAATTTTAGATATAGGCCCAGGGCCTCAATAAATCTTAAAATGTCATTGCATAGATATATTTCAAGGAGTGAGATACAGCAGTCCTAATCTCACGACCCTCTAAAAAACCCGTGATTAAATGTCTACTTAACCAGCCAATTTGAGCTCTCTAATGTAAATATACTCATGGAAAAAAAATTAGCGCACCAAAAAGGAGTCGTCAAAATGAAACGAAGTTTTACATACGTAATTACTATCTTGATATAAGTAAATAATTAGAAGAAAGATCAAGAAAAAGGATAATTTATTTCAGAGAAAAAGGCACAAGAAAGGAGGATTTAATACTCTGTTGAACCTCCTCTAGCACAAATGCAAGTTGCGATACGATTGGGCATTGAGGCATGCAAGTTCTGTATGATGTCTTGGGACATTTCGTTCCATATTTGCTGTAAACTTGCCTCTATTTCGTTCAAAATCGAATGATGCCCAATTCACCGTCCCAGATGATCCTAGATATGCTCGATTGGAGACAAATCTGGGGATCTTTCAGTCTAAGGAAGGATAGTAACAGTGCGGAGACAGACAGTCTTATGATACCCTTGCTGTGTGAGACCGAGCATTGTCTTGCAGAAAAATGACTCCTAGGAGCCGTTACATAAGTGACAACACATGTTCTTGCAGGATGTCATGGACAAACCGCTGGGCTGTCATGGTGCCAGGGATCGATACTAGGGGTGACCGTGTATTGTAGGCAATGGCACCCCATACCATCACACCAGCTGTAGGAGCGGTGTGTCACTATAAAGCAAAGGCAGGATTGAGGCGTTCACCACGGGTCTCCACATACGAATACAATTGTCATCACTGCTGAAATTGAATCTGGATTCGTCGCTAAAGACCTGGTTCCATTCCGCTGCAGTCCAATTTCTTTGTGTAGCCGCGGTAGCCTAGTGGTATAGGTATCGGATCGTGGCTTGCCTTGTCACGAGATCGAGCCCAGCATCACTAAAGACCCACCGTGTAGGGGAGCGATGCACGTTAAATCGCTCGAGAGCTCAAACTTCCCCACGTTGGTGTAGAGAAGTAGTTAGGAGAGGGGGGTGCCAGCTCAGGTGTCATCTACGTCACTTGACCATGGTTCAGAATTACGTGGTCCGTCGCCAAAAGCCCTCGTGTATCTGAACAGTGCAACATTAATAATCAATCAAACAAGTTTCTTCGTGCGTGGCTCCCCCCGAAACGGAGGCGTCGATGGTTGGGCATCAAGGGGAGAGCACGTAATGCGCGCGGCGATCCCAAACGTCCTTCAGCCAGTCGCCTCCGTATCGTACGAGAAGACACAGGAGCCCCTAGTTAAGGTGCAACCTGTGCCTGGATGGCGACCGATGAAGCAGTGGGCTCTACACGTGATTTCTTAGGATGTGGTGGTCTCCTCGATGACAGGTCTGTCGAGGGCCTCCTGAGCCTGGTCTTCGTGTAAATGCTATTTCTCGGATCCACTGGTCGCAACACCTCCTCACAACATAATCAGAGCAGACTAATTGACGAGCTGCTCGACCAGCTGACCACCCAGCTTCAATCATGCCGATGATTCTTCCCCTTCATCTGAATCTGCGACAGCTGCTCATATTGTCTTCGAAAGCGGCATAATGGCATGATTACCTCAGCTCTTTCTTTGTGAACGATTCAGCACACTCAAACAAGCTTTGGTTACCTGTTTTATACTTTACGGAGGACGATGCTAAACGTCCTCTTCCGGCTATACGTAATGTGTAATCAGGCTGCATTTCTAATCATTTGTATATCTCTTCGACATGCCAAGTTTCGTTACGATTCCACGATTATATCTTGGTGCGCTTATTTCTTTTTGTTCATGAGTGTATGTGTACCTTGGGATTTCTACTTTTATTTATTTTTAAATCAGAATAATTAAATTTCTCAATTTATTTATTGAAATGCAACTGATTTAAGTAAAGTAATTGAGAAAGAAGAAATTCTTAGCATTAACATTATTTTCAATAAATCAAATAGAAGACGGACACTTAAACTTTCGGCTGAATACTGATTTAGTATATATGTTACGTGTTAACAATTTTAATGCGCGGTAATCTTGCCTAAAATCACTCAATAATCGCTTAGATAAAATAATAACGATTGGAATTATTAGATAAACCATTCAGCTACTCCGTAATATAAAAATTTAATATTTATTATTCGTCGTTGATCTCCTGGGTATTACTCTACCTTAATCATTTTAATTGTGATCTCAATTTAAATATAATTATTGAAAAACCTTTTCATTACTGGCCCGAAATTAAGTTGAGAAAATAAGAAAATTAAAGAACTTCGCAATTTAAGTCATCATCACGGTAATACAACGCACACGTGGATATCAAGAGAGTTTTCAAATAACTTGATGATAATCTCTTTGGAAAATAACAATTACTGCGAATGATTAGTTCAAAATGCATTAAAATGTTATTAAAATTTGATTTAAGGTATCCCCCCGACTAGTTTAAAATCACCATTTTCATTAAAAAATCTAAATTTTTTTATAGTCTATTTTTGTAGCCTGTTTAATAAGCTTTCTAAAACTATCGTACTTTTAATTCTGAGTCAGTTAGAAAAAAAGTTATAGCTGTTTTTGTTTGAGGTAGTTAGCCCAAATCGAAACCGGAAGTGTAGTTTTTATGTTGATTTTAACCGGCAAAATAAGATTTTCAATCATTTAAAATGTTTTAAGAAATTCTTTTTATGTTTAGTAAACTTTATTTCACTTTATAAATGTTTTAATAGATATATTTTGAGTTATATTTATTTTCAATTAAATTAAAGTTGTCATGTCAAAAACAAGACCAATGAGGCCAAAAAAGAAGAGATTTCAAGAGAGCAGTATTTGTTGGAGAAACATCGATAGAGAGAGAAATATCAATGAATCTTCCAATTTTAGTCATTAATCCTATTAAAAAGACTTATAAGGAACTTTGCGATCAAAATCTCTTAAGAAAATGTCTTCACGGGAAAGCTCAGAACTGCAACGAAAGTCTTAACAATGTCGTGTGGAGTATAATCTCGAAAGAAAATGTTGTTAAGCAACAAACACTCCTTTTAAGAAATTATATCGCAATAATACTTTTTAATTCTGGGTTTGGGGGTCTATTACCTCTTTTTCAAAAGTTAGGAATGAAAGTATGTTTTGAAATGAAAGGATATTTTTAGTACTTCGACAAAACGAGAATTGTTGATTCTACGAGGCATTCTAAACCAGATAAGTAACTGTCACTTAAAAAAAGAAATACCCTTCAAAACTATAAAAGTTTGAAGTATGAGGTACAGGGAGACACAACATAAAAATCTGGAGAGTTTTAATACCTTCCTAAATCATTAAAAAGTTTTATTGCAAACATAAAACTCATTTTGCATTTTGTGAAGAATGTTATTTTTGAACACGGTAAGAGTGATATTTCTTAAAGTAAATGAAATATTCTTATGAAATTTTTTAAGTTTGTTAATTGTATTATAATGAATAGTTTCTGCTAAAAGCTAAGGGTAATTTTTCAATTAAGGTATTTTTTTTATGTAATTTTATATGAAAAAAAAGTTTTTAAGAAAATTCTGGGTTTTTTCATCTTGAACACCTGTATTTCATAATTTTACCATAGAATTTGAGCTTTTTAGTATAAAGCACAGTTAAACGTTAAAAAATTGTCTTCCTGAAAAAGTTTTATTTTTTTGCGATATATATATATTTTTAAGAGTTATTTGCAAAAGAGCAATTTTTTGTAATATTTTGGTAGAAATTTCTCAATATTTTTAAAAATAAGCTTTTAAAAATTTCATCTTTCTGTATTTTCATAGAGAGTTTTGCAACATACTTAATTAAAAAATAACAACTGAATGATTATTTAAGTTATATTTTAGAAAATTGTCTCCGAACCCAGTCGGATGCCTTAAGAAAAATATACTGATAATTAGGATGCAGAGATGGGCCGCTTTAATTAAAATTCCTTATATTCGTCCTGATAGATTTTAAAATTTTGTCGTTGAATAATTTTGCCTTCATGTCAAAGTCTAAATGTTTAGATTGACAAAACAAAACCTGTAATTCATTTTAATGGAACTAACTAACATTCTTTCATCTCTTAACTGTCCCTGGAATATATATCCATCTCGCTTCACCGGTGCTTCGAATGACCAGATGTGTGTACACGTCTTTCCGAAATGCGATTCTTTTTTTCCGCTGCTATCATTACAACTTATTCGAACGTTTTGGAACACGATAAAAGGACCTTGCCAGTGTTTTTGAAAGATTCGCAAAAAATCAATTACTTCACAGAAAAATTTACTTATTTGTGTTTCTCTCTTCCCCCTCCTTCTTTTATGCTAGGATTTAGGTATCACTATCTTTAAGTCTATATCTAGCCATATAGCTTCATGAGTGAGTGAGTGAGTTAATATTAACGTCGCACTGTTCAGCTACACGAGGGCTTTTGGCGACGGACATATAGCTTCATGAAATATCTATCGAAGTGGTTGGTTAATGGCTAGTAAAAATAAAGAAATAAAAATGAAATTATCGATGACTAAATGGCTACATAGAACTTTAAGGCTCAGTTTATTTTCAAGTCTTTCAGACAAGATACCAGATTTAGATTAAAAATATCATCTCATACATCAATAGTCTTTAATTAAATATTTAGTGGACTGTAATTCAATGAAATCACTGACTCGATCGAATATCAATCTTGGCAATTTGAATCACGTAAATAAAACTTCGTCTTTCACCAGTATACAGCCAGAAAATGCCCACAGCTGAACCCACACAGTTGAAGATCAATCCAAATACAAAGAATCCCATCATACAACTTTGGTGTGTGAAACTTCACAGGCATGTTTGCACGTAATTAGCTCAGCGAAAACGGCGTGTGTGCAATCACAATCTTATTCCACTCCCAATTTCAAGATTCCGTTTCACCAATGAGTGCTGGGCAAATTGACTCTGCCCTTTTGCTTAATAAATAAGGCACCCCATCTTCTGATTCCACAATTTTTTCCTTCTTTTCACCTTCTTGAGCAGAGTGGATCATAAATTATGCATAAGGCACAAACACATTTACGTGTAAAATGGGATTTTTGGTGGCTGCATTTATTCATTTCACTCTTCCGCGCTTGGCCCCTGTGATCTGTCGGTCGGTCATCAATTTGGTGATGTTTAAAAAGGCACCTTTTCTTCTTTGGATGGCTGATATTGGTTTCGGAGGCATTAGTCCATGGAAAGGCATTAATTCTAAAAATTAATCCCCTCGGCCCATAACTGGGGGATGGGGAAGTTGTTTGCCAACTTGTGCTCTTTGGCCTTTGGCGGTGAGGATGGAGGCAGCTGTTGGAGATGCCATAAAAGCGTTTTAGAAGAATATATGAGGGAAAAGAATGGGGAATTGGTTTCGGAAAGATGCGCTTGAAAAGGTGATGGATGTGCTTTGAGCTGCTGATTGATGTGGAGGAGAGAATTATGTGTGGACGTTGTCGTGTGTTATACAATTGGGATAACACGGTTGATTGTTTTAAGCAAGGTACATCAACACTGTGACGTACCGAGAATGATAAATAAATTTACGCTGTATTTTAGCCGCTGCTATCTGACTGGCCATCTTTAATGCGTCACCTTCTCTATCCCTTACCATTCTAGTTTTCTTCACCCTACAATCTGAAGCAGTCACGATTGGCTATCTTGTCCCTGGTGAAATTCACTAATTTTCTATGGTTGTAATGTTCGCTTCAAACTTACGTATTATACCGTCGATCGATTTCGCCAAGTCAAAAGACAACGCCAAATTAAAACATGTCACCAAATGCTGTTATCTTTTCTGCACATGCGAGGAAACAAATTCCCGCGTATACTGCTTCCATATTAGCACATTGACAAATAACGTGGCGAAGGCTAAGAATAACGTATTTTAAAAATAAACACGTAACTTTAAGTTATAATACACCAAAACGCTGTATTTGCATTTGAAATCACGACAAAAGAGCTGTCTTCTCGTTGATTACGCTACATAAGTTCGTATAAATAATCTAACAGATGTTGCGAAGATTCGCGATGTTTTTTGTCGTTTTGCTAAACTAAACAGTCATTCGGGTGCTTACGTATCATACTGATATACTCTATTGCGCTATTTTTTTTAGTAAATAGACCCACATTTTTAATCGTTTTCTCAACAAAGTTTATGAAGATGAAAAGTACGAATTATGAATAATGATATTATTTTCGAGCATGCACAATCAGGACTATTGTGTTTTAATATGCATGGGAATGATTCAGCCTATAGAAAAAGTTATTACATTTAAACATCCAAGGGCCGTAATTTGATTCGATGAAATTGGTCAACAGTATAATATTTAAGTACTGATACCTCAAATCGTGATGATATGAAACAGGTAGCTTCGGAAATCCACCTAAAATAATACAAAGGGAAACGTGTTACATTTATTTGATATAATGATGTATTACAACTGCTTTGTGGACTATAAGTAATTGAATTCTGAATTAACCGTAATTGATGACGGAATAATTACATATACCGCATTTCAGCATATAAACTTCTTAAAATGTAATCTTTGTTTTTGATGGCTTACAGATTTTATCCTTTTTTTCTCTAGCAATGATTTAAAACCGCATTAAGAAATTAGTGTTATATTCAGTATAAAACAGATTGTAGTCTCATAAGCAATCTACAGGGTTTGTCCGGGCTTAAAATATCCAAAAGTTATGGCTCATTATTATGGAACCACCCATTAAAATGTAATAAACTGTTCATCCGTGGACTTTTTGGGTCTAGTTTGATTGGCCGCACGTGCGTATTATTCGGCAATAACAAACGATAAACTTGTTAAACTGACTTCATTATAGTAAAGATGTGGACTACACAGCAATAATGGAATGTCGTTACTGGCTTGCCTAATAGACTTCTCAGGACTCCTACAAAATGAATCACGCGCACGATCAACATTGTCTTCTATCACGAAAACGTAAGGATACATACCAGTTTGAGATGCCAAAGTTCCCGTCTCCTTTAAAGCTCTTTCCCATTGATGGATAGATTTGGATGCTAGAGGATCGACATTTCATTCCGTTCGAACACGTCGCTGTACACGCGTGACTGAATGAAATTCCGTTAACCGAAGTACGCACTGCACCTTTCCACATCTTTACTAATAAAGTCAGTCAGTTTACTAATAAAGTCTTTACTAATAAAGTGGCATCCACATCTTTACTAATAAAGTCAGAGTAGCAAGTTCATCGTGTGCGATTGTCGAATAATATGCCCACGTACGGCGAATCAGACCAGACCCAAAAAACCTCGAAGGGATTTCCAATCCACAGAGGAACAGTTTATTACATTCTAATGGGACAAGTGAAACTGGCCTGCCCCAAGGCACTGTGATTAGTTCTATCTTATTCAACATCTTTATTAATGATCTCCCTGATCTCTCTTGGCATCTGATGGACTGACCAATACGGCTCTATTTGCGGATGACTTTACCATCTGGTGCAGCACACCAAAGAGGGATCAGTCCAAACTAAATACCATCCTAAATCTGACCCTTGAAAGATTACACCTTTGGTGTATTGAAAATAATATGACTGTAAACCTAAAGAAGACTACTTGTCAGTTCTTCACTTTAAATAGACAACCATTCAGTCCCCAATTGGTTTATAACGGTATGCCTGTTCAACAGAGTGATGTTTCAATTTATTTGGGTTGCGCTCTTGATAACAAAATGAAATGGACTAAACATGCTGAGCTTGTTGTTTCTAAGGCAAGAAAGCGACTCTCCATTCTTAAAAGATTGACCGGAGTTAAATGAGGATGCAATAGGGATACCTTAAATACAACTTACAAGACATATATTCTACCAGTTCTAAATTATTGCAATGAGGTGCTGATCTCTGCCTCAGAGAACGTTAGAAAACTTCTTGACACTTTCCATAACCAAGCCCTTCGCATGATCACTGGCGGAGTTAAAACTACTCCAGTACTTGCCATGCAGTTACTTTGCGACCTTCAGCCATTCACTAATATAATTGAGAAGAATGCTGCTATTCTCTTCAATAGACTTATTAGACTCCCAAATAATTCATTCTGGCGGGACTATGATTCCGATGGAGGACGTAATCTTAAGACTCAAAAGGGCTTTATTCAATGTGTTGGTGAAAACATTCAATATAAAGTCATTAATGATGTGCCCTTTGAATTACTGTCTTTTGCTAACCCACTCGACTACGCAATACTCGACATCAGATTGGACCTTGTTCTGAATGTGAGAAAACGTGATCTAAGTCCAACTGCTCTTCACGCTATAGCTTTGGAAACTATCAATACCCGCTTCCCACCGGAGGAGTGGCTTCACATTTACACAGATGGCTCACTCTTGGACTTGGCCCAAGGCGCTGGCATTGGTGTTTTTAGTCACCTCTTCTCCTTCTATTTACACGCCGGCCCTTTGACAACTCACTTTGATGGTGAGGTTGAAGCTATACATATAGCCCTTCAGCAACTTGCTGTTCGTCTTCCCCCATTGAAAGAGCTGTAATTCTTTCAGATTCTACTTCTGCCCTTCAGGCTTTGTCCAACTATAATGAGAATAATTGTTTACGTGTGCAGAACTGTAGAGAACTCCTGGGAAAGATAAAAGGAAAGATCGTCTTTCAATGGGTACCATCCCACTGTGGTCTTTGGGGAAATGAGAGGGCAGACTTTTTTGGCAAAAAAGGGAACGGGTATCCTTCAGAACTTTCGCAGAGACCTGACACTTCATTCTGCCAAACTGGAAATTAAAAGGATTTTTAGGGAATCATTTCGCCTTACAGCTTCTCGTGTTGCTCGTGATAAGCCTTGGAGTACACTATATAAGAAATCCCGCGGTATTCCAAGCTCTCCTCGTGCTGCTGCTGTGGCTCAATTTAGACTTTTAACCGGACATGACTGCCTTTGTGCTCATCTGTTTCGTTTTAATTTAGTGACTTAACCTATCTGCGTTTTGTGTGACACTGGACAAGACATGACTGCCGCTCATTTGGACGAGTGCTCTGCACTGAATGATCTTAACTGCATTGTAAAAAGGTATTGGAGAGCCCGTTGCCTAATGACCTGATGGTCAATGGCCTGGCATTTGTAAAATAAAAATACATTCTAATGGGTAGTTCCGTAACGGTAAGCAATAATGTTCGGATACTTTAAGCCTGGATACCCTATATTTTGCGCTTTAATGAGGTCCTAGTGGCATGAGCGCGAGCTTGTGACCAGCATTGTATCTTTCCAGTAGTGAATTCGAGTTCTGGTGTGGTAGAAAAATTGATACACGTTAAATTTATCAAGGCTCGTTCTTGCTGGGAGTGTTTAAAAAGAGTGGGTTACCATCTCAGGTGTCTTCTTCTTAGCTTGACCATCGCTCAAAATTCCGAGGTATGGCTTGAATAGCCCTCTTGGTGCATCAAAGTGCGACATTAGCAAACAAAAATACAGCGAATTAATTTGTGATTTCATTTCAGATGGAAATGGATTATGTAGTTAGAATAGACATTTCATTTACCGTTCCGCTGACCAATAATATGCCCCTGTGCCAAGAGCCTGTCTTATAGAACACCATAATGCCATACTACTACAATTAGTTATTAATTGTTTTTTAACAATTAGTTTCGTGCTTTTCATTTAATTCCAAAGGAATTTACGAGATTTTACTTGAATTAAACTTCCGCCTGTTAAATGAACAAAGAAAAAAATTCGCCAATTAAAAAAATCTATTTTGATGAAATATTTTTTTACAGATATAACTGACCATTTTTAAGTCCAATATAAAACCTTAAAATGATATTCTTAAGACAATTGTATTTGTTACACGCTTAGAAAAGAATTCAAACTTTGTTGAAATGCATATACATATAAATTTCTTATCAAAATAGGCTTACTGTCTATAAAGAAAAAATACGCAAGAATTACTCATTAATAAAATTTACATTTCTTGAATTCTATTAAATTCTTGACTAAGAAAGTACATAAAAATTGCTTGCACAACGAGATAAGTCAATATTTTAAAAAATATTGCTTTTTAAATTTGGATAAAAAAAGGATTAAGAATATAATGTTATGAACGCAAATATCTCATTGAAAAATAAATTGATTAGCTTAGTAATTTCTAAGAAATGTAGGAAAATTTTTGAATAATTACTTTAAGGTGATAAAATCACACAAATAATGTAAGATTTACCTAAGGTATTAAGCTTAAAATATTTCGTTAAATTTTTAATTTTAACAATGTTTTTGCTGTAATAATCTTTATTGTGTTTAGTAATAATTTTGAAATACGCACAATATACATTCAAAATTAATGGGTTCTTTCTCATCTTTTTTTAAAAAAGTATTTTTATCTTTAATAAATCGCCCCCAAACTATACTCTTATTATTTCTGAATGATTTTTGGATATGAAGAATACCTTACAAACCAAATAGATTCTATTGCTAAAAAATTGTTTTTATGTTTTATAATATTGTTTCGATACTTATGTATTACACCATCGATCAATTTTTTTCGAAAAAAAATTCTCAATTTTTAATCTGTGCAATCGCAAAGTAGGTTTCTTGTATTAAATATTTTTTTCAGAACTAATTTTTATTGAAACCTAAATATTCACCGAAAATGATCTTTTATATAATCCTACATAATATCCGCTTACATATATGTTTAAAATTTTAATGTAGGCAGTCCAATACAATTAAGAATAACTATAAATCAGAAATAACAAATTTTTCTGCATTAAAATTTTTTTTAACATTCACTAAAATTATTTATTAAATTGGATTTAATTCAAATAATTAAAAAATACATATTAAATTTCAACAACACGATAACACTTTTGTCACAAATCGTATTTATTTCTTGTTTAATATATTTAGTTAAAAAAGTAAAAAAGTTGCAAAATATGTATTTATTTATCTAATGATCACATTATAGTAAGAGTTAGCAATGTTTATTTTCTCTCCTAATTAGAAATAATTTCATCTGAGTTGAAAGAAAACTGAATTATATTTATTTCTGTACTTCCAAACCATCTGTATCCGGAAATGTTTTTAAAAGGAATAATAATCCTGCATTCAAAAAAAAAAAAAAAATGAAATAAAAAACTCCATCATTTTTCTTTCGAACATTAAATCAAAGTAAATATCTTCACTGAGAAACCTTCATCATCTTCAAAAAGAAGAGAGAAACACTTGCAAATACTAATTCAGAAATGAGATATTACAAGATGAAAAGAAAAGGAAAGAAATTTCTGAAATAAATTTGATTACTGGAGATAAGTAATAAGTTCATAAAAGGGATTTCCCCCTATCAGAAGAAGCGCAGAAGGATTATATATAGGTCATTTTTTCCCCATCGAGAGGTGGGCGGGGCAGAGACGAAAGAAACGATCCTATTTGATTAATGATTGGGCGATCTCTGTCATTTGCCTTATAAATGATAGGTTCACTGAATTATATCCCACCCCCTCATCCGAGTAGAGATTGCCTGAGGGGTAAGAGAAACCTGGACTTTTTTTTGTCGAGAACTAGAAACAAATTTAGCAAAAATGAATAGCCGAAGATGAATGCTTTCCTTTCTATAGGGAAAAAGGAAGGCAGAGATTTAATAAATTATCCCCATATTTGAAGTATTCATAAAATTAAAGCTAAAAAAAATGTATCATTCGGAATATAAATCTCTGAAAATGCTAAGAGAGAGGAAAGATACATGATCCTTATTGAAATATATTGAAATACTGGATTTATGATTTGAATAGTAAGAGCTTTGGGGAGAGTTCGAGAAATGTGATCAGTTAAAACACAAAGAAGCAAAATGTGTTAGACTGTAGCAAGAATATTCAAATATTTGATATCGTACCAAAGAATTCTATTAAAAAGTGCAATAAAATGACGTCTTTTTTTAAATCCGTCAATCTCCAAGATGTTTTTTTAGGCGAATAAAATGTGTCTGCTCCAATTCTTTCCTCACAAATCTGCCTATCCTATAGAATTTTTAGATGCTGTTTGACTTGACCTCAAAAGTATGTGAAAAATATTCCAGAAAAAGAATTTCTGTAATAAAATATGGATCTTATCTTTTGCTGGAGGATGCGATATATTTTGTAAATTTTCCTTGCATGTTTAATAAGTATGCATATAGTGGTATTTTAGCTATAGAAATATTAGAGAAGAGCCCGTGTCGAATTCCAGCATAACCAAAAACATTCTAGTTATCACAAGCTGAATGTCCCCAGTTTGTTTGCCCGAAAACTATACTGACAATACTTTAACCCTTTGTCTACCGACGGTACTTATAAGAGTCACTCAATTTAAAATTACATAGAATAACTATTTTTATGAATATTCTGACAATATTTAGCAGAAATATTCTTTGAAATTCACTCTTCGATGATATATGGCGCCCCAGGTTCTATGATAAGTATTTTAGCAGGGAAGGCGAATAGTTTTAAAGCAGAAGTTGCGTTCTCAGCTGACACTTTGATCGGTTTGCGAAGATTGTCATTTTTTTCCTAAATAGGAGTTAAGATCAAAAGTTAAGTGTGTCTTTTGTTTGTATATGTTAGTGTAGTTTGATAAAGTGAAGTTGAAGCTTTATTACCAATTCCTATCCAACACATTGTAAAACTCAATTCCTTACAGAAGTTTGGGTTTTCTTCCACAACAAATGGTACTTGAAGCTTATTTTCTCTTAAAGGCAAGATGAATTCTGTCAAATATATAGAAATGTTATGCAGTAGAATTCTATCATTCATGAAAATATTTGTTGGAACGTTTCAACATGATTTGTTCCCTTGTCATAACTTGAAATAGGTCCATGCTTTAATGCGAAAAATAAAATAAAAGTGCTCGATTGGCCTGGAAATTCCTCAGACTAAGATACTATTCAAAAATTGTCATATTCTAAAGAATCATTTTGCTAAGATGAAGGGCATGGCAATAGAGCAAATGATAAAAAGGATTATACTAGTGTGTTTCCACGATGATGATATCAAGAACATGAATGCTAATCTAGTGGAGGCAATGAAAAGACGTGTTGGAAAGGTCATCACACCGGAAATGATCCCGGAATTAAATACTTTAGTCTTGGACAACCACTGAATCACCGTGGACGAGATTCATCTGTTACTTGATATTAGCGTGGGCACCATTCACACCAAAATGCATTAACACTTGAACTTTTGAAAACTTTGTGTGCCGTGGGTTCTCCACCAACTGACCGCCGAACAGCGCGATACTCGAATGGCGCTGTCTTTAAGTCTTCTGAAACGTTATCGTGGGGACGAATATAGCTTTCTGACGCAAATTGTCACTGGTGACGAAACATGGTGTCACCACTTTCAAACGGAAAGCAAGGAGTGTAAACGATTGACTTCACCACCACCAAAGAAATCAAAGGTCGCGTGCATATCAGTTCTGGTAAGGTCATGATGTCCTTTTTTTACCACAAAGCCCACTACTTGTCTAGTTGCTGGAACGGGGAGCCACCATCAATGCCCAGCGTTATCAAGCCTCTTTCTGGACCCTTAGACGAGTCATCAAATCGAAACGCCCAGGCATGTTGTCCAATGGTGTTATTCTCCTGCAGGATAATGCCACCCACACAAGGAAAATTTGGTAAAGGCGGCATTGCAGAAGTATCGATGGAATATCCACCGCACAGTCCAAACCTTTCACCGTATGATTTTCATATTTTTGGACCTCTAAAACGAGCTATTCGTGAACATTAATTCACAACAGACGATGAACGGTATGACTGCGTTCAGGCCTGGATCCGACCACAGCCTACTAGCTTCTTCAAAGATGGAATTGACCGGCTAGTGTCGCAATGGGATAAATGTGCCAACAGTTTTGACGACTATTTTTTAGTATAAAATATTGTGTATAACTACATTTTTGAGTTAATAAAATCGTTAACATTACTTCTCATTAGTGACTGGGTTTCGTTTGAATTCCGCTTATAGATGAAAAACAGAACTGAGAACTAGCATTTATTAATAATTTTTTATGTATATATTGTGTGTTGTCGCTAATAAAGCCTGCTTGTCAAGATTTGCGTCGGCAAAACGGAGAAGTATCGAAAATCCATTTAAAACTTCAAATATTTTAAAAGATTTATTGAAATTTTAAATATAACTAGAAATGTGCGTGCGATAAATTATTTTTCACTTTGGGAATTTCATTCTTCTTTTCTAGCGAAAAAGTCGCCAAACTTCGCAAACTAGTTTGCTTTTTAATACATAAGTACCACAAATTTAAAGTTCCTCCTAAATCATTTGCTCCTTTATACACACGCGAATAAAAATAATATATTAGACGTAATTTTTATATAAAAATACTTTTCATACTTCTCTACTCATCTTTATTTCTGGTTTACTTTGCTGATGCTATACAAATATTCCTTGAAAAGCATAGCGTAAAGCATTCAAAAAAACTTTACAAATTGAAGTAGGGCGGTCGTCATGGCAACAAACTAAAGTCCCATGAAAACGAATTTGGTTTTCTCTACGGGAAAATTTTTTAGACAAAGCTCTCGTTATCTTTGAAATATAAATATAGGATTACATACCAAAAAAAGTGTGGTTGGCGTTTTTTTCTATTATTTTAAACAAACAACAACAATAATCACGACGTATTTTCTGCTCGATGATAAATAAAGGTATATTTGGTGTTATTTCTGTATCACCCAAACATAACTTGATCTGAAGAAAAGCGGTTTAAAGCTCCAGAGGTTTCAAGTTGGAGATTAGTTAAAGAATTCTAACAAATAGAGAAACATACAAAAATAATTGGTACTTACGTATTAGCGTCACTAAAGCAAAATTGGTGCCAGGCAAATTGCGCCTTGTTATCAAAATAAAAAAGATTTTAAAGTGTTTGTATGAAAAAACAGACTAACAAACTACCAGTCAGGTTTTGATGAAAAATGGCGTGATTTGCATGGTGCCTATTTGTCTGGGGTGACGCTAATACGCAAGTACCAAATAATAGTATAACGTAAACAGAGCTGCTGAATTAGGAATTGTGATGTAATGTGGTTCAGAATTTCAAGTAAAAGATTTCTCAAGTATTGTATTTGTTACTGGCTTAAGATTTGTAATGATGGAGTTTTTATAAAGCATTATTATATTATGACTTTAACGAAAATTGACTTTTAACACGTATTTAAATGTAGAACAAGTAATAAAAAGAATAAACTGTTTTTATGTAGTATACAGTCGACCAGTTTCGTCAAATCAAAATATGTCATTAAATACTATGACATAGAGCCAAAAGTGTAAAACATCCTTTCCCACAGTAATAATAACGATGGCAGCATTTGGCGACATTTTTTGAATTGGTAATGTCTTTTCACTTGACGAAATTAGTCAACGGTATAATATGTAAAGGTACGAATAATCAGTAAAACTATATTAAAAACACGGTATGGTACTTAAGTATTATCCCAACATATTGGTTGCATTATATGAAACGAAGCACATGGTTGCTAATTCAGCACGTACGACATATAGGGAATTGAGATTCCCAAGTTGGCGAGTTATTAACAGAGTTGGTGATTGTTGCGATAGTATGTAAGTACCAAGACATCCTCTGTTAATTCTATTTATTGGTGCGAGAAAAATAATATTTTTATATTTTCGAATAATAACGCACTCTAATAAGCATTTTAAGGCTTGGTAATTGTAAAAGTCTCAAAAACGTTCTTCTCTTTTTAAATTTATACTGATTTCAGCAAGTGTGTGACGGATCTATTCGCGATCCTTCTGGTAATCCTCTTGGGAAACTTACGGCTATCAATTTGCGTTATTCACAACCAACCCATTGAAAGAAGAAAATCGTGATATTCAAATTAAGTTACTATATATAGGCAAAGTTTTCTAGTTAGAACGGAGAGGAGAAGAGGAGATAAACCCGAATCAGGTGAGATCGTTACTGAGGGGTATCATATTTGAATTATTGTGATTAAAGACTTATTAGGAGGAATCTTTAAAGTTACGATTGTTCACTGAGATTAAATTGATATTATATTAAATCGGATGATAGATTAGATCCTATATAAAGTAAGAATCGAGTTTGATAGTCTCTTTCGTGTATTATAGTTTTTTTTTCACTTTCGCAGTTAACACCGAGACATTCTTTTACTATTATTCATTGAATTTGGGTCGTTTAATTGTGTGATTAATAAATAGATTAATTGTATCATGGAGAGTGTTTCTTCTCTAACTCTTAAATATCTAGGTGCCCAAGAGAGAGGTGTTAACCTCTTACAAATGTGAACTTCGTAAGCCTTTGATCCCGGCTGCAGTTGATAGATTTTCTAGATGCAAAAATCGTAGGCAGGCGTGGTATATGATTATGTGTCATGTAATAAATACCTTGAGTATCAATTTGACTCTGGTACTCTTGGCAAAATTAAATCACGGCAATAAAATTTAGCATCCGACGAGAGCTTGAATTAATAATTAATTGAAGCGTCGAAATGTGATAGCGAAGGCCGCCACTAGTAGTGCCACCATGAAATGGCTTTCCCATTTGGGGACTTGACATGTCTGTAAAGTCTCAGTTGCCAATATGCAGGCCATTAGGGGAAAAACACGTAAATGTAGCCGAATGATCATGCTCCACCACTATGTAACCGGTGATACTTGTGCGCTCAAATCCTGATTCTGGACCTGAGAAACGTTATGAATCCGCATACGTTGAATTATTCTGCCTTATTTCAATATTCTAGCATGGTGTGCTGGATAGGAAAGAGGCTACGGTACTAGTGTCCTTAAGTATAGTTCAGAAATACAAAGTATGTCACCTATAGCTTTCATAAGTCTCATTTTCAACGACAATTTAAAATTTACATAACTTACTTCATTTCGATTTTATTTAAGAAATTCGTGGCACTGATTCATTGTCAAATGAAAATATAGTGTTGTGATATCCTGTTATCCAAACTTCAACAGTACGCTAAACGAGAACTAAAAGTTTACATTTAAAGCAGCGTTTCTCAAACTGTGGGGTGTCCCTCCTATGGGGCGTGATAACTTTACGAGAGGGCCGCGAGCATATTGAAAAATCGAAAACAAAAGATTATTTTCAAAAAAAATATTAATTTACATGGAAGTAAACAAACAAAATATAGTCTGACATAATAAATGTAAAATACACATTTACACTGATATAATACTCTTATAAATATATCAGTACTGCGCAATGTTTTATAATTAATTTAACAATATTAAGTTAAGAACAGGTTTAATAATTACCAGTGACCCCATGGGCTTGTCATATCTAAAATTATATAAAGGGTGTTTTTTTGAGAGGTATAGAACTTTAAATTGCAATAAAACAACGGTGTATTATTCGATTGACATGAATTTTTTTTATTCGAAAGATAATCTTGTGGCATTACATTTTAAATATGATTTCTGGCATAGGACTGCCACGGCTGGCTCGGATGTAGTCCAATCTGGACGTCCAGTTTTCGATGACTTTTTCCAACATTTGTGGCCGTATATCGGCAATAACACGGCGAATGTTGTCTTCCAAATGGTCAAGCGTTTGTGGCTTATCCGCATAGACCAATGACTTTACATAGCCCCACAGAAAATAGTCTAGCGGTGTTAAATCACAAGATCTTGAAGGCCAATTCACAGGTTCAAAACGTGAAATTAGGCGGTCACCCAACGTGTCTTTCAATAAATCGATTGTAGCACGAGCTGTGTGACATGTTGCGCCCGTCTTGTTGGAACCACAGCTCCTGGACATCATGATTGTTCAATTCAGGAATGAAAATTTAATAATCATGGCTCTATACCGATCACCATTGACTGTAACGTTGTGGCCTTCATCGTTTTTGAAGAAGGATTCCACCAGCCCATAAAGCGCACCAAACAGTTTTTCTGGATGTAACGGTGTTTCGACATACACTTGTGGATTAGCTTCACTTCAAATGCGGCAGTTTTGTTTGTTGACGTAGCCATTCAACCAGAAGTGCGCCTCATCGCTATACAGAATTCGCTTATGAAAATCGACCATTATTTTCGAAATAAAATTGCACAATTTGAAAGCGTTGTTCAGGCGTGTGTCTATTCATGATAAATTGCCAAACCAAACTGAGAATAAATCACTTGACAGCTGTTAAATCGGTCGCCATCTTGGAAAGTAATGCCAACTTAAACTTCCATACCTGAAAAAAAACACTACAAAAAATTAACATTTCTCTTTATAACTTGTACGGTTTGTAATTAATCACTTAAATGACGATTAAAAATTACGCGATTCTCTCCCCAAAGCCATCTTTTAACACGTAGGCGAGCGTATGTAGTGTCTTGGGGGGCTTTTGAAAAGTAATAAATAAGAGCAAACCCTCTGAAATAAATAAATCCGTCGCAAACACTATCAAGGTCATTTTATTGCATTCCGAAGCCTTCGGAATAATTTTATGGGTAACATTGCATAGAAAGGCTTCAGAAATACGTATATATACGTCCTGAACAATTAACGTGCTGGCTGAGAGAGACGTTTATATACGCCGATGACACTTAAGAGGTTAAAGTCGTATTTTGTAGGTTTAGCGTCAAAGTATTTTGTTATTGGATTCAATACAATGTTATTGTTAAATTTTTAGTGTAACTAGATCTCTAATATGCTGTCCTCTAATCAGGAAATTTTGTTGGATTATCCTAGTGAAAATACCCGAGGATTTGATTAACAATCATAAGCCCTAAAATTTATAATAAATTCAATTAATTTATTCACACAGAAATCAATAAAATGTAGAATTTTATGGACTTATAAAAATATTTCTGAATTATTGGATTAAAATGTTATATTTCAGAAAGTTTGGTACGTACGTGTTATCTCAACGTATTGGTGACATTATATGAAATGAAGGACGTGGTTGCCAATTCAGCACATACGACACATGCGAAATTGGGGTTGCGAATAAGTACCGAAAATTTTTTTGACTTAAATGTTTGAGTCCTTTTGTTTTAAAATATTGAAATTTTATTAAAAGAACAATACAAATTTTATTCCTTATACCACTTTTGTACTGCTTTTAAAATAAACTCCTTCCCGAAACTGATACAGAAATCTATCCTTAATTCCTTAAATACCCTACTCATTCACCACAAAGGAATTCTTCCCCTTTGGGAAAACGCACAGCAGCTTCCCCATCCTTAATCGGGAATCAATCCCTCCGCCTCCGAAACGAAATAAAATCTAAAACTCGATCTTTAAAAGATAAATCATCTTCTTCCAAGAGAGATATCGGTTAAAATTGTGACAAATCCATTCTTCTCTTTTGTCCTACGTCCTTCGATTCGAAGATTTCTGTCAGTTCCGATTCAAGTGAACAGGGTCTATCTCCCTAGGGGGTCCCATCCCTCAATCTGGAGGCAATCAGCGTCCGCTTTGACACCTTCTAAGATCCAGATAGGCAGTTGATTGAAGTCAGTCTACTGGAATTCGATCCTGTTCTAGTATTAATGGATATTGCTGCCTCACAGGAATTGTGTGCTTTGCATGTTATTATGTCTGGAGGTGTTAAAGTCTTGTTTGAAGGGATTACGGATGTGTGTGTGCTTGTGTGTCTATAACTTTTTCAGAATAGAAGGTTTTGTACATTAGGTCAAAGAACAAATTAAAAATTATACTGTCTATGGTTCTTTGAAAGTAGAAAATATGTAAGTATATAGAACTATTCAAAATAACCATCTATGACATTTTGAGAATAGGAAATTTATTTGGGAACCAGAATAAGATAAAAAAAATTTAAAGGAAGAAAGAACAGAAGAAAGAGGTTTTTTCCTCAATTGGGCTGCATTTCGGAAGGTAAGCCCTTGCATAAGCTGCAAGTCCTTAAGTATGACAGTCATTTAATTGGTGGTACCATCTACTGGTGGCTGCCATTACCACGTTTTTGAGGTTTGAATTTATTCTTTTCAAACTCTCGTCTGACAATACATATTGTCCTGTGATTCAATTTTCTTGAGAATACTAGGGCCAAATTGATACTTAAGGCCTGTTTTATGTGCAATATAGTCACATAACATGCGAGCTTACGATTTTCGCATCCAGAAAATCTATCGACTCCAGCTAGGGTCAAATCCGCAATCCGGCTGGTGTTTATTCCAGAAAAAAAAGAACTTTTAAAGAAATGATTTTAAAATGTTTAAATTTTTTTAAAATTAAATTTTTTTTGTTGTGTCAAGATTTAATTTTCATCCAGTATAAAAGCAAAGGTTTGTAATGAATGGAATTACTCAGAATTTATTCAAGAGGGCACTATAGATTTGAAGTCTTAATTTTGCACTTTTTTAACATAATAAAATTTCCTCGTGGGGATTGTTAATAAATTCTTTACATTTAATTTTGTCCCCTGAAAATGGTTTGGTTATCAATTCACACAAAATGTTGCATAATTTCTATCGTAAATTTCTTAAGTGGATTAAATTTGAGCAAAGTTTGGCTAACTTATTCATATATACATAAACTTCGAATAATCTTTGGGTATAAATAATAACTTATTCATAGCAATATTGAAACTCATGGAATCACATCTTTCTTAAATATTCAAAACTTGTTTTAATAATAGCGAAACTCTATAGAGAATCATATTATATCAGCTCTATTCCCATCTCTCATTTTATAATCTTATTGAAACAATAGACTTAAATTCATAGTAACGATAACGACTAGACACAACCTTTAGTTAATCCCTTCGTTAATGATGAAGGATTAACAAAGTTGCAATTTCATACTTGGGGAATCAAGAATCAAGAGCAAATTCCTTTGAAGGCAATTCCTGTTTGGGAAAAATAGTTTTAATTGTTTAATCTGATTGAGATTTAGAGAGAATATTTTATAAGGAAAGAAATTCACACACACAGTATTTCTCTCTGTCTCAAATTATAAGATACCAAACTTGACTAACTTTCGTTGAAAGTTGCAATGAGAGCCAGTACAATTTTACTTTAGTGCAAATAAGTGAGTGAGTATATATTAACGTCGCAATATAAAGCAACACGAGGGTAATTGGAAACGAACCTCATAAATTTGAACCATGGTCAAGTGACGAAGACGACACAAAAGCTGGCACCACCATCTTCCAACTTCTAGATCACACCAACAGGAGGAAGTTTGAGCCTCGGCATATTTAGTATGCTTTGGCCCCTCTGTACGACGGTTCTTCAGCGGCACTGGGCTCAAACTCGTGACATGCCAGCCACGAGTCCAGGACCTTGGCCAATCTAGGCCAGCGTCCAGTTAATTTAATGATGGTAGGTATATTACCTTCTCAAGTTCAAAATATTTTTAATTATTTTAATAGCTAAATTGTGAATGATTAACTAGAAATGCTGCAGAGCAGTGAAGATTCTTAAGAAGGGCATTACCTGACTAAATTAAGCTAATTTAATAAGATAAATTAAATCCGTATTTTTGAAGCTATTCCAGAAATAGAGAGAGAGAGAACAATGTGCTAGGTGTTGATTTTTGAATGAGAAAGAGACTAACCACGCACCAATACAATCCCCTCTCGTAGTTGGATGAGGACCAATATCACGTCTAAGAAAACATATCGTGTGCAATTTAACCCTCTCCAACAAGAAAACTAAAACTCGACAATTCAGCACGAGAGGAAGATATATCGCGATTTTTCTCAATATCGCCTGCAGGGGTTGCCCCAGGGATCCCCATTTATGTGCCGTACTCCGACGAATGGGGTGCATTCCAAAAAGGGTGCATCCGTCTTCTATATTTTATGTGCGAAAATAACGATCCGCACGTTTTCTGCATGCATTCGTCTTTGCATACCATATAAACGTCCCGGTGCGGCCCTCCCCTAACACAATGGAAAGGGATGGAATAAAACTTATCCATTCCTTTTCGGAATAAATGCAGGAAGGAAACTTTATAGGGGGCGCTTTAAGGGCCCCGATAAAGGAACTCGGTTCCATCTCCGAGATTAAGACCCGAAGATGACTTTTTTGGGTCCCCTGGGAAGCACCTTGCATTTGTTTCACGAGCGGAACCTGCATTCCGGTTCTGGAATGTTGGAGGAAGGGTAGATACGCATTGTTGTAAAAGAAATGGGGCATTGTGTCTTCTTGGGACATGAAAAAGGAACATCTTGGAAAAAAAATTAGACTTATTTTCTGTTCCTCTATGCATATGTTAGATTCATGAATAGTAGGTCGGATTCGAATTGCTTTGGAGTTATTCCGTTGGCTACTAACGATGATCCACGATCCATTTAAAAAAAGAAAAAAAGAATACTGCTTTCGAAAATTTTCAGCAGAAGAGATGTTTTTAAATAATAATAGAAAAAAGAAATATCTGACGCACATTCTGAATAAAATGTAAATTTATATTTGATATAGTCCTGTTGAGTTTATAACCCTTCTGAATATCGTTTCTAGTTTGAGTTGAAACTATTAATGTTCTGTTTTCTAAATTTGAGTCTTAATTGCATACATTGCGTATGCATACGATCATAATGTGGTCATTAATGTACGTGATCAGATGACTGTTATACATATTTATGATTATACTAAAACGTTTAAGGTTAAGATATATGTAATAATTCCCATAGAATTTCTCTTGTGGGAGTTAAATGAATAACGATCTTAAGCCCTCCAAGATATGACATGATGAATAATTTTTAGTTTACCCGGGAGTTTAACTTTATGTTTACCTAACTTAGTTAATACCTAACGGGATATATAACCACGGCCCTATCTCTTACAAACTAAATGTTTTAAAATCAGGATGATGTAATCTTCAATTATTCGCGTATGCAAACAAACCAGACCAGCTTTTACTAAAAATCCCATGATTTTAATAGCTTTCGGTTGACCACGACTATAATTAGACGAGATGTCGGAACCGATCGAGCGAGTTAATATTAACGTCGCATTGTTCAGGTACACGAGGGCTTTTTGTGACAGACCTCGTAATTTTGAGCCATGGCCAAGTGACGAAGACGACAACTAAGCTGGCATCCTTCTCTCCTAACTACCATACCAACGGGAGGACGTTAAAGCTCTCTACAGATCAAAAGAGCCTCTCTCCCCTACACGGCGTTTCTTTAGTGGTACTGGGCTCGAACTCATGACATGCCTGCCATGATCTGATACCTTGACCACTGGGCTGTCGCAGCCCCATCTCGGAACCGAACAAAGCTGCTTTAGCGAACTGCATGTAAGCCGGGCGTGTTAATGTTTTGCTTTGTGTGTTGCTGTGCTTATTTTTTATATTATTTCTAAATAAATGTGAATTTAACAATACTAAACCTACCCATCATTTCCATTACGGCATCGAGACCAAAATTATTTGTACCAAAATACCTAAATCAAGTCCGAATTACTTCATATCAGTGGTGCACACAAGAGGGAGGGAGCCTCGGGTCCCGTACCCCCCTTCCAAGGCCCTTGATTATTTTCCATTGATTATAATCATATGTGTAAAGTACGTACATATTAATTAATGATTTGCTATTAATAATCAATTTTAATGATTAAGGTCAATTATTTATTTAATAAATAATTTTTTTACTGTTTTTTTGTTCCCGAAAATCGATAAAAAAATCAAAAGAATGTGTTAGGCTGCCTATGAAAGCATGATACGAGAATGGTGGCATTCCGACCCTGGAGCACCCCTAAAAAATTTCTGTGTCACTACTTCGTATATATATATATATATATATATATATATATATATATATATATATATATTTACAAATAATCTTTTTAAGGAGCAAGAAACTATATATTTTACTATCTGTAAATGCTTGATTAAAAGTTTTATTTATCGTATTCAATCTATTTATTCAGTTCAAAGCCGGTTTGTATTAATAGCCTGTTTGCAAGACTACCTGACACATAGCTGAAATGTTGCAAACTAAGGTTTCGCACTCCCAATAGATCCTTGTAGTGCTTCTAGTTTGACTTTAATGAACAATCAAAGCCCAATTCTAAGCCAGATGTAGAAGAGGTATATTCATCTCCGAATTACTATACCGCAACAGCACGAGGACGTTGCACACGCGGTGTATCTTACAAGCATCCAATTCCGTTATCCCGCGCTCCAAACCCTTTCCGGAAGGCCCAATCATTATAGTACTCCTTATACGCATTGGTTATAATTGCATTTACAGTCTAATATGGTGATCTTTAATTAATCCGGGGTGTTCCATATTATTTGCTTGCAAAGAAATAGTACTATAGCCCCTCCTAAAGAATGGTACGATCAACATGTATGGTCGAATATATTTTTAATACTGTAATTTGAAGCAGGATGTGGGGAATTTAGAATCCCACTTTGTAACCATATAGGGGTTCTCATTAAAATAATTATCTCACTGTAACCGATTATTCACGTTTTCGCTGCACGTGCATCTTAGATAACTCGCTCCGATGGAAATGCTGCACCCGGTTTTCAGGCTTGCGTGGGATATTCACAAACGACTACCACATTCCCCTAATAATATATGGAGGGAGGGGAACCTAAAAGGGTACCCTAAATTTTCGGATTAGATTTGAACGCTGAAATTATATACGGGTAATATAGCATAGGTTTCTACAGCATGAAACCACACAAATTCAGAACTAGAAAATGTTTTTATTTCAGTAGTGGTGGTCAATTTTGTAAAACAATAATTTAGTTTAAGATATCCGACTACGTTTGGAACCGTGATTTTGCAAAAACTTATAAATGGATAGTATTTATGATATCTAGTGTCACTTAGATTAGAAAATACATATAAAATGGTTTTAAGAATAGTATTACAATAAAAAATTATTTAAGTACAATATTTTGACAAAAAATGAACATAATATGACCAATTTTCAAAATACTCTCCTTTTGTGAAAAATGCTTTTATTATAATAACATTTTGCCTGTATATAGCTCAGACCTTTGTGTAGAGGCTCAACCAGAATTTTTGAAATATATAACTTAGAAGTGAGTTTATCCAGGTTTTACGACAACAGAAGGGAGCAATTTAAAGAAAAAAAAACGCCCATAGTTATTTCAATTAGTTGTAACTCTGAAAATAATGTGAATTTTTCAAAATATTATTATAATAGAAACATTTTTCACAAAAGGAGAGCATATTAAAAAAAGGTTATTCTAAGTTAATTTTTTGCCGAAATATTGTATTTTAAAAATTTTTGGTCACAATGGCCTTAAAACAGTGTTTCTCAAACTTTCTATACTCGCGACCCAATTTTCTCTCAATCAAAATTTTCATTGCACCCCCCCCTTACATACAACAATAGTGTATTGAATTCAATAATAATATACTTTAATACAAATCTTTACAATACGACTTTAATTATAAACCGTACAAATTATCAAGATAAGTATTAAATTTGTATATAATTTAAGGACGTGCTCATAGAGTCACTGGTAATTTTTAAACTTCTTGACCTGGTACTGTTAAAGTAATTATGAAATACATGGTGCAGTACTGATACATTTATAAGTGTATTATATCAGTGTAAATGCGTATTTTATTTTTTATTAAGTCAGAATGTATTATTTTTTCTGCTTTCTTTCAGTAAATTAATAATTTTTTAAATAATGTTTGTTTTCGACTTTTCAATATACTCGCGCCCCCTTGTAGGGTTATCCCGCCCCCTAGGGGGGTGCGCACCAGTTTGAGAAACACTGCCTTAAATACATGTATTCTAATCGAAGTGACACAAAATATCATAAAAATTATCTTTTTATGCGCTTTTTTAAAATCACGATTCCAAACGTAGTCGGATACCTTAAATACACTTAAAATATATTTTTTGTACAAAAAGTTTAATTACTACTACATTTAAAAAGAATTTTTCCGGTAAAAATAGGTATCATCAATTGAACAATCGAATAGTTATCATACTTCATTTCTTCAGATGTATTGGCCCTCACATTGTTTAAAAGTGTGATGTTGATCTATCTGTGCCTATATAAAGGGTGTTTTTTTAGAGGTATAGAACTTTAAATTGCAATAAAACAACGATGTATTATTCGTTTGACATGAATTTTTTTTATTCGAAAGATAATCTTGTGGCATTACATTTTAAATATGATTTCTGGTATAGGACTGCCATGGCTGGCTCGGATGTAGTCCAATCTGGACGTCCAATTTTCGATGACTTTTTCCAACATTTGTGGCCGTATATCGGAAATAACCCGGCGAATGTTGTCTTCCAAATGGTCAAGCGTTTGTGGCTTATCCGCATAGACCAATGACTTTACATAGCCCCACAGAAAATAGTCTAGCGGTGTTAAATCACAAGATCTTGGAGGCCAATTCACAGGTCCAAAACGTGAAATTAGGCGGTCACCCAACGTGGCTTTCAATAAATCGATTGTGGCACGAGCTGTGTGACATGTTGCGCCGTCTTGTTGGAACCACAGCTCCTGGACATCATGATTGTTCAATTCAGGAATGAAAAAGTTAGTAATCATGGCTCTATACCGATCACCGTTGACTGTAACGTTGTTGCTTTCATCGTTTTTGAAGAAGGATTCCACCAGCCCATAAAGCGCACCAAACAGTCAGTTTTCCTGGATGTAACGGTGTTTCGACATACACTTGTGGATTAGCTTCACTCCAAATGCTGCAATTTTGTTTGTTGACGAAGCCATTCAACCAGAAGTGCGCTTCATCGCTAAACAAAATTTGCTTATGAAAATCGGGAACAACGGAAATCTCGTTTTGGGCCCATTCGACGAATCTACGCCTTGCTTGATCATATTTAAAATGTAATGCCACAAGATTATCTTTTGAATAAAAAAAATTCACGTCAATCGAATAATACATCTTTGTTTTATTGCAATTTAAAGTTCTATACCTCTAAGAAAACACAATATATATACATATATTAGGTTGGGGAAAAATAAATCCATTATTCTTTAATGGAATTCAAGACTTCATTGTCCGATTTGGGTCATATATACACCGTTTTGTTGTAATTTTAATGGTAGTTTCATAATGCTTTTGAAAGAAGTTTTGGTCCTTATTGGCGAAAAACTCTAGTAATCGATTTGCACAATCTTCTCTTGATCCCAATTTCTTATTACTCAGGAAGTTTTGAAATGCGAGAAAAAGGTTGTAAATGTTTGGTGCCAGGTCTAGACTAAATGGGAGATGTATTAAAACTTTCCAATTAAGATTCCAGAGTTTCTGGCGAGTCACTACAGACATGCTTGGCCCAGCATTGTCCTGATGGAACACAACACATCTTCTGTTGGCCAATTCTGGCCGTTTCTGGTCAATAGTTAGCTTCAAATGGTCCAGTTGTTGAAAGTAGAGATCAGAATTTAGTGTTTGGCCATACGGAAGTAACTCATAATAAATTATTCCTTTCCAGTCCCACCAAATACACAGTAGAACCTTCCTGGCCGTTAGTCATAGTTTGGCCACCGTTTGAGCGGCTTCACTGCGCTTTGACCATGATCGTTTTCACATAACATTGTCGTTTGTGACCCATTTTTTATTCCAAGTCACCATCCGCTTAAGAAATGGGCCGATTTCCTTCCATTTGGCCAAGGCTTCTCAGATGGAAATTCAGTCCATCATGTTTTTTGCTGTTAATTGGTGTTGCAACCAAACATCGAGATTCATTTTGAATCCAACTTTGTGCAAATGATTTAAAACTGTTTCATGGTCGATCTTTAGCTCCTGGGTGATGCTACAACCGCTAATATGCCGGTCTATTTCGATTATTTCTGTGGTTTTATCGACATTTTCGACGACGGGCCTTCCTGTGCGAGGTGCATTTTTAACATAAAAAAGGGCCCGAACGTAATCGAAGAAACCAAAATTGCAAGTAATTAACTTTTACAGTATCGGCACCATAAACACCATTCACAATTTCATCGACCTGGCTTGCATTTTCGCCTTTTTCAAAGAAGAATTGTAAAATGTACCGAATTTTCTCTTTGTTGACTTCTAATCTTAACACCCTGTAACTCACAACTGAATGAACCAAACAAAAAACAGCAAAAGATTTTTTTAGTGTGAAATGTCACCTCCACGACGATCATAAATTTTAAATTGTTTGATCCGTACTTCACGAGATATCTACAATATATCCCAACCTAATATATATATTATACATAAAGGAGAAAAGCAATTCACACACTCACTCAACACGAGATCTCCGTAAATATTAGATCTACAGACTTGAAATTTAGCAGCCAAGTTCGTTTAATTGAGTAGAGATTCGCTAAGATCAATTTTTAAGAAAATCGACACGCAAGAGGAGTTACGGGGACGTTATGTATATAAAAAAATCGTTTTTAAACTAATAGACCTATAGACTTGAAATTTGATAAACATCCTTTTCTTGAATACAGATCTACTAAGAACGTGTATTACGGGAACGTTATTGATGAAAAAAAATCCAGTTTTTGAACAATTAGACTTACAGGTTTGGAATTTCACACGTCAGTTTCTTTTGTAGAGTAGAAATACATGAACCTTAGGATTGAAGAAATTAACTCCGGTTGTGGAGAGGGTGGTTGCTACAAGATCGTAAAAGATCAATATACTTCTGATTTAAAAATTCCAGACCTTTCATTTTTTTAAATTAAGATTTAAGGCGATAAGAATATTTTCCAATTTAATCAAAAGTTTAATATTGAGACTTAGGTAACAATAACCTAAAAAGAATAAATAGTCTTTGCAATGTCATTAAATAGACTGCAAGGGGGACGGGTAATAGTTTATAAACAGTAAATAAGTCAATTTTCTAAAGAATTTAGAATTTTTTCAGAATGATCTTAAGAAAGAATAAAAAAATCCTCATAAGATTACACACACACACACACACACACACACACACACACACATACACACACACACACACACACACACACACACACACACACACACACACACACACACACACACACACACACACACACACACACACACACACACACACACACACACACACACACACACACACACACACACACACACACACACACACACACACACACACACACACACACACACACACACACACACACACACACACACACACACACACACACACACACACACACACACACATGAAGCTATATATATATATATATATAATAGCTTCATTTAAAAAGCAAGCATAAAAATTCTTTTAAAACTCTCCCTATTTATTAAGGTCAGAGCTGCAAGCATAATTCATCATCTGTTTAGAGCAATAATTTTGCAATAATAGAGAACTAAGTACTATTTTAAATACATTCCCTGAATGTTCAATCACTATAATTTCATTTCTTTCAATGCAACTAAAATATGATGCGGTATCAAAGAAAAATTCATGTTGATTTTAAATGTTACTTCAGTTCACACAATATCAAAACGGTGCATGAACTGAGCTGGACAACTAATTAATGCAGTGCTTCTTAAACTTTTAATACTTGCGACCCAATATTCAATCACAATTTTCATCGCGCCCCCTCCATACAATAACAATGTATTGATTTCGATAATTTGATACTTTAAGGCTAAAGCTACAATACAACTTTAACCTCTCCGCCGCCGGCGCATATAAACGTCTTTTTCAGCCAGTGCGTAAACTGCTCCGGGCGTATAGATATGTCTTTTCGAAATACGATATTTTCTGTTCACTGCAATAGATAAAATTATTCCGAAGGCTTTGGTATGTAATAAATTGACCCTGACATTGATTGCGAATGATTCACTTGTTTCAGAGGATTTCCTTATTTATTCCTCCCCTCCCCAAACACCACATGTACTCGCCTACGTGGAAAACGGGGGGATTGGGAAGTGAATAGCAAAAGATTTAATCGGCATTTAAGATATTAATTATAAACTGTACAAAGGATGAAGATAAGTGTTGATTTTTGTATATAATTTTATATATAATAAGCCCACGGGGTCACTGGTGCTTAAACTGGTCCTTAGTATAGTTAACTTAATTATAAAATACATTGTGGAGTACTTATATACAGCAGTATTTTACTTTTCATTATGTCGGAATGTATTCTGTTTGTTTATGTTCAGTAAATGAATAATTTTTAAAAATAATCTTTTTTTTTTCGACTTTTCAAAAGGCTCGCGCCCCCTTCCTAGGGTTATCAAGCCACCATAGTTGGCGCGTCTCACAGTTTGAGAAGCACTAAATTATTACAATAAACATTAACAATAAATTAAGATTTGCCGAGTAATTGGGGTGCAATATTTATAGCTTTTCTACCCCGGATGTTGTGTGTCTTAATATACAATGGTGATGTCTTCGTAAGAGGCTACATCCTAAGACCCATAGCGAACGCTATCAAAGCCATCACTTTAAGCTCTAGGGATCTCTGGCCACGAAATCACCCCGAAGGACCTTTAATGATAATGGGCGCACATAGAATGGATGGCAAAAGTTGTTAATATATATCGTTTAATGCAAGCTATATTATTGGACCGACAATAAAACTTTCAGAATATTACTCAGAGCTAGAAAAACATATGAAGGGAAATTTTCTCTCTAGGATTAAAAATAATTTGAATTCAAAAAGCTTGTTTTAATTGAAAATATGTCTGTAAAAGATGTATTGTACGATAATTCAATGTATAGGAGCATAAAATGTTCAACGGGCTTACTTTTCATGAAAGGAATTGTGCTTTGAGTTTAAATTTATTTCTCTGCATGACTTTATCGAATATAAAGAAGTTAAGAATTTAATCCAAAGTTAATTTTTCAATTTATAATGATCGCAAATTAAAGTATATCTTGTTGAAAAAGTAAAACGAAAATAATAAGGTCTTAGTTCTTAACAAATCTCATTATGTTCTATTATTAATTAGGATGTTAATTTAGCAGAGTAGTTTAGAGATTTTGTCGATCAAAATAAATTACTTTTTTTCCTTGCCATATATAAATTTATTATATAAATATACATGTAATTTAATACAGCAGTTATTATATAACTAGATTTATAAGAAAAGGTACCTCTTCGTGTAATGTATTATAAAATGCATGCCAAACTCACAGTGTATCTTATAACTTCCATTATATCTGTTATTTGTATTTTTATACTTATATTCAATTCAAAATCTTTTTCAAACGCTATTCAGTTACACTTAGCCATTACATGTGTATATATGTATATATCAAGTTTTTAAAAATCCTTACTATAATTAATAGACTTTTCGGTACTTGTGTATTATCGCAACCGTATTAGCGACATAATATGAAACGAAGCACATGGTTGCCAATGGGCTCAATTCATGACGTAATAGTCACATGATAATGATAACCACGTGTTTTTCGCCAATCAGTTCGAAAACTCATGTGACGTCAGAGTTAGACGATAAAAGCAATCACGGGTTTCCAGTCAATAAGTTCATGCGTTTCGTTGTTGCCAACTTTTGATCTTTTCAGAAATTTTCTTTTAAAAAAATACAAAATTGTCAACAGCTATAATGCACATAATCAGACAAAACGTATTTTATTTAAAAGAACGTGCATAAAAAAAACTTTTAATTTAAAAATTATTTGAAGAAATTTACTTTTTATATACAACATTTGAACAATATTTACGCAATTATAAAATTTTGACAATTTTTACCCAATTATAAAATTTTAAATCTTACCAAAGTTTTACAAATAGAACACAATAAGTACAATTAGTTTGATATCTATTTCGAATTCAATGAAGAACATGTATTTGTCTTTATCATGTGACCGACATGAATGGAGCCCATTCAGCTCGTACGACACATGTAAAATCAAAGTTGTCAACTTGGCGAGTTATCTTGAACGTTGGCATGGTTGCGATAGCAAGTAAGTACCAATTTTTCTTATCATATGTCCATGGTAAAAATGGGCTAAATTCATGACGATTATACGATAAATACTATCACTTATTATCCATCGAATTCAAAACTGATATTAGGTTTGAACTCCCTGTAGAACTTGCAAAATTTATGTACAATTTCATAATTGGGAAAAGATTTTCAAATGATATAAAATTTTTTAAAAAAATCTTACACTAATTGTATTTTTATATCAAGTGCATTTTATACCTACTTTTGTTATTATTAACAACTTTGTACTTTTTAAAAGTATGTTTCTACAAAAAGATAAAATTAGTAAAACAGAAAAACGCATGAACTTATTAGATGGAAACAGGTGGTTGCACTTACCGTGTGACTATGACGTCACATGAGTTTAGCTCAATGTCAGGTTCAATGCCAACGAGTTCTAAAATTCTTCGTGATATCTTAAGTTTGTGGTGCTTCTAAAAAACTGAACTGTTTTGAAAGTTTTTTTAAATTTAATTTAATATTAAGACATATTTTCATCTCTAAATAAAATTAATATATTTATTTAAATGCTCACCATTTTTGCATTGTATATAGTTATAACGTCTCTGTTTTATGATTATTTTGCGACAAATAACGTAATGGTAATAAAATATAATCTAATAACATTTATATATTATAACTTCATATTATATTATAACAAAACAAAAATGTAGGAACATGAGCAATTTTTTTTATTCTAGAATATTGGAAGGATTTTTTTGAAAATTCATATTCTGAAAATACCAATGCATTTAAAAAAATCTTGCCAGATCCAATAGGCTTAATAAAAGCTCAAAAACTTTGGAATGACCCACGGTCTCTTAAACCCTAAAATGAATTCCGAGAGATCTGTCCATTCCTCAGCTATCGTCTGCTAACCCCCTCCCAAGTCTACAAAAGGAAAGAGATTCCACAATAGAAGTGGGAAAAATTGCGCCCATCGATTTTGTTCCTTCACTTCAGATATTGAAAAAGAGGATGAGAAAGAAAATCAATTTTTTTCTCTTTTTTATTTCCATCGAAGAAGAATCTTCAACGCTTCCCTCCACCCCTCGTAAGAAAACAGAACGGAAATGGGGGAAGGTGTGTGTCGCCCATAAAATAGAAACTTTATTGATTGCGGACAGATTTAAATGAGCTTCATCAACGTAACGGCCTCCAGACACAAAGTACTACTGCTTCCTCGTCGCCTGCTTGTTTGTTTAAGTATTATTCCCTAAAGTTCCCCTCTTTTTCCCCTTAAGAAACTTCCCCAAGTCCCTACATCTGTTTCAACTCATTTTATTTTCTTTATCAGTTGGAAGCCCCGAGCGGCGTTCGTTGTAAAAACAACGCCAAGCAACCCCCTCTCCCTGCCTCTTTTTGTTCTGTTTTCTTTCGGACATTTTGTGAAATTTCAGGAATGGCAATAGGGCTATAGGATAAGAAGGGGATTTGGTAGTCACTCTTTCTGTAGTAGCTTTTTTCTTCTTCCCCGCTCCATGTATTTGCATACAGATAGAGGTTAAAGTATATTGAGTGGCACGGGGGAAAGATTTTAAAAACAAGGGTTTCGTTTTATATCCGCCCCTTGTAGATCCTAAAACTGGCTTTTTTCCCCTTGAAAAAGGATGGTAAGAAAATAATAGCATCTTCTACTTTTTGTTTGGATATATATATATATATATATATATATATATATATATATATATATATATATATGTGTGTGTAAGAAAAATCTTTAGATTTTAATCAAAAACCTTTTAAAATTTTATTTTTTATTTTCGGAGGAATGTCTGAGGGATATGAGTTTGGGTATTTTTAGGTTTTGTCATCGATGTGGTTGATCAAAAATTGAAAACGCTCATCAAGAATGCAAATTGTAAGAGGAATAGCTGCGCATTTTTTGTCTATAATAAAATATTAAAAGAGTCTATTGATAGCATCGAAGGCATTTGAAATGAAATATCCATCTATACGAAATTTCCTAAAAGTATTGAAATATATATTTTTTTGAACTTTTAAGCACTCAAATAATTAGAAACTATAATTTTTAATTCATTCACTAATTGTCATTAAAAAAGAATTAATTCATGTGGAAAAAAATGCTGCATGCATCATATTGTAAGGACTTCTGGATTAAACTATTCATTACAGTAAGACAATCAAATAAATATTCCCGTACAATCTAACTGCAGAAAGGGTCCACAGAAGTAGAATATCTTTCGCGGTAACGGCTTTATAACGCTAGTATAAACATATTAGTCAAAGTGATACTTTCGAGAATTCGATATGGCAAAGGGTCCAAAGTGCACTAGAGAAAGTCTTCGCTTTATGGTAACTCCACACAGAGTGTGTAAGCTCGCTGGCTCTATTTCCACCGTGGGCAGCGGTAGCCCAGTGGTGGTCAAGGTATCGGATCATGGCAGGCATGTCATGTGATTTCGAGCCCATTACCATTAAAGACCCGCCGTGTAGGGAAGCGGTGCACGTTAAATCTGTCGAGAGCTGAAACGTCCTCCCGTTGGTGGGGTGTGGTAGTTAGGAGAGGGGGTGCCAGCTCAGGTGTCGTCCACGTCACGTGACCATGGTTCAAAATTACGTGGTCCGTTGCCAAAAACCCTCGTGTAGCTGAACAGTGCGACGTTAATATTCACTCTATTTCCATCATGTTCTTGCTGACTTGAACAACTTCTCAGTTCTACATCCACCTTCGTTTAAATTCATTCGTGGACTTCCAGGTATCGTTGACTGAGAGGCCTCTTATCGGATTTTCTCAAGCAAAAGTCCTCTTCCAAACTCTCTCGCTCTCCTTTTTAAATCTCCCCCTAAAGTCACTCACCGCCTATCCCTTTGATCTTTTGAATGTCGGCCTCTTAGAGTGTGTGGGGGGAGGGACTGTCTGGGGTGAGTGCCCTGAGAGCCCTGTCCTGAAGACGCGCTGTCGTCCCATATCCGTGAGAAACCGAAAGCACATTGTACCGGCGTCTCTTTTAATCTTTTGGATTACCATGGGGAAAATGGTCAGAATTTTTGACCACCCATTTGTGAAACTTTTCCCTCAGCAATTAGGGAAACGAACGGATCTTTCCCACGTTTGTCGGCGCGTCCCTTCATAGCAATTAGGGAAAAGACTAGGTACATCACAATATGATCCCTCTCTTTTCACAAAGTGTTCAACAATGAGCTATCTGGGAAGTCTATCTTCTCTAACGGGTTTTCTATCATCTAGCCAAATTGGCATCTTTAGCTAGAACAACTCCCCTCCGAACATAGACGTCACTATAAAGTAACGTATAAATGGTAAGGGATAAAGATAATAAAATATTACTGGACAATATTTCCGCGTCAATTGACGCATGAATTATAGTAACGTAGCCGTGTTGGGAGTAATGAAATTTTCTATATATGTTAAGTTTCAGAGGTTGCATCTCATTTCGGATTAGTAAGCATTTATTCTTACCCTTTAGCTTGCCTTGTCCGTAAACAGCGTACTCCGTTCTAAAGTTTAAATTAATAAAAGTAAATTAATACATGTTTATAATCATTTCCTGTCCAATTTCATGGCTTCCAATTCCATACTGCGTTCAGATCCCCCCGGAGCCTCAACGATCAGTGAGATCTCCTCAACCAAAATGAGGAAGAGGGAGCACGCCAAGAGCATGGTTACTTTTTTCACATATGTAAAGTCCAAGTGTTTAAGGACATATTTTGATTATTTGAAAATTAATGAAATAAAACACTTGCTCGAACAAAAATGAGGGTATGAAACATATTCTGATTCAGCAAAAAACCTGTGACAAAAGTGTAAAACAAAAATTTTAAGTTAAATTTAGGGAAATATTTTGAAAATTTTTCTGGCATTTAAAAATGTGGTGATTTTAATAATGCGTGGTGAATTTTATAGCTTGCTGTGAATTAATACTTTATTTAATTTACCCACAAATAAGATCTGTAGCCAGTGATTGTACTTAATCTTCAACATTGCTCAAAAAGTAAAAAGGAAATATGAACTGGTAATATGGAAGGGAATATGAACTAAAAATAACTTTGCAATATGCTGTATTATAGGTTTATTAGGCCAATCTAGTTTACACCTGTGACGGCTCTATCAGCGATCTACTTACTAATTGTACTCTTGGGGAATATTTTTGGTCCTTAAAAATTATTTTATTAGAAATTTTCCTCTGAAGAAGAAAATGCGGGCATGCAAATTAAGACTACTATATAAAGTCCAGACTTCTGGTTTCAGACTGCTAGAGGAGCAGTGATTAATAAAATTTAATGTGAGGCGTGGATATTTAATAATTGATAACTGAATTACTTAAGGTGATGATCTGTAACTTGAGATTGAATCTAGATTAGGTAGCTAAAAAGGCAGACCAATAGAATTGACGTATGCGTTAAAAGTAATTTATGTCTTCTAATATCTCGGTATGCGTTAAAAGTAATTAAAGTCTTCTCATATCTCGTGGACCTCGTTAATTGTCTATTTATTAATTGGGTGCATCTCTTAACTTTGTTGTTTGTGAAACTCGTGTAGTGGTTTGTGCTGTAAATAAATTAAGTGATTTTGAATATGGCTAATCTTCCTCCCTTTTCTCCCACATCTTTAGGCGCGCAGGTTAGACTATTACACCCCGAGTTTTACTTTAATTGTTTTATATCAGAGGTGGATAAATAGTGGTCCACCAATACAGAAATCAGTTTTGAACCAAGATTTCTTTCCTGTACTGGACCAGATTCGTTTCGTATATTTCAGTATCAAGGAAACAGAATTCTTTTATTAGAAAAGCAAAGCGCCGCTGAAATTGTTTCTCTTAAGACAGTGTTTCTTAAACTGTGTGGCGCGCCCCTTAGGGGGCGTGAGCCTATTGAAAAGTCGAAAACAAAAGATTTTTTTAAAAAAAATTATTAATTTATTGAAAGAAAACAAACAAAATACATTCTGACATAATAAAAAATAAAGTATACACTTGCACTAACATAGTACACTTATAAATATATTAGTACCGTGCAATATATTTTATAATTAATTTAACAATACTAAGTTAAGAACAAGTTTAACAATTACCAGTGACCCCCCATGGGCTTGTCGTGCATAAAATTATATGCAAAAATTAACCCTTATCTTGATAATTACTTAAATGCCGAATAAAAATTACATGATTCGCTCCCCAATGCCAACCTGTAACATGTAAGTGGGCATTTGTGGTGTATTGGGGGGAGGGTAGAAAAAGAATATATAAGTAAATCTTCTGAAATAAAAGTAATTCCGTCGCAAACACTGTCAAGGACGTTTCATAACATTTCAAAGTCTTCGGAATAAATTTATGGATAACAGTGCACAGAAAGGATCGTACTTATACGTCTAAGACGTATATATACGTCTGGGACATTTAATGCATTGGCTGAGTGAGACGTTTATATACGCCGATGGCACTTAGGAGGTTAAAGTTGTGTTGTAGTTTTAGCGTCAAAGTATAGTACTATTGAATTCAATACATTGTTATTGTATGGAGGGGGGGCGCGAAGAAAATTATGATTGAATATTGGGTCGTAAATATTGAAAGTTTGAGAAACACTGTCCTAAGATTAGATATCGTCTGCAGAGTTGGGAAGACAAGTTCACAAGAAGATTTAGAGATTGTAAGAAAATTGAGTCTAAATTCAATTTGCTCTGTCATCCCTTTACTGTTAATATTCACAGAGCATCCGAGGAGCTGCAGATGGTTTCCGTTTTTGAAACATTTTCTGGAGAAAAGTATTCTTTGTATTTGGTTTGATATATATTTGTGAGAAAAGTTTTCCTTGCATGAAGATCAGCGAGTTGCGATACAGATGCAAGTTGGCTGACTAACTTGCTGGTTGTGAAAGAGAATTCGAACAACAAAAGTATAATGGGGTATATTTTGGAGCTTATATATATATTCTAAAATTAAATGTGTTTGCCGCTTACATATATAAAATATGCACAATAAATAAATTCAATAAAACATTATTATTATTTTATTTAACATATATTTATAGATGTTTGCTACAATTTATACCATTTTTTCTAAGATACAAATTTAACTAATATGCAATTAAATGAGCTGCCTTCCGGTAACTTCCGCTCCCACAATATAGTCTTCAAACTAAAACAATTGACCACTCCTGTTCTGTACAATTGCTTATTGATAAAATTGATATTCAAATCAAAATGCGACGTCAAGGATAGCCATTATGCTTTAACTGTATTAAAAAAAGATCATTGTTTTATTCATACAATAAATAAAGAAAGTATAATTCTTATATGTAACCAAAAAAAAGTAGCAAATGAAATTTCAAATTAATGCTCCATTAGAACATGACAGGAATTAAAAAGAGAAAAACGACCACTTTCTACGAACCATTTTTTTTCACAATGTCTTTAAAGTCTCGGCATTTAAAAAATATCACCCTCGATTTTCTCGTACAATAGCATGCTGGAAAGCAATAAAAATATCTTCTCACTCTGCCTTATCATTAGCGCATCTCGCCCGAAATTCCTTCTCTAAAAAGTAATACCACCCATAAAAATGAAAAATCGCCAGCCGCAATCCACCTCCTCGCCAAACCCGCCCCGGCTAGCATAGAGGCTTAAAAGTTTGGCTTCTTTCCCCCTTTCCATCTAAGGTTCATGATTGTTAAGAATCTTTTCTTCTTTTATTTCTTGCTCTGAAGCGATTTCACTTTGCTCGTCATGATACATTCCTCAATCTGGACAGTGATGGCCTCCCCGAGGCGGAATGGAACGACGAGATGCGCCAACTTGTAACTCTGCCAACAGCCAAATGACCAACTGAATCGGCCGATTTATACACCGATGAAATGACAACCGACTGATATTTACAATCGCTTTTCCCACCCATTTTGAGGGAATGGTTGACTGCGTACCGGAGATTTAAATTTAGCAGAATAATTTTGTACATAAATATGTAATGAGATATAAAGAAATGGAGAAAAGAAAACGGGTAAGTTTTTTTTTAGTTAATGGAATAAAATGCTCAATACTTTTGTTTCATGTGCCCATTTCCTACAAGCAATTTCAAATGATGAAACTTAGAAACTAATGAATAAATAGATAGTTTTTAATAATATAAATAATTTATATAGCAGAATGGTTTTATTCATAAATATATAAGCAATATATATATAGAGAGAGAAAGATAAGCAAAAAGGGGAAAAACACATAAAGGAAAAAAATGACAAATTTTTTTTTAGTAGAGAAAAAAATTCTCGATATTTTGTTTCTTTTTCTGCGCCCATTTTTTACGGATAATTTGAAAGGATAAATCTTTGAAAATAAATAAATATTATTTTAAAAATACCCATGCTTGCCTAAATGCGGACCAAACCCCATTGTACAAATTATACAACTGTTCATACTCGTTGCTGAAATTGAAAAACTGTTAGTTAAATGGATTATATTATCCTGTTTTTTTTCCAAATATATTGTAAGCAAGAAAAAATGAATTTTACGTCTTTATCTGCTCATTTTAATTTATACTTCAAGTTGGCAGCATTTTTGGTGACCAAACAGAAACACACCATATGGATGCTGGAAATTACTGGAGAAATCTAAAATATCACGATTTGTGACGCAAGCGAAGTTTTCGAGAAAACACTGGAAGATAGGGGGTGTCGCCAGGAAAGTTGTTCTTGGCCCTTCACTTAAACTCTAATTTTTACGAGGAGCCATTTTTACTAACTATAAGTTATGTAAAAATAAACTTATTGCAGCATCACGCGCGAAAAACTGGTTTTATATATAAAGAGTTAGGTAATATAGCTCTCATAAAAATATAAACGAATATAATTGTACATTTGAGTGAAGTGATTAGGTTAATATATTATCATTGTTTACTTATTATAAATATATATGTATTGAATATGCTTAGTTATTTGACATGGTGCATATATACTTTTTATACACATAACGGGAATAGTAAATTTTCTGCAACTACATGCTCTTCAAAAGTTCTACATTATCAAATTTAGCTGTGAGCCAATATAATATATCACTCCTCATTGAATATGATCAATTGTCATAAAATAGTCAGGCGATTCTGTAAAGTGTACTGTAATTCTGTTAACACATCAGGACATCAACAGGATGGGTCTTCAGGGGCATCTGAATTCGGCACAGAGTTACTCAAAAGAAATAACTGAAGTCAACAGTTCGTGATCAAAACTATTCATCTACCGCAAACTCTGGGCAATGTATAGAAAAAATAGGAGCTAATTTCAAAAAAAAAAAAATTGACTGCTTAAATAAGTTGACAACGCTGTAAAACTATATGGCAATTATTGAAGGTTGGGCATAAAAATGTTGACTAGGATTATACAGCACACTATTTAATATCTTCAATTCCTTTTAAAGGAATACCATTAACTAGAAAAACAAACTCTTCCGGAAGCACATAAATAATAATGAAATTAATTTTTTATTCGATGGATCTTAGTTGGCATCAAATTTAAAACCAGAGGTACGGAGGAAACAATATCGGTGTTGAATTCATGATGAATACGCTGCCACGGACACAACCAAGCTATCCAAACTTCAAAAGATTAACAAGGCTTAAAAAATTTTTAAAGTCCCTTTCAAGCAAATTTGACAGATTTTTAGATGCAATTTAGCTAAATTTTTTACAATAAGCTTCCCTTGACAATTACAAAATATTCCAACGGTTACTATCAGAACCAAATACAAAATTTAAAAAAACAATTCAAGACAAAATCCACATTTTGCTTTGAGCGATGCTCAGAAACTCTAAGATAGTAACCAAGTCTCTAGATATTTACCACAGAAAACAATTTTTCCATTAACTATTCATCCGTATTACATCTTATCGAAGATGGAACTTCTGCTTCAGTAACTATCTAACTAGTTTAAGATAAGTCAGCCATGAAGGCGACATTTAGTCTTTTAACCTAGTAATGCGTAAATTTCAAATATAGTTATTTAACATTATTTTATTTGTTATTTTATAAGTTCTACAGCTTCTCAGTCATCATGCACGAACTAACACAATGAGTCTAATTATAGAAATTTTGACTTAAGATATATATATATATATATATATATATATATATATATATATATTGGGCGTATTTTGACTGAGTACTAACACTACACCGTAAAGTAACAGGAAGACTAGGTTATTGAGGAATGTTATTGACGACTAGCCTCAAATTTTTCCACTACAGTCAAATAACGAGGAGGACACCCAAGATAGCCCTCCTCCCATTCAACAAAATTTTACATACGCATTGGATACAATTTTGACGATAACGCTGGAAACGGTGAATCAAGCAATCCAGAGATGGGGGTGGGAAGAAACTTTACTCCCATCATGGTACGGGTTGCGGAGAGTTTAGTTGTTGAGAGATTCACCCTCTTATGAGGATGGATGGCAGCGGAAGTCTAGTGATCAAGGTCCCGAAGTGGCTGGAGAGTCATGAGTTCGAGCTTAATGGTCATGAAGAGCCTCCGTGTAGAGGAGGCCGTTGCCCGTTAAGTCTGTCCTCCCGTTGGTGTGGAGTGAAAGTTCAGGTGTCATTCTCATCACTGGACCATGGTTCAAATTTACGAGATTCGTCATCAATAGCCCTCACGCAGCTTTATAGAGTGACTCGTTCACGCGTCATAACTTTGACTCATTCACTCATAAGGGTAGGTGCCTCTAAACCCCATTGATCTCGACCAATTATTATGCAAATCTGACTATTAATGCGATTTGTTGCGTATCTCTGTGGTCCTCTGCCTCACGACAGGATCTACAAATTATTTCTGCACACCCTCACACAATTATGAGTATAGCAATAGCACCAACTTTAATTTGATTCTATTATGAATAACGTCGCCCTCTGAAATTATACAAGGGCTTTTGACAATGGACAGCGTAACTTTGAGCTATAGTTAAATGCCGATGACGACACTTGAGCTGGAATTCCACTGTTAAAATATCGGCCCCCTACCATTTTGAGCCTTGGACACAGATATAAGGAGCTTGAGCTTTTCTACACGGCAAGTGTTTAATAGAACCAGGAGTCGAATCCACGACTCGACAGAAAACAGCCGGTCATTAGCGCATGATCACGCCCACCATTTTGGGCGAGTGATTTCTTACTAACGTTGCACTTTGAGGCCGCACTGGGCTATCGGCTACGGACCTCGGAATTTTGAACCTCAATGAATTTACTGTCCACTACTTTGAATTAGAAATGACAGCTATTATTAATACGGACACATTATGTAATAACTAATTTACATTTTGCTAATTTTAGAATTGTTAAGAGATAATAAACTCCACACACACACACACACACACACACACACACACACACACACACACACACACACACACACACACACACACACACACACACACACACACACACACACACACACACACACACACACACACACACACACACACACACACACACACACACACACACACACACACACACACACACACACACACACACACACACACACACACACACACACACACACACACACACACACACACACACACACACACACACACACACACACACACACACACACACACACACACACACACACACACACACACACACACACACACACACACACACACACACAGAGTTTCATTCACAAAAAAACACATGCATTTTTTTTTATTTTGAGAGGGAGTGAGAGTTATATTAACGTCCCTTTATAAAGCTGCACGAGAGCTATTGGCAACTGAACTAGTAATTTAACCCGCTTTGTAACGTCGTCATTATAAGGCGAGGCTTCAGCAGCACTATACTGGAACCCATAACATGCCTGGCACGAATCCATATATTAAGGTTCAACGTAACTTAATATATATATATATACACATATATATGTATATATATAATTACAATATTATTTGTAATAATATATATAAAGCTGTTGGTCACATTTTAATAATAATTTCCCGAAATTGCAATGTGAATTGTATGAACGATAATTTAATTACAACCGATCGTTGAGTTAAATAAATAACGGAACCATTTCATATAAACGCAATGACGTCACCCAAAGAGTTGTGAGCCCAGCCTTATACTAATTGTAAGCCAAAGGCTTAATAACTGTTGACACTTAATATAGGATTTCAGTCACCAAGCGTTTAAGTTACGTCATTGTAAGACCTGGAAACACCGTTCAATTTAATTCGTGCAGCCATACTCATTATTTCATAGAATAATATTTGGTGCGAATGAATAGATTTACCTTGATAACGAGAATCAATGAGTGATTTCATAAAGGGAAATGACAAGGAAAAATAGAGAAAAGTATAAAAATAATGAACAATAATAAAAATTAATTTAAATATTTAAATCAGCATTTATTTTAGGATATACAAACGTGTTAATGATGAATATATTATCTTTATTCAATTACTTTAGTAAGTGGAGGAAACGCATATAACAGTATAAAGTGACCTAAAACCGAGATAGTAGAATATTTAGATACCATGTGACGTGAGTGAACAAGTGTTTTACTAACGTCTTTCTGTAAAACAACACGAGGGCTACTGGAGAAGGACCTCGTCATTTTTTGAACCATAGTCAAGTGACTAAGGCGACACCTGAGCTGGCCTCCCCCTCTCCACCCTAACAAATCGCGCCAATGGGAGGACATTAAAACCGCGACAGATTTAACAAGTACCAGCCTTTCTCGGTAGAATATCAATGGAATTAGGGATCGAACTTATTACATACTGGCCATGAGTCCTTGACAATGACTACTAGGTAACTGGTGCTACAGAACTTTGGCAATGTTATAGCTTTTCTCGTTGAAGTCGATCTATAACTAAAGAATGGAAGTCATCTTTTACTACGTCTTTTAATACAGTTAAAATACCTAAACTTTTTATCTATCTTTGTAACATTTTCAATAGGTTACAAGTGAGTTAACCTACCAAGGTTACTGTGATTATTAAAGGATGGTGAAAAAGAAATTTCAATCAAATATGGAGCCATTCCCATTTCATACACGCCGCAAAGATAAAGAACAAATGAGGGATATAAAGCGTTTGCTGCATATAAAAAGTTTTATATCCAGCCCCATATTGGATGCAAATGTTCCAGCCTGTATATAATAAGAGTTTCAGGGGAGAAATGGAGCTCCTTTTTGAAGACGTCAACAAGAATTTCTGCTTTCTTGCTTAGAGCAGTCGACGTGGCCTGTTTTAGACTTCTAATGGTCCTGACTTTTTGAAGATTCACCTGTATAGAATGGGAATTTCAGATTCAATCTCCTGCCCACTTTGTATCCACGATGTACCCATGACTGAGGATCACCTCAAAATATGCCCTACTTTTTAAAATTATATTTCTTTAAATGTTGTTGACTTTGCTTTTGATGACTTTTTGTCGTTCTATATTATTAGGGGCTTGCACGGTGACTTATGACCGAAAAGTCCTAAACGGGCATAGGATATGTATCATTTACGTAATAAAATTCTAAATAAAGAGTGTTTTTTTCCAGGTATAGAAGTTTAAGTTGGCATTACTTTCCAAGATGGTGACCGATTTAACAGCTGTCAAGTGATTTATTCTCAGTTTGGTTTGGCAATTCATCCAAACGATCATCAAGCAAGGCGTAGATTCGTCGAATGGGCCCAAAACGAGATTGCCGTTGTTCCCGATTTTCATAAGCGAATTTTGTTTAGCGATGAAGCGCACTTCTGGTTGAATGGTTACGTCAACAAACAAAACTGCCGCATTTGGAGTGAAGCTAATCCACAAGTGTATGTCGAAACACCGTTACATCCAGAAAAACTGACTGTTTGGTGCGCTTTATGGGCTGGTGGAATCCTTCTTCAAAAACAATGAAGGCCACAACGTTACAGTCAATGGTGATCGGTATAGAGCCATGATTACTAACTTTTTCATTCCTGAATTGAACAATCATGATGTCCAGGAGCTGTGGTTCGCCACAAACGCTTGACCATTTGGAAGACAACATTCGCCGTGTTATTGCCGATATACAGCCACAAATGTTGGAAAAAGTCATCGAAAATTGGACGTCCAGATTGGACTACATCCGAGCCAGCCGTGGCAGTCCTATGCCAGAAATCATATTTAAAATGTAATGCCACAAGATTATCTTTCGAATAAAAAAAAATTCGTGTCAATCGAATAATACATCGTTGTTTTATTTTGCAATTTAAAGTTCTATACCTCTAAAAAAACACCCTTTACATACAATCCATTGTGTGCATAGATAATAAATTACGGTGGATTATACTATTCACTCTTTTCGCGGATTAGAAATTTTTTTTATATTTTTATAAATTTTAAAATATTTAATAGATTTTATTACTCCCTCTAAAATCAATAACGTATTATAGCATTAAGCATGTAACTAACAAAAAAGCTCTATTATTATAAAATTATAGAAATTATTTGATATTTTAGCAAAGTTATATATATTCTTTATTATAGTAAGTTTTCTTTCTTTGATATAAAATATAAAATATCATTGTCTATGTTCTAAATATTGTTAAAAAATGTAACAGAATCTGGATATTTTTATTATTTTCTATTAAAATTCTTCAATGTTAATTAAGAGTTAAAAATTGTATGTATTTGGAAAATGCTAAAACGTCGAAATTATCTTGTATCCAATATTTTAGAACCAGAGACAAATTTTAAATAGGAATATCGTATGACGCATTTTTCATTTCTTATGTGTATAAATTGCTCACTTTTGTAAAAAAAACAAGAAAAAGAGATGCGATTAAAAGGAATATAAACTACAGTGCTACACATTAATTTATTTCAATTAGTTCAATTTTAGGGTTTGAGATTATGACGTGGCTCGCGGGTCACGAACTCGCAGCATCGCCAAGTCATGGACTCAAGTTCTGTTACCACTGAAGGCTCACCGAGTATAGGGTTTAGTACCCATTAAATATGTTCAAGCTCAAACAAAAGGGGTGTAAAACTCTCGGCCCGCGGGCCACTGCCGCCTTCAACAAACATTTTTACGGCCCGTCAAGTATATCAATCAGCAGACAATAACATACAGTGAAATATGTTTCACACGGAAACGCTTAAGACGAAATATCGGTTAACACGAAATAATGCTATACACGTTAATGCAATTTTTCTCTTAAAGCGAAATAAAAATTGCTTAACATGAAAAGAATTTCCTTCCGGAAAAGAACAAAATACAAAAAAACACCAGCCGGATTGGACAGTTCTACTGTATCACTGGAAGGATTTCCTTGCAGTACATGATGATAATATGCGTACAACCTCAACTATGGCAGGCTAAGACGTTTTGGAGTTTGTTCAAAGCTAAAAAAATATCATTAATTCAGATTCCGACGACGAAAACGAAATGAATAATGCAGCTCCTGTTCCCACGTCATCCGAAATGAGGAAGTCTTGATACGTTCAATTATTTAGACGTACATTCCAACGGTGAAATGAATAACAAAAGGGATACCATCGAACAATTTAAGTAGAAAAATGACAAGGCAAAGAAAAATATCAGATTATTTTCCAAAATCTCAATAAAGGATTTGTTTTTCCAAAAACTTAAAACTTTTGCAGTAATTTCATTAAGTCTTTGTGAATGTTTTTCTTTCATTGATTTTTATTAAATACCTGCATGTATACATATCCATGGAAATAAAATATAATCTAATAAACTTAATTTTGTTGAAATACGTTTATTTTTCAATATCGCTTAGCACGAAATTCTTTTAACACGAAGAAATATTTCAGTCCCCTCACTGTGTAATAAAAAATCAAAATTTCTCCTGAAATAGGAAAATTTGTAGCAGAAAAGGGATGTCAGGACGTAATTAAATTTTTCTTGTTCTTTGGTATACATTTATTGTTATGTATTTTTCGAAATAAGCCTAAGTTTCTGTAAATATTGATTTTTTTGCGGCCCGACTTAAGTTAATCTTTTTTGCTTGCCTCAAGTTAGCTTTTGAGTTTAAAACTCCTGGTGTAAAAGTTTGGGGAGTGAGGTGCTAGCACGAGTGTTGTCCTGGTTTTTTGAGAGAGGAGAAAAATTACGAGGTCCATCACCAATAGCATACACAGATTCAAAGTGAGTAAAAAAATCAATTCAAATCGAGACAATGATAATGACTACGGATAAATGAATATTATTGTCACATAAAAATGAAACTTAATATGTGTATATCGCAGAGAACAATTGAGGTTTTTAGGTAGAAAATATCTTCCTCCGTTTTCTCTAAAGATTTTTTTTAAAAAATAAAACCCATTTTAAGAATTGAAAGCAAATGTTTTAAATGAGAAAAAAAACCCCACTTATTTTTTTTATTGTGGTTTTAAATGCTTATTTAAAATTTTATATACAAGTACAGAAGTGTTCAGACTTATTTTTTATTTATAGAAAAGGAAGCAAAAAAAATTGGAATATATAATATAATTAATTGTTTTAACAATTTTGTTACTCTAAAATAAAATAACTTTAAAATGATTTTTTTAAAATTCAAAAATAAACTTATGTAAAAAAATATGAAAAGTAATACTACAAGTTCTCACAAAATGATTATTCGTTATACAGCTTGAAATTAATAGTAGTAGCAGTAAGTACTGGATTTAAATATCGGAAGTTGAGGAAAAGCATTTGACAAAAAGGAAAACGCACGCTTCATCTCGTTACAAATACAATTATCTAGATTGCTTGAATTGCACATATACCTATCCCAAAAAAGATGAAATAGTTCTTGCAATACTGCTCTTTTTACTTGTAAAGAGTAAAGACTATACATGCATGTTGATTTTTTAAAAAAAAAATCCAATTTTTCTGAGAACATTACGTAACGGAAGAAATAAATGAATTCCATAACAGTAAAGTTTCCGAAAAAATATTTTCCATATTTGCTCAAGCACGCAAAATAAGACCCGAATTTACCTGTTCCTTTAAGCACAGGCATTACATTTTTCTCCGGCTTATGTGTTTTTTTTCGAAAATGTTATCGATTTTTAAATCGGGTTTCTTTTCTGCGGATAATAGGTTCGTAATGGTTTTGAGTAAAAAGAAAAATGGGATATAAACACACTAAGCAACTTGTGACTATAAAGAAAAACGGAAGCTGATCAATTTGTTGTAAAATATTCAGTGTTACTTAGACAGCCTAAAAGTATTTAACAGAGGTACAAAAATATAGTGATAGATTCTGTAACATTTGAATATTAAATCTGCCGGAGAATGCAGACATGATATTAATTGATTATAAATTATTATTTAAATGTAATCCATGATGTTGTTACTAATGCCGTCTGTCTGACGGTCTCAGATAAAGGCCCACGCAATTAATCGTAGCAAAGAGCTAGATGTACTCCTGTCCCTGATCACCAAACAGGTGAAAGTACGATTTGTTTTTCAGTTCCAACCAAATTTTGAGGGAAAACACCCTGGAGGTGGTCAAAAGCTTCCCACCTCTCTTCCACCAACACCTCGTGAGAAGACCTGTGGCTCGACGGTTATTTAGAGAGTATCCCCCTGCTGTGAAGGTACTATATATTTAAAAACATCTCCGTGCCTTCTCGGGATTCAAATCCAAGTGCTACGGCACAATAGTCAGCGTCACGAATACAAATGCAATCTGTTCATAGTTGGAACGGAAATTTTTCGTACAGAATTTAAAAACCTATCTATGTGGAAAATATGTTCTCTGGTATATAAATGAAGGTAAAAATAAAATGCAAAATTAATTTTTATGCTTTCTGCCACAAAGGGAATGGAGTTGAGGAATTTTGAAAATTTTTTATGACAAAATGTCAATGCGTTTTTGTACTTTTTAGTATCCATTGCGATGTGAGGACACCCACTAAAGAGTTGTAAGAAAAAAAATCAGATATAAACATTTTCTTTAGTATTATTTTTTAAAAAATACCTATATACTTTCAAAATTACAGTGCACGATAATGTGAAAACAGGAAAAAAGCTAGGATCGGACCTATTTGACGGTGTGGTTGAGTGAATATTAACGTCGCACTGTTCAGGTACACGAGGGCTTTTGGCGACGGACTATGTAATTTTGAACCATGATCAAGTGACGTGGACGACACCTGAGCTGGCACCCCCTCTCCTATCTACCTCGCCACCGGGAGGACGTTTCAGTTCTCGACAGATTTAGCGTGCATCGCTGTCCTACACGGCGGGTCCTTAGTGGTACTATGCTCGAACTCGTGACAAAGCCAGCCACGATCCGATACCTATACCACTGGGCTACCGCGGTTACTTGACGGTGTGGGAGACAGAGCTTGAGTTATGAAAAATTATAAAGTTTTTTTTTATTTCCAATGGGCTGCGGATTGGTGTTTTCCCATTGCATACCTTGTACATTCCCCAAAAGCTGATATCTTTTTTTTCTGCGGAATTATACACCAATCGCCACAGGTAATTTTGACGCCCATTTTCCTCTATAGTGCTATTAACTACTTAGTATTCAATTATCAATAATAATCCTTTTTTTTTTTCTATATATAGTGAAAAATATTTTTTTTGAGCCTATAGTTATTTAAATAAAAATAAATATTTTTTAAGTGTTTCCGAAAATTCAAATCCTTTGAGCCAATATTAAAATAAGTTGGAGTTATTTTTTAAATTATTTTTCTTTTAATTCCAGTACCACATAACAGAGGTCGCTAAAGTGGTGGTACGCTAGAAAATGCCACTGGTCCCCAGAAACATGTGGAATATACTCACTTATCACGTTAAGTTATGTTTTAAGATGCATTGATTGCGTTCTTAGATCAGAACTGTTTTCTTAAATATATATTTAACATTCACAAAATTCTATTTGTGGCCCGTGAAATTTAAATTATGAATTTACTGGTCCGTGAGGTCAAAAATTTCGGTGACCGCTCCCATAGAAAATTATCTGTATAGGTATATATATATATATATATATATAATCAATATAAAAAATTCAATATATATATATATATATTCAATATATATATAATATAAAAAACCAATATAAAAATAATTCAATATAAAAATTCAATATATATATATATATATATATATATATAAAAATATTTTTCAATATATATATATATATATATATATATATATATATATATATAATCAATATAAAAATTCAATATATATATATATATAATCCAATATAAAAATTCAATATATATATATATATATATATATATATATATAAAAATTCAATATAAAAAATTCAATATATATATATATATAATCCAATATAAAAATTCAATATATATATATATATATATATCTATAATCAATATAAAAATTCAATATATATATATATATATATATATAATCCAATATAAAAATTCAATATATATATATATATATATATATATATATCTATAATCCAATATAAAAATTCAATATATATATTTATATATATATTCCAATTAATAAGAAATCTTTTTTTTTCTGTATAACTTCGATCAACCCTATTGCTTATATAGATCTATAATGCGCTTTATTTTGTTGTGTATCCTTTTTGTCCACTTAGTTTTATTTGTCAAATGAAAGCCGTCTGTTCTAGTCGTAGAATAGTGGAAAAATAACTTGAATTCAGTGATAAAACCTGATCTCTTATAATTCGGATTCTAAAACTCGTTACCTTTGTAGAATCTAATCTGCATTCCACAGAAATATTATGATAAAATAACTTTTCTTAGATAAGGTTAATATGCAACGAAAACGAATAGTTACCAAGCGGCTATATAAAAAGAAAAGTAATTAAAATTTTGTTTCATTTTAAAAATTCTGTATTTGCAAGTAACGTTTTGAATTAAAAATAATCATGTTATTTCAGTCGAAACAATTTCTTTAGAAGCAATGAAGTATTTTAACTCTCCAGCACATGTTTAATTTTCTTGATATTTTGTTTAAAAAAAATCACTTATAGCGTAATTTTTTTTTCTCATTTTGTAGATAGCACTTGGGAAGGAAATAAAGTGAGAGTGAACCACAGGGTGGAAGTTAATTAAAAACTCGTTTCTATTCACTGTGCATTTTTTTATTTCACTTAATGCTTTGAATATTTTTGCTCGTTCATCGGAACAGTATTTTACTTTTTCTTTTAACTGCGAAGTTCATGTCGTTTATCGCAGACTTTTTAAATTTCAACCTTTCTGCAAACATATATAGATATGAAAATACAATTTATTTGAATTTTCTGTACGAAATATTCAAAAATGAGCTTCTTAAGTTACTGTACCTCTGTTCTAATTAACTAGTAAAAAATATAAAAATGAGAAATGTTTTTTATGTAGCGTTAAAGAATCGATGAATAATATTACCTTAGTTCATTTATTTTCTTTTTTTAAGTATCTGCAAGCGCTTTATGGTTTTAAATCATTTAAAAATTTTCTTGATTCATAGTTTGTTTGATCACTATTTCTAGAATATTTTTGTAATTTAAAGGGAAGAAATTTTAGTAAAACTATAACTTGATGCTTTATTAAAAAAATTAATTTCATCAACAGATTACAACTTACAACTCATTTTGTTCTTAAATAACATTAATATCAAAGAAATGTCTTTAATAATAAAAACCCGTTATGTTTGAAATTTACGAGAGCTGTTGAATTTTTTACCTTACTTTTTTGTGACAAATAACGACGGATGAATTGTGAAATTCACTTCAATAAGTTTAATTTTTTCAATATTTATTGAATCGATGAACTCTAAATTCTTAGGGAATGTTACGGACTTAAAGTGTTTAGAACTTCAAATTTATTATTCACGTTATTTAATAATGTTTTTATTAGGATTAAATCATCATAGAAATTTTGAAAATAAACTACCAAAAACGTAGGATGTTCAATGTTCCACTTGAATTATTCGGATACTCTTTTTCTTTACGATTCAGGGAAAATCTAATAGACCAGTTTCTTCTAGAATAATCTAAATCTAAGAATTCACTTGAATAAAAATTATAAGTATCTATTATTTATTTAAATTGAAAAACAGCTAAATTTATGTCCTCTGTACGTATCATCAGCGATTGAATATCATCTTGAACGATCAATTAAGCGTGAAAAAAAATTATGACATTTGACATTTTAAATTATTATTTTTTGCACACGTGTAAAGTATTAGTGTGAATGGCAAAATAAAACTAATAAATTATTGGGGCACAAACGTTCGGATAATTAAGAAAAAATTAAAAAAAATTTCACAAAATGTTATAAAATTTATTGCAGCTAATTAAAATCTAAATCTCTTTGTGCGTGTCTTTTTAATTCTAACCCTCAGAAGTAAAAATAATTTCATATCTATATGACTATGAGACAGAAAGGCGTGATATAAACTAATTTTTTTAAAAGTATATTTATCAAATCACATCTAACACTCAACCCACAGAACTAACTGTTTTGTTATTTAGAGAAATCGTATATTTAATTAAATTTTAAATTCAAAGTAACAATATAATGTTTCATTGCATAAACTCCACTTTAAAAAAGGACTACTTACCCACATAACTCCAAGAACTAAACGTATACATCAAGCTTCTTCAAAAATCACTTTCTTTTCCCTAACTGGGAGTGAAGATCACACTAGATGACTGACGATATTTTAACACCTTAATTAAGCATCACACATTAAAAGGGTCCTGTTCACAGGCCCAAACTTAACTAAGGCCAGAGCACCAAGAGATCAGCGTCCAGCAGGGGTGATTAAAGGGGATGTCATGCCCACGTGTGAGAGGTTCTGCTTTAAGTGGGGCCGACTCCGTTCCACGGCTTCGAAATCATTCGAGAGATGGAGAGAAAGAGCGGCACACTGGAGTCATGAATGCAGTGAGGCCAGCATCGCAGGGTCCCTGCCTAAAGAGGTGGAAGGGTTGCACGATCAGAGCGTGATGTGAAGTTTCTCGCCAAAGGCATCAAAAGAATGTCGCCAAGAGGTGCTCAGTTTCTTGCGTGAATAAAAGGTGATTTGGAATTTAAAAGAAAAATTACGCATTTTATATCATGATTTAAAATAATTATTTTATTTAAAAATTCTTATAAAAAGTTAGTTGTATTATTTTATACTTTAAAGATAATTTAAATATTAAGGTATTCGACTACTTGCGACAACTTTTTTCTTTAAGCGCATGAGGGTAAAATTTTTACAGATGAAACGTCACGCCGGTATGCAACGGAAGTGTCGGAAAAGAGAGAGAGAGTGATCGAGACCGATTGAGAGAGAGTGACAGGGCGAGGTGAGAAAGATTGAACAAGAGAGAGAGAGAATACGGGATATCGAGAAAGAATACACGCCTATTGGTTGTGTATTCGTTTACTAGTTAATTATAGAACTTTAGATGGCATTTCTGTCGCATTAATATTTACAATATTATTAGACACTTCTACAGTGAATAAACAGTAAGTGAATTTTATAAATAAAACTTTGTGAAAAAAACTTTGTGAATAAATTTGTAAGTTGTCCTGTATCAAGCAATTATTCGAAGTAAGTAATATATCTGTTATCTTTTTTGTTTATTTACAATTTTTTATGATAATTGGTTTGAAGGTTAGGTAGTTTTAATATTTACAAATAACATGGTATTTCAACTACTCGTCATTTGATAATTTAATAAATCATTTAAAAAATAAAAATATTTCATAAATTCGAATTTTGAATTCAAAAACAAAACTTAATTAATAATTTCTAATATTGACAAAAAACACGTTGCATTTTTATTTACAATTCGTCATTTGAGATTTCAATAAATCATTGTGCATAAAATACTAATAACAATATTTCATAAATTCTTTTGACGAAATTTAATTTAAAAATTGGAATTTGAAGTGAAACTTTTAAGCGCATGAGGGTAAAAATGAATTTTTAGAAGACTTTCATTAAATTGTGTAAAAACGGTTGATAGTGACATGCTTATTTCATACGACAAGAACAGGGATTAACTGTATATACTCTTAATTGTCAAAGTCTTCGAAGTCATTCTCAAGACTTATTAAAAAAATCAAATTATACAAGAATCTAACATCATACTGGATAAATAACTCTGAATAAATAAGTCTAATTAATTTTGACTGTATTGTTAACTTTAAACGACCGAACGTTCGAGCAGGTGGAGAGGGTATTTATTTCAATAAAAAAAAACATACGACAAATATTGTTACGCCAAACGTTACAATGACAGCAATTAATTCATCATCACAGCAACTAGTATCAACATCAATTGGTGACATTTGCATGGTGGAATGTCAAACTCTTCATGGAAGAAAAATAATTTTCGCTGCTGTATACATATCAATTAATCAAAAATTGAAGATATAATTAGTTTCTTGCATCACCAATTACTTCCATTAAGTAATGAGAATGATAAAAATACCACTTGTTTTGGGTGGTGACTTTAACATTAATTTTGCAGTTGATGATTCCAAACCATTATTAACTTTCTAGAAGAAAAATTTAGTCTACAGCTAAATAATAATCAAACACACCAACTACAAATTCAGGAACGACAATAGATGCTATTTTTACAAGATATTTAGATAATGTTGAAACACGAACTTATGTTGCACTTTACCTAAAATGCTTTAAAAAAATTGGTAAAAAACACTTGACAAAAAACACAAACAAGATTTAAACAGGGCCCTGTGTACTCTGTACAAATAAGAAAATGTTTAAAATTAAGTAGAGAAGAACAAATTACTACTACTAAAATGAAAAAAAAAGGTAAAAATTGACAAAAAATTACATAAACGGGGCCCGCTCTGTACAAATAGCAAATGAACAAATTCTCAAAATTTCAATTTTGATGTGTTACTTTGATATTTCTGTTAGAAGGGACCTTCAGGATAAGAGATATTTTAATTCTTACAAAAACTAAACCACTTTAACTCAGTTATTATATGGAATTGCTTAAAAAACAGTGATTATACATAAAGAACTATCAATTTTGTAATAAAACAGTGATTAATAAATCTGAAGGTTAAAACACTTTTACTGTTATACAGAACATACACAAAAATTTCAGCAAATTATTTTAAAAAAACTATTTGAGAAAACGCTGCCTCCGTTCGAGCTTTTCGAAAAAAAAAAACACATTTTAAAGTTTCGCATTTTATGTTAAGTTACGGCATCTGCTTTTACTAAAACACTTGTAGTTTTAGTTCTAGCGAATGGAAAATAAAATTTTTTTGATATTTTTATAAAGCTAATAAGAGATGGCATATAAAATAGAATCATAAAAAACAAATTATTCATTTTTTTTTAAAAATCATGATTTTAGGATAGTCGGATACCTTAAAAAATGTAAAGTGATTCCATGCAAAGTGTTCAAGAATTTATTTGGTTTAGATTGTAGTTAAGGATATTATAAATGAAAATTCTTTCTGAATTTTGTGTTATGTGTTAAAAAATTATCACGCCGGAGTAATTAGTAACGAAAAAAAAAAAGAAAAAAGACTAGGTAACATTAACTAGGGTAATTCATTAAAATGTGGAAAATTGTCTCATTTCTCATATTACCTAGGTAATTTATGAATTAACAAGATGATCTACACATTACGTACTAGGTACTCGTTAAGATGAAAAGGATATATTTGGTGGAATAGCAACAACGTTTCTATACGCTTCAATTAAATATTGTTTATTTATTGTTTGATATATAAGGAATCAAGTTAATACAATCAAACAATCAACAAATAAGTTGAAAGAACCGATGATCAATTAATTTAAAAGATCAATACAAAAAAAATCAAACGGTTTATAATATTACTCCTATTAAGTTGGTTATTGCAATCACCTAGTTAAAATGTGGAAAAATCTTGATTCTGAACTTTAATGAAACAAATAAGTTAATATGCAGATTATGTACCTAGGTAATCTGCGTATTAACGGCATTCGAGCTTTAACAGTAACATTTAAACTTGAATTGTAACAGAACAAATATGGTTATTACTTTACATTTATTATTTATTTAGTGTTTTTATATGGTGGCATTTATATAATTTTAGAGCGTTAGAATTTTAGTAACTTATTTGATCAAAAAATAAAAAAGGTCTATCTTATTCAGAAAGAAATATATTTTATTCATACTCATAAAAAACAATTAAACAATAATTCAATTTGTATCTAAAATAATTATTACATTAGTTGTAACATTTTCGGAAAATGAATCAACCTTAACGGCAATCTTTCTTTCCTGCGTCAAGAGGCATTTTGCAGTGCAGCCATCTGTCACTTGAAGTGAAATTAAATTCTCTTTCGAGACTCCGTAGCAAATCCGTTGAGAATAGCTACTGAGACTTGCCATTCACAGTACAGTTTCCTGTTTATACATTGAATAAATACCTTTGATAAATATGTATTTTGTAACGCTTTTGCTGTAGACGGAATGGCGCCAAGACACTATGTCGACATGACGCTTCCACGTAGAATCATTAATAGGAAAACCTATCGTTGAACAAAATATAGGATCAATATAATATTTGATATTATTCCAATACGACTGCGAGATTGTAGAAAAAGTTCTTTACCGTTTCTTATCCCTCAAATATATAAAGAATTTGACAAAATAAAGATTTATAAATGTTAATAATTTTTAATGTTAGTTAAAGTCGAATAATATTGAATATTAGAACGAAACTTCGTAACCCCAGTATTCAAAACGGAGGGTTTATATAAAAAGTATTATATCCGAGTTGCGTTATCTTCCTCAAAAAGTGTCCACATCAGGTGATGGGGAGACTTTGGGAGCCACTCGAATTTACTACACAACGTATTCTTTTTACGTTACACGCAACAATGCATGTTCTCAGCTCTATCCTAAATAATTATTATTTCCTATGTTGACGAAGAAATTCTTGAATTAAAACCTTCTGATAAAAATATCTCTTTTGTGATCAATTATAAAATATAAATACACGTTACAGAATTTGAATAAAACGTTTGCATTGACTTGTATTATTTCGTATGATCCTTATATAGATAAAATGCATAATTATTAATTTGTTTTTATCAAATCATATATATATATATATATATATATATATATATATATATATATATATATATATATATATAAAAGGAATTTGGAAAGAAGAGATAGTAATTTTTAATTTCTTCATTAATGAGTTTAAAAATTTGTTAAGGTTTTTTTACCATTGAGAAATATCGTCAAAAAATTAAGTCTTTATAATATTTATTAAACATACTTGTACTCATATATTTAATTCTAATTTTTTAGAGTTAAATATGCTGTTGAAGCAATTCCTTTTAACGCAATTTTTTTAAAAAAATTATTTTCTAAATAGGAAATAGAGCCAAAAGTATTTGATATTTTTAACCATTAATATATTCAAACTGTTTCATCTACAAATAAATAAACAAATAAACAAATAGCTGAATAAGAAACAATGTGTTCATTGAGAAATATTCCTGAAATCTTAAGCGAGAATTAAACTTAATAATAAGTAAAATGGGAGGAAAAGATTTATTCATTTGGGATGCATAAATCGTTATTTATAGCAATTTTATCAAATGTCGTGAATAAAAATAATACTCTGTTTTAACAATTTAACTAAACACTCGAGTATTTTTTTATAGTACATTTTTCATTTGCATAGTTTTCTGTTATTTTTTTTATTTATAGTGTGTTTTTCATATAAAAATGATTTATATTTTATGCATGATTCGAAATATACCTGATAAAAATAGCCTCATTTGATTTAAATTATTAAATACATAATACTAAAAAATAATTAAAATGATTCATTAACTATTCAATAGTTTTGGTAGAAAAACAAATTGCGGAACATCACAAATAATAATCTTTTTCATAAGTATGTATTAAAGTTGGATCAAAATTATTCAAATTAAATGAAGTTCAAATGACAATTCTACTTTCACGTTTTCAGTGATTGTTATATTTACGTCATACTATACAGCTGCACGAGGACTATTGGCAACGGTGCCTGTCATTACGAACCAGGGCCAAGTGACGTGGAAGACACCTGAGCTAGCACGCCTGTATCCTAACGTTCATACCATACAATCGGGAGGACGTTTGAGCCTCTATATGTTTAACGCGTGCATCACCCCCAGTACAAGGGTCTTCAACGGTACTAGGCTCGAACTCCTCACACGTCATCCACGAGTCCATTACCTTGACCACTAGGCTACGACGACGGCGTTTTCAGACTAGGGTATATTAATACTTAACCCTTTATCTACTGATGGTACTTATAAGTACTACTCCCTTTAAAACTACATAGAATAACAATTTTTATGAATATTCTAACAATACTTAGCAGGAATGTTTTTTTTAAATCCTCTCTTCCTAGATAAAGGGTGTTTTTTAGAGGTATAGAACTTTAAATTGCAATAAAACAACGATGTATTATTCGATTGACATGGAATTTTTTTTATTCGAAAGATAATCTTGTGGCATTACATTTTAAAAATGATTTCTGGTATAGGACTGCCACGGCTGGCTCGGATGTAGTCCAATCTGGACGTCCAATTTTCGATGACTTTTTCCAACATTTGTGGCCGTATATCGGCAATAACACGGCGAATGTTGTCTTCCAAATGGTCAAGCGTTTGTGGCTTATCCTCATAGACCAATGACTTTGCATAGCCCCACAGAAAATAGTCTAGCGGTGTTAAATCACAAGATCTTGGAGGCCAATTCACAGGTCCAAAACGTGAAATTAGGCGGTCACCAAACGTGTCTTTCAATAAATCGATTGTGGCACGAGCTGTTTGACATGTTGCGCCGTCTTGTTGGAACCACAGCTCCTGGACATCATGATTGTTCAATTCAGGAATAAAAAAGTTAGTAATCATGGCTCTATACCGATCACCATTGACTGTAACGTTGTGGCCTTCATCGTTTTTGAAGAAGGATTCCACCAGCCCATAAAGCGCACCAAACAGTCAGTTTTTCTGGATGTAACGGTGTTTCGACATACACTTGTGGATTAGCTTCACTCCAAATGCGGCAGTTTTGTTTGTTGACGTAGCCATTCAACCAGAAGTGCGCTTCATCGCTAAACAAAATTCGCTTATGAAAATCGGGAACAACGGCAATCTCGTTTTGGGCCCATTCGACGAATCTACGCCTTGTTGATGATCGTTTTGATGAATTGCCAATCAAACTGAGAATAAATCACTTGACACCTGTTAAATTGGTCGCCATCTTGGAAAGTAATGCCAACTTTTAAACTTCTATACCTGGAAAAAAAACACTCTTTATATCCCTTAATTTTCAAAGGTAGTGATTCAAAAAATATTGCATTAAAAACACTGCCATAAATCATAATGCGGTAGGTAAAGGGTTAAGGCAATGAGTTTTTTGATAAGCGAAAAAATCAAGTGAAAGGTTCATGTGTTAATCCTGTTCCAAAAATATCGTGCAAGATAGTTAGAACTTGGTTCTCAAATTTCCATATGTTTTTCGATAGCTTAGTAGTCGTAGTCATGAGTTCGTGGCAATTAACTAGTGCTATTGAAAACCCTCTGAGTGTAGGAGTTGATGCCCGTCTCACGTCACGACTCAGTCCTCCCATTGGTATGAATGGTAATTTTGAGAGGGAGGTGCCCCCCAACTCAGGTGTTATCTTCATCACTTAAACATGGTTAAAGATTATGAGGTCTGTTGCCTATAGCCATCGTCGAATAGGTAGAGTAAAACGTTAATAAACACTAAAATTCTCACGAGATGTGATGTTGAATTTAGGATAGTGGGATGCCTACTCTAACACTTTCATTTAGTCGTATGTAAATTAAAATTTTAAGGCCATTTCGTCTGTTTTATATAAGAGCTGATGTTTCTTAGAATAAGCCAACCCTTAGTATCGTTTCTTAGTAGATATTATATTTTTCTGAGAACAACTTTTTCTATACAAAAAAGTATTTAAAGTTTTATCCGAAACGTCTACCCAGTGCAATGATTTGCAATATATAATAATAATAATATAGAATAGCATACATAGTATAAAAAATAAAATACAATATACTAAACTTCAAAGTGCACTTTTGCGACGAAGATAGTTGAAAGCATTTCCTCTAAACTCCGATTTTTTTCCAGTTTTTTTTCCGGAAGGAAAAAAACTCGCGAAGCAAGTCTTTCCTCTTCGATTGTTACATAAAATGCATTTTTCCGATGGCAAATATATTTTTGTTTCTGTTTGTTTCTTACTGCCTGTGAATATGTCTTCGTTTCCATGGAAACCCGGAACACAAACGTTTTCTTTAGCTGCAGTGTGTTGACTTCATGAGCTCGCGGGTGCTGCCAGTTTGAGAAACGTCTGCGAGGCAGGATTAGAAAATATCTGGTGACATTGACTAAAGCACTATCGATCCTCCTTATTAGATTTCAGGGAGAAATAAGTTCGACTGAGAAAGAGGGTCTTCTTTGTTTTTAAATAATTAACATACAGGAGAGAGAAATCCAGATTGCGCGACTGTGAGTTGGGTGTTTATGTGAATGTACGTTCTAGGGGGATGGCGTAGGAATTTCAAACTACTTTTATTAGATCCGAATGAAATTGAACAAATTTGGAATTTTGAGTTCCCATAGTGGCAACCCGACCTACTTTATAGATCTCAGAAGCTTTTAGTTATCTTTCTCTAGTAATTATGTATTGAGAAAGTTTTTTCAGATGATGGAGGATGACATTTAAGGGTGTTGAACTATAACAGGACTATGGATAGATATTTGTAATAGTAATGCAATATAAGGATAATGTTGTATAGTATACGAAGAAGGATTCAAAAGTTCCCGGACTAAGTTTAAAAAAATATTACCAATTAAATTGCTGTAATACACCCTCCTTTGAAAATAAGATCCTTGAGCAACATATTTTTGTATCCCTTTGAGGCAACGAAACATTACGGGAATACATTTTAAGCCTTTAATTCATCAGGCGATACACTTCTAATTTCATCTAAAGATTGGAATCGACGACCCTGAAAGTGACGTGGCTGCTTTGGAATATTCTGAGGTCATGGGAGCAAAATCAAGGGAGTAAGGAGAATGGGACAAAACAGTTGTTGTTGTTTTCACCCCATCCTTGTTTGCAGCCTGATCTTACGAGCCACCTCAGTAACTTTTTCAATGTTTTCAGTGGAATGAGAAGTCTACGCGCGTCCATAGTGTTCATTGTCTTTCACACTTTCCCTACCCTCCCTGAAACTTAGATTCCACTCAGAAGCTTGAAAGTGTACTTATGCTGTACGTATGCTTCAACATTTCATAAATCTCCGTGGCTCTCTATAAAATATACTTTCTACAAAATTTGATATTCATCTCTGCTCTACAAATGTCATTTCTTTCATTTACCGGTTACAAAATGCATCCGCTTACATTACAAAATACGATGCCATGGTGAGTAACCGATCATATGATTTAGGACAAATCGCTTTTTGAAAAGGGTAAGAACACAGTAACACAGTAACCATTATATATCGTAGTTATTCTACTGCAAAATTTTTCACGTTATATTCTCAGTGCGGGAACTTTTGAATTTTACCTCGTATAAATGTAGTAATAGTTACAAAGTTATTGATGTAGTTTGAAGATTACTATATTTCTCGCGTTAAAACTTTAAGAACATTCGAAAAATGTTTAATTTTTTCCACTTAATACCTTAAGAGTTAGAGTCTTTGACATTTAAATAAGAAAAAGAGAGTATAAGATGTATATATTTTACACATAAAGAAATTTATCAAATATATTTCATTCTACACCGTAATAAAACCAGAATGGGACATTGATTTATATTAGAGCAGTGTTTCTCAAACTGTGGGGCGTGATAAACCATCGAGGGGGACACGAGCATATCGAAACGTCAAAAATAAAGCATTATTTAAAAATAATAATTTATTGAAAGGGAAAGCAAAACAAAATACATTTTGACATAAATAAAATACGCTCATTTACGCCAATATATTTATAAGTGTATCAGTACTGCGCACTGTATTGGGTAATTAATTTAACAATACTAAGCTAAGAACAAGTTTAACAATTACTAGTGACTCCATGGGCTCCATATATAAAATTATATAAAAAAAATGTAATACTCATCTTGATAATTTGTACGGTTTGTATATGTATAATTAAATTCGTATTGTGTGTGTTGATTTACGTCGAAGTACATTATTATTATTGAATTCAATACATTGTAATTGTTTGGATAGGGAGGGGGACGCGAAGCAAATTATGACTGAAAATTGGGTTGCAGGTATCGAAACTTTAAGAAGCACTGTAATAGAGGATTTTTTTTGAATCTTTTAGTTTTGAATTGCGATCATTACATGTTGCATTCTTTCCCCCTGTCTTCGTCTTCATACGAGTTAAATCAGTCTCCTACTGCAAGGATCATCTAACCAAAAATTGTATTTATTATTAACTTATAATTATAAATGACTACCACCAAAAAGTTACTTTCACGATAATGATTACTTTCAAGTACGAGGTCCTTCACCAATAGCTCTGGTGTTGCTTCACAGAATGACGTCAATAAATAATCACGTATGGTTCAATAGCTATTGTAACTTTTATTTTAAGCCTTAGACTTCGTTTATAGTTGAATACTTGGGAGGCTTTCTCAAGAATGAAAACTAGAAAGTTATAAAGGTTTAAAATTCATAAGTGTGTGTGTTTGATTTTCAATGCGATATTTCTTTTGGGAGCATTTAGTATTTTGTCGTAGCTTAAATGGTTTTTCCTTTCTTTTTTAACATTTTGCATTCTATCTAAGAGAGTGGAGGCTCAACACATCAACAATAATATTTCTTTACTCAAAAAAAAATTAGAACGCTTTTTTAACGCCTTGAGGATTCATTTCTAATGTCCTTAACAATTTATTAAGAAAAATGTGGGATATATAGTCAAGCCGTTTGCAGCGTTGCTTTAAAATAAAATTTTGCCAAAGAAAAAAAATTAAATGGTGATGTAAAATATATTTTAAAAATTTTTTTATGTCAACGAATAATTAGCTTAGGAGCTCTGGGTTCCTGATCTTTGTTAATAAAATGGAAATTTTTTACTTAATGTTTTTTTCCAGTTTTTATTTTTTATACATACTTATTATCTTAAACATGAATTTTGCTTATCACTAATAAATAGCGTTAAAAATTTAATATTAATTATTCCTTTTTCAGGTGGTTTAAAACCATTTCTGGATTGATATAAAAGCTTCGATCGTGCTAACGATACATATTTAAATTACTGATTACAGATGTTGGCTTGATTAAGCAGAAACTTAAAAACAATCAAGTCTGCATTTTCAGAATTGTTTCTGCATTAATTAATACATTGATGGCACAATTTTATCCGAGTTAAGTATATTTTAAATTAATTACAGTGTTGTACTTATATTGCTTCTTCGTTATAGATTTTTTTAAATGCATCAAATCACCATAATACACACAGAAGGCAATCAAATTAATTTTAGTAACATTTTTATCATTGATTATTATTACAGTACATATTTAGAAGAAGAATTTTCGACATCATAAAAGAGTTCAGAAACAATAAAAAAAGACCAATATATATATATATATATATATATATATATATATATATATATATATATATATATATATATATATATATATATATATGTGTGTGTGTGTTACAGAAAGGTAAAAATATACATATTAATAACATAAAAAATCATAAGATATACATTTACAGGAAAGAGATTTTCAGAAATAATTCAGGGAAGAAAATGCTATTACTCCATGAAAGCAAAAGAAAAGAAATCGCTGTAGTTTCAGAGATTACGTGGGTCATAACGTCAGGAAGGATTAAAAATAAAACTGAGTCATCCAGCGATGGTCGGTGCTGATACTGGACAATAAAACTTTATTAGCTGGCTCATGGTCTCAACGAAAAGAAAAAGAAAGAAACTAATCTCAGCGTTACTCTGAATAACAAGAATGTTTCTGGACGAAATATTGCAGTCACATTCGATCATAAACCCCACGTGTTGATTAAGAACTCCAAATTTCTTTTAATGACAACATGAAGCTCCAGTCGAGCCAACCTGTATCTAATCTAGAACTAAGTAAGAAGTTAAGTGATTTGTTAAGCGAATTTGATTCATTTATGTAATGATAATGTATGGAATAAATTAATTTTTCTCTCATAAATAAGGATTTCACTAGCTGAGTGGTTGAGATAACCAATTTCCGAACTGGAGATATTTAAGCTGCAAGTTCAAATGCAAGCTTTCCGATATATTCGTGTGCTGGAAGAATGATAATGCTAACCACAAATCAAATATCTTATCTGTACCTCATATTCTACAAGTATCGGGATATAAATGGTGAAAGAGGAAGTAAACACATCAGAGTCATTCTCGTTCCCTTGAGCATGGCTCAAGATCATGAGGTACACTGCCAATAGTTTGACCAATCAAAACGAAAACAAACTCCTCTTGTACAACAACTATTGTCTTTTTTATATATTCATGTTAATATTTTCTTGGACCCAAAATAAATTCCTGGAATAAATAACAATTAAACGCTATAGATCACCCGCTTCCGCAGTACGGAAGTAAAATCATTGCAGGTTGGGAGAAGGAGAAACCAGTTTGAACAACTAATATAGAGACACCCGGAAAGGCAACAGCTGTTATATGGTCGCTGAATTCATTGGTGCAGTATTCAAGCAACGAGTTCGATTTCTTGTTCTAAAAGACCTTTAATGTAGAATAATGAGGTTCCTATACTCCTTCAATAGATTTTACTTAAGGATTGCACTTAAGTAGTTTGAAGTAAGGAATCTGGTGACCTCCTCATGAACTTCCCCTCGTACCAAAATTTCGAGATACGTTGCTAATAACCTTTGATTTGTTCTATAAAATTTCCTTCTAGCAAGATGTAATTACAAAAACACACTAATCATATAAAGAATACATTTTTGTATATGTTTCTTGTTTTAATTTCAACCTTGTAATTAATTATTTAACTAATTAATTAATTCTTGGTTAATTTTTATGAAGTAACGCGTTGCTGAAGGTTGAATTCTGGTTTTGGAATATATAAATTAACATCGTCCAAATGAGCAAAGTGAAGTATGAAATGCTAAATGAATCCCTAAATTCCGTGCTTTGGGAACCTGTTTAGTTAAAAATATAATAGATACTTATATTCCACTCAACGAACCAGGTTCTCTATATAATTCATTTAATTACTGTTATTTGTAATCGTATATTGACTATTCCATTCAATATTTTATTTGAATTAAAAAATACATGCATTTTTATTTTGTTATATGTAAAGATAAATCATAAAATATATACATTTAAATTTCTGATAATTAACAAATATTTACACTGTATTAGAATTTTACCAGCTTTTCATCTTTTACAAGCTCAGTGCTTTTTTAATTTTTAAGCAATTTATTTTCAATAAAATCGTCAGTAAAATAAATTTTATATTAATTTTAGGGACGAAAATCTTCTGCAATTCCGAAAGAAATGTTCAGGAGTAAAATTAGATCAATAAAAATAATAATTATCACACCCTTAAAAATCATTTTGTATATTTAAGCACCTATTTTTAATATAAATTATTTCCTTTCCATATTAAACGAGTAAGTTTTTCTGAAAAATTTTAATCGAGATTCTTACATTTGTATGTTGAATGAAATCTTTGAAGAAAAATAGTACTCAAGATATAACAAGATAGTTATTTACGTAAGGGTTGAAAATAATTTCGACAATGACGATTATTTTAAATCAGGAAATTATAATAATTGCATGAGTTATTGAAAATAACTAGTACTGCTTGTGTATATATAACCAATGTTTTAATACTCCTATTGGATAAAAACTTTGATTTGGAATTTCTATTAAATACGAATTATTTGTGTTAAAGAAACTGTGTGACACCAATAATTTCACGAGAAGCAATTAGCGAATAAAAACATTTCACAATGCCAAATTAGTCAATAATCCCGCCAAAATGACAACCCTGACTGTTCCAACTTCTTTCTGGACGGATTCATTCCCTGGTACATACTGTGGAGTCGAGGAGCAAAAGAGACGAGAGATCGGGCAGAGATGAAGATGCGGGCAACGCATGCGCCCTGGGACATACAATTTTTTTAATTCCACTTCTTTCACCAATAAAGATTCCCTTCCTCCACTCTTCCTCATTGGCGATTTGTCAGGACACGGTCATCCGTGGCTAAAATTACGCTTTCTCTCTCCTCCTTCTTCTACTCAACCCCCATCGCCTCGTTATAGCCTCTACCTCAAGTTAAAAATGGGGAAAATGTTAAACTCCGACCGGTAATTCACGACGGCGAAGAGATAAACGTTAAGTCGTCTAAGGAAAGTAAGATGAACCTTAAAAAAGTTTTTTTCCGTAGAGAGGGAGGAGTAAAAAAACTCTTGAGAGAGGGTAGATTTAATGGCGTGTTGCGCCGATTGTTTTATCTTCTTAAAATTTGAAAGAAATGTGCCGTAAATATTCGAGGGTTTTACGAACAGATAACTTTATTTCTCGAATGTGACTTTTCCTTGTTTAAGGCGCTTGTTAAGATAAAGTGAGACTACTCTTTTGTTAATGCCTTGGTGCAGTGAGGAAGACTGTTATTACTGGTTTTTTTTTCTGATCGGCTGTCTGGAAAAGTTGTTAGTTCCGGGAAATTGAAGAAGTGTTGTGAAGTTTATACAGTATGGAGAAAGCGTAAGATACTTTGCTTAATAATGTTTCCGGGAATTTTTAGTTCCAATGGGTTTTAAGTTTATTTAGGAAATAAAGGCATGATAAATTTTTACACTTATGGTTTAAATGGGAGTTTTGAAACTTAAAAATGTTTTTAAGAGCTGTTGAGGAAATACAGGTCGTTCACAGTTTATGTGGAAACGATTTTGATAGTTATGTTTTTATCAATAAATGCCATATTTTTTGTTTAAAGTAGCTTCTATCTGATAGCTTTGATTTTGAAAATCTCCCTAGCTAGAATTTTTCATGAAAGTACACTTTTTATTAGTAGTGTCATGAGAATTTTATTCTATTCCTCCTGAACCGTTTTCCAAAGTTCGTTTAGTGTTCTTGGATGCCGTTTTACTGAGGCTCGTTTTAATAAACCGAAAACACAAAAGTCTACTGGAGAAGCCAGGGTGATTTTGCATGTATTTCATCAAATAGGATACACTTTATTTCTGTTCCTTAACAAGCGGCAGTTAACTTAGACGTGTGACTAGAGGCTTTGTTCACATAAAACTCAACTTTATCAATGTCCTTTCCATATAAGGTTAGAAATTGTTCGTCAAAATTTGGCTCTAAAATATTTTGCTGATAGTTGAGTGAATTAATTTTGGCTTTACTTGAGAATTTTTTGAGTATTAATTGGCCGATGAGACAAAAAATTGCAGCTATCATGAATCCCTTTGGAAACTTTTCTGTATACTGATATGAAGCCTTTTAGTACGGCCATTCCCTCAATTGAGCGATAGAAAATTGATTTTCCCCTTTTATTGCAGTCACTTAAATATACCCCTGCCTGATTGAATGTTTCCACAAATTTTGATTTTTAAGCAGCTCTAGGAATTTTTTATGTAATTTTTAACAATTTGATTTTCTTTCAGCAATATGTTTTAAAAGGAGACGAAATTTATGTTTAAACGTCTTTTGAAACTTTAAATCTTTAAGAATGATTTTAATTACGGTACTGGAAGACATTTTTAGCTTCAATGCAATGAATCTTTCCGTCAACGTGTTTTCTTTTAGAATCAGAGACTTCACTTTCTTGATAGCTATGTGCGTTTGAACAGTATTAGGATGTAGTTTCCTGGTCATGTTTTCATTTTTACTTTCAGATAGACGTTTTTTTCCCTTAGAAATATGATATATTATAAATACTTTTTATTGAAATGTAATATAACAGAGATCTTTATATCTCTTTGTAATGTTTTGATACGAATATTTCTCCTCTGAAAGCGCATTTACGTTATTTTTTAGCCATATATCAATGTTAGGAGTCATTTTAAAAATAAATCGTTTATTTTATATTCCAATCAAAAGAAAACATTTGAAGACGATTATCGTAAATTTGCCAGTTTTATCTCAAAATTCGAACGAGAAAAAATGAATTACAAAATAGTTTTCATAAAGGGGGAATAACCTTCTGTTTATATTTATTCACTTATACAACTTTTTATGAAGGACACTTCTTAAAAATATTATCTATGAAAGAAACGTTTACGTATTTAACAAAAGAGGCCAATATATAAAATTATAAGGTTCTATGGCTGACGAAAGTAACTTTATTTATTTATATCATATTATGTTGATTTTTATGATTCCATTTAAAGTTGAGATTTAAAGAGACATGGTTTGGTTTCTTTAAATCTAAATTCTCTTCTAAATCTAATCTCTTAGTAAATTCTTAAATTTAGTTCCGAAAACCCGTTAAGGATTAGGTTAGTGCTTTTCAAACTTTCAATGTTTGCGACCCAATTTTCAATCATAATTTTCATCGCGTCTCCCTTTCCACAATAATAATATACTATGACGCTAAGGCTAAAATACGATTTCAATTAATAACCCCCATATTATGAAGATGATTATATTAAATTTTGTGCATAATTATGTATGTGATAAGCCCATGGAAAAGTCACTAGTTATTAGTAAATCTGTTTTTAACTTAGTATTGATAAATTAATTATCAAATACATTGTGCAGTACCATTGGCGCACATAGGCATTTTTTAAGGAAGGAGGGGAGGGGGTCCAAGGTTGTGAAAGTCCACCCATCTCCTCTCATCCCTCAATACACCACCTAACATTTTCTTTAGATTTTTTTTTCAATTATCGCGAACAAAAAGCAGTAAAAATTAATTATTCAATAAATAACTAACATTTATTATTAAAATGAATTATTAATACTAAATACTTAAACTTTATGGACTATACACATAGAATTATAAACGATTGAAAAAGAAATCAAGGGCTATTGGGAGTTCCAGACTCGGTCCCCCACCCCCTTGTGAGCGTCACTGTAAGTACTGATACATTTTTAAGTATATTATATCAATGTAAATGTGTTAGAATGTATTTTGTTTTGCCGCCTTTCAGTAAATTAATAATATTTATAAATAATCTTTTATTTTAGACTTTTCGATATGCTCTCCCCCCTTATGTAGGGTTACCACGCCCACTATCTTTGGATTAGAAGTTAAACGCACTGTTCATTGGTCTACATGGTAACAAGGAGAAATTTTCTTTCTTATATATGGGTTTGGATTGCTATTTTTGTTTGTTACTATTTATTTATTAATTAATGAATTAATATTTGATATTAGCCTTAAGTGTCATCCACTACAGGTGTAAAAAATGTATTTGAACTTGAGTGGATGAATAAAAAGTATTTTATTGACGATTGAAAATTCGAACAAGATATATGCATATAAGGAAGACAAGGAACAAAATCTTTAAAGAACTTCAAGAAGGATGTAACATGTTAAATTCTCTTCTAATGAAGTTAGGAATTCCTCTCTTCTAACTTCCCTTCCACGCAAAAACGTTCGACAGGATCGTAGAGAGGGTTATAACTTCCAACCCACTCCTCTTGAAACGATTAAAGATCAAAGCCTTAAAAAGAAAGAGCTCGTTGATCCTCCTGCATGGTTGAACAATGTCCCTAGCACCAGAAAAGTGTGTAAAAGGGCTGTTGATGCTCAAGGCTTTATTTCCACCCCCAAACACATAAAGAACACTGGAATTCTTTCCCTCTCAGCTCCTGGGGTTGTCTCCATCTCCTCTACCACTGTTGTTACAATGGTAAGAAACGAACAGGAAAAAAATTGAAATGACCGAGGGGACTGCGGAAATCGAAGTTTCCGAGCGGTTAGAGTCTGAAACCAAGAGGAAAGGTCTAGCCCCTTTCTCATCTTCCCTAAGGGAAGTTAGATGTAACTAATTACTATTTCAAAAAAAAGTTGTTGTATCGAGAACGTTCTCTTGAAGATACGTATCCATCGTGGAAGACCCTCCAAAAGTTTCCTAATTGTTTAAGGGAGATAACTCATGTGTCAATCAATCATCTTCGCCTCGATAGACCAGTTTAAGTATAGCAGTTTCAACCTGAAGATGCATTGGTGTATTCCCCTTTACACATCTTCAAAGCTCCAAAGGAATATCCTCAATTGTGGCGTCTCAAAACAGATGTATTTGTAAATCTTAAGCAAAGTAGGACTCATCCGTACTGGCTAACATCTTAACAAGCTCTAATACAAAAGGATACTGCAAAACTTCACCAGTTTTGAGATATTGTCTTGAACCAGTTAGAAGTTAAGCCAACGTTCTTTGTACTTTTAATATTGAGGAATGAGGCATGTGTTCCAAGCAATGGAATATATCATCGTCAGAATACACATTACCAGGCGCTGAGAATGTCCATATAAGTCACGCTGAAGTTTTGCAACAAACATGCTGGTTAATTGATATTTGAGACGAACTTTTAATAGCGTGCTAATTACTCTGTATTTTACGAGCACGACTTATTTGGAGCACTATACTAATAGATGGTATTTCAATTTTCTACAACAGCGCTTCTCAAACTGTGGGGTGTGACCCCCTAAGGGGGCGTGATAATTCTAATAGGGGGCGAGCATATTGAAAAGTACACACAAAAAAAGATTAGTTTTAAAAAATTAATAATTTACCGAAAGTAACCAAACAAAATGCATTCTGTCACAATAAGAAATAAATACACACTAACACTTATATAAAGCACTTATAAATGTTAAGTACTGCGCAATGTGTTTTATAATTAATTTAGCAATACTAAATTAAGAACAAATTTAAGAATTACCGTTGAACTCATAGGCTTGTCATAAACTAAATTATAAACAAAAATTAACACTTATCTCGATATATTGTATGGTTTATGATTAATATCTTAACGAGCAATTAAAATATACGCCATTCTCCCGCCAATGCCACCGTTTTTCAACCAGGCGTGCGTATCTGATGTATTGGGGGAGAGGAGAAAAGGAATAAATAAAGAAATCCTCTGAAATATAAGTAAATCCTTCGCAAATACTGTAAAGGTAATTTAATTGCATTCCAAAACCTTCGGAATAATTTTTAGAATAGCAATGCACAGAAAAAAAAATCGTACTTCGGATAGACGTATATATACGCCCAAGGCAATAAACGCTTCGACTGAGCAAGACGTATATATACGCCGATGACAAGAGGTTAAGTCGAATTGCAGCTTTAGCGTCAAAGAACAGTATTATTTAATTCAATACATTGTTACTGTATTGAGGGGTGGGGCACGATGAAAATTCTAATTGAGTTTTTGGTCGCATATATTGAAAGTTTGAGAAGCCCTGTTCTACAAGATATAACACCTGTTGTTGAAAATTTGTCATTGCCTCACTCCGAGTAGTGTTTCAACATGACCATGTTCCTCCACATGAAACATCAAAAGTAATGGAGCACCTGGGGGAGACATTCTATCCTTCAATCTCTAAGTATGTTGGTTGATTAGAATAGCCTCCATGTTTACTTAATCAGACTCCCCAGAATTTTTTTTCAAGGGGGAAGCTGTTCAAACTGTAAGTGTATGTGACCCTCTGACAACATTTCAAGACTTTAGAAGATTTGTCACTCATGCTTGTGCCAGGATGTCACCTGATTTGTTACAAAATTGACGAATAAAATCGAAAAAGAATCGAGGCGTACATTGTAGCTGATGAAGGGAATATCGAACTGAAAGTAATGATCTCAGCTGATTATTAGTTGTTTCATTTTTCCCCAACATTTCGTAGAGTATAAGGGCTGGTTATTGCGAAAAAAAACTATTTCAGATTTAACACGTTCTATTCTATGTATTATTATCTGCAGGATGATTTTATGAACTGAATACAAGATGCGCTACAACGTTTCAATTAAAATCTTTGCATATACTTAAATGTCTTAGAGATATTATAGTTTAGCTGGGATGTTTGTTGTAAGGCAATATCAAGCATTCCTATCATATAGAAAATTGCCACTTTAGTATACCTAGATATAACGTTAAAGACGGTAACTATCAGCATTCTAAAATCAAGGAAGTGGAGGAGACTGGATTGCAGAGAATATCTCGATGTAGAAGAACACAAATTTGTTTTTAAAATTAAAAATAAAGACGAATGATAAGACATCACCAGTTAAAAATAGGTCAACAAATACTGTTATAATTACTATCAAAGTGTTCGAACGTTAGCGGACCTTTTGACTGTTTTCATGGCATTTGAAGACGTCTTTTGATCGATGTATAATCCGTAAATACCACAATTTCCTATCATCAAACATTTTGAGCTACCATGTCTCATCTATTTCAGTAATAAATTTATGTATTAACAATTTTGCTTTTACATACGCTAACAATATAATACAGAAAGGAAAATCTTTTTAAACTCTCTCCTCCCGAGCAAGTCAAATTTTCTTCTTGATATATATATTCAGAATTTTAAATACAGAAAAAATAGTCTTATTTTTGATAATCCTGCATTTGGAACGGTCATTTTATATATATAATTAGCTTCTTTACATCACACCCAGACAAGAATTTAGAACTCTAATTTCACCAATGCAAGGAAAGTGTTTTCTCACTAGACAGCAAAACTCTTTTTTTTTAAAAAAAAATCTCTTCTCCCCGATCGAATCAAAAACACTTTAGTATATCCGTCACTTTACATACAAAATTCCTTTTATATTTTATATATTCCTCAAAGGCACGAATATTTGTATTTCAAATCACTTCCGACATATATGGACATCTTTTACTGTAGGTAGAAAAATAAAAGAATGACACTCTTCCCATCTCGGTTTTTCATCGATTCGCATCAATCATATGTACACACACCTACTTTCTCTAAGAAAGATTGGTACAAAAAAAGAAGTGATTAAAGCCTTAGATAAAAAAAAATAATCTAAAAATATCCAAAGGGAAAAATAAATGCCCTACACATGTATCTACATGTCACTATATGTATTAATATATTTTTATAATCCTTTAAAATAAATTTTACATTTAAGAAAAAGTAGAGAAAAGATTCATACTCACATCAGAGTGTTAAAAATTCACATGGTTATCACACATGACATAACACGAAATGTTGATGAAATCTGTAAGCAACCTTTAATAGATTCTCGACGTTTTCTTCGCACACATAGCAACCACCTTGTGACGTAACGATATAGAGTCATGAATGGTTAGATATCTGGCAATCAATAATATTTATATTACCATTAATATACAGAAATGGTATGCATTTAATGTTATTTGTCACCTTCTTCCTTTTAAATATTCACATATGAATAATCATGCAATGGGCTAAAACACTTTGAATCTTCAGAAGGGTGACACCTCAGATGTCCTCCTTGTCATCTGAACAAGGTTTAACAGTTTAAATTCTCTCTGTCTCTAATATCCTTTGTGTTTCTTCAAAGTGTGACGTAAATAACTAGTCAATCAATCAATAAAGATATATGTTATTAATAAGATGTTTAATTTTTAAATCCAGTAAAAATGTATCAAGAGATTATTTAAAAAAATAGACAGAATCAAGGGTTGATTTATGTTTTAGTGCTCATCTTAGTTTACTGCAAACTTGGTAAGTTATGCCATGTTGCTGGATCAAAGTCCACTACAGAAAAATCAATAGTTGGCGCAATTTGGTATTTTTCTTCATCGCCAATTTCATTTCATTATTTTATTAACTTTGCCATCCAAAGGAACGCCAGAGCCATTGGAGACCAGGAAATCTAGAACAATGGTTAAATAATGAGAACGACACTTTTGTTGGAAACCTCTCTTCCAACTTTCACACCACGTTAATGTTACATGAATTAGAGACTCATAACAGGTTTAATGTACAATGGGATGAAAAGGGTTGGCGTAACATGTAAAATATTTAGTGATTATAGTTAATCTTTGGTGTGTAGTTAATCTTTTTCTGTGGTATATAAGAAATCTTTGGTTTTAAATAACTGACAAGGGTTAGTTCTTCAGTATCTATTATTTATTTACACAAATAGTAAATAGAATATTCATTTAGAAAAAAGTTTTTATTATATTTTATATACTTAATCTAATCAGGGTATCACAAGACCCGAAATAATTGTTTAGTGAAACCAGTATTTTCTGTGAACATGAGAAAAGTATACCTAGATACCTCGAATTTCTCCTTTTCCAATCTGAAAGTTACAAAATATCTCCTCCCTTTTTCTCGTGGCAACGACAGCCTAGTGGTCAAGGTCACGGTCTATTGGCTGGTATGCCATGAGTTGATGCCTAGTACCAATGAAGACCTTCCACGCAGAAGGAGCGATGTACTTTAAATATGTCGAGGCTCAAATGTCATCCCGTTGGTGTGGTATGGAAGTTAGGAGAGGGGATGCCAACTCAGGTGTTATCCTCGTCACTAGACCATGGTTCAAAACAAGGAGGTACATCACCAATAGCCCTCAGACATCTTTACAGTAAGACACAAACAAAGTTTTCTTTCTTCCCCTTGCATTTCCCTTAAGTTTGAAATTTCTTTTTGTATAAATTTTAATCAATTAATTGGATTATCTTATTTTATTAAATTCATAGTTGTTAAATTGAAACATAAAATATTCAGATCTCTAGAAGTTTTCTTTAATTAAAATCAAAACTTAAGAAGTATTTTTAGAAAAACGCTGCATATATCTCTGTGATATGCTGTACGTTATTTTGTCAGAATAAAAGATGGAAGTGTGCACACAAGTATATGATTTTATTTTTAAAAACTTAAATGCACTGCTTTTTATTAAAATTGCAACACTAGGTAAGAAATCAAATACAAAACTTTACTTATAGTACAAGATAATATGAAGAAAACATGAACAAATCTGAAGGCAACTTGGAAATATAGACACAACTGCCTTTTGTGGCATTTGAAACGGCTCTAATCCGATCGAGTAGAACCATGTGTGGATGACCCATACAGGCAAGCAATTTTCTGCTGTTTCAAGGCTCTACGACAAACTTCATCAATCATACTGGCTGGAGAAAGATATCAGACAAACATCCGAGCAACTCATGAGAGGATGTTTACAATGGATGGGATGTGGAGAATAGGCTGAAGATGGTTGCATCGAACATTATATATGTCGAGGTAGTTCAACTGACGACAGTTTATATTGTTTAAATGTGGTACTGATAAGTATTGAAGTTTGGATTCAACTAACCGCTTGTAGATCTGAAAAATGTAACCCTGGTTGTTCAAATTAACAATGCAATGAAGAAGTGTTGGTGTAGTGTACTTAATGGATGCCCATCATATCAGGTTCAGGTTCTCTATGATGTTATCGAATGCAAGTAAGCCACTTGCGTTTCCCTAGGACCGACACGGATATGTCCATCATGATATTTCATGCAGAACCGATACTCATTTGAAAAAAAGCCGTGATGCCACTCTTGTATCTAGTTCTACTGTATTCAACCTCCAGTACATGAACACAGCTCTGTTTCCCCGCACCTCAATGCATCTGTGCCAAGGAAAGTCACAGTATTTCCTGCTGCTCCAGACGTCGTAGCATGTTCGTGCAGCAAATAAGCCCTTGTCATCAAATAGGGCACTACTGCAATAGTGCCGCTAAGGTGCATCGCTGTTCAGGTAGATCTCGTTGAGGTTAGGCCACTGTTGGGATAACGCAGTTGAGGTTAAGCCGGACATTGAGACAAGACGACATTGAGATGCTTAAAGATGTGAGCCTTGATAGGTCACAGTAAGTGCGAGACAGTCCATTGGAGTGTGCTGGAGCATCGTAGAGTGTAGAAGTGTCTCTCTAGCGTTTGTGAAGCCTTTTAGCGTATTGAGGGTCTCTTGATTCCTCCTTTTAGAGTCTATTTAAAGGTGGAATATATCACTCTCACGAAAGTGACACTTGATGCAAAATCACTTCTGTATGGACATAGTTTGAATTACTATTTTCTATTGGTCCTCGTCACCTCTTACGCGGTGGAATTCGAAGCCCACACATGGCGAGAGAACTGCGCCGGTCAACTCTTTGTCAGCAGGAGGAAGGAATGTCAAAGGTTGTTTTACCTTAGAAAATAAGCTCCGTAGAGTCCAGTCTTGGATATTTTCATATGCGAAACTCCTTGACCATTGATGCGTCACTAGTTCCTAACACGAAATGGGCTCTTTGGTGGAGACCGCTGAAACTCCTTTATAACTCAATGTCCATGAGGCAGCAAGGCCAACTTGATAACATATGCTTGCTTCAGTTACTGGATGTCGTTGAGATTATGCATGTCGTTCATCATGGCCCTTATGAATCTATCGTTCTCAATACTGCCATTGAATTTGAGCTATATTCGAATTCTACCAACTTCATTCGAACGTATGACTAACGTGGAATTTCAAGCAATATGATTAACAATAACTGTACTCTCGATAGGCCACAATCCTGCTGCTATCATGTTCTAACACATGCTGGTAGCTTTCTCTCCTTGTTATTTGTGGCTATCGACAAAGAACGATTCCCGAACCAAAACTCGCTGCATAACCTTCCTTTTATACTGTATTAGAGATGCCATTTCTTCTTCCTGCGTCGCTTGATTATGCTTAAAAGCTTTTTATTTGCATCTTTATTTTATACGAATTCGACGCTTGTATCATATATCCTTTATGGTGTTGCAATTTTAATAACCAGCAGCATATATATAAATATTACATTTAATGATAAATATTAATGACGGAAGTTAAAATATCCTTGAGTTAATTTATCATATCCATAACTAATAGTTTTTTTATACTTGTAACGTAAAAAAAATATATTTGAACAACTTTTTTTTATATACGAGAGATCCATAATTTCTGCTTTATGATAAAAATATAAATTTAAAAAAAATTATGCAAAACCTAACTTATACTTTAAAAACCCCCGAAAAAATTTGTTATTGGTACACATTTTTCAGTAAGAACTCTTATCAATGAATAGATTGAAGCATTGCAAATAAAAATCAAAAGAATGATAATGTGGGATTGTGCAAATGAGCATTTGCATATATCTAAATGATTATAAAGTGAAATACTCAAGTTATTTTGAATCTTAATTAGCTCGTATACAAATATTTAAATCAGAAAGTCAACAGTTTTTATCCAAATTCTTCATTTATTAATGGTGGTATATCGAATGAAAATCACATGAGTAAAGGAGCAGTAAGAATAATGAATATAGAAACATTTTTGTTCTATACAAGACTACTCTACGACTGATATATATGTATATCATTATGTATGCATAAACGCAACGAAAATAAATTTGAGCATATACAGAATTTTCCTTTCAACAAATTATCATATAAAATATTAATGGAATAGAGAAGGAGCCTATACAGTATAATAACCATTTATTTCGAACAGACTATTTTATTACTTAGCTTAATCGCTAATAGAATTACTATTACCGCAAAATGAAGAGTGTCGTAGAGACAGGCAAAGTTGCTGTTATATCTTACAAGGTACAAGTTGTAAGGTTGTCGAGAAGGTACTTCTATCTCACCTTAATTACTACCGTTAACCGTAAAAGAAGTACTTTCAGTTCTGGAAAATTACCTTATAAATAAATTAAACATAACAGCTTAACCGAGAAAGGGTTTACAATAAAAGGTTAGATGATTATTGGTCATACTTTTTTTTCAACTTATCTGTTTCTATAAGTAGAAAAAATTTAAATGGTTCACATTTTCAAATAATTTTTTTATTTTATTTATTTTTTTTAGCATAAGTTTCTTTGAGGTTTGCTAGCTTTCGAAACCTTTGCAGCCTAAGCTTATAAAACTACTGTATTTTGAACATGAACGATTAAATATATTTATATGAAAAACACAGACCAGTTATAAAAAAACAATTATTAACTATCTATCACAGTAATTAAGTCATTCTTTCGATGATTTAAAATTTTGGTATAAATTCGAAAGTTTTCGTTTAATGTGTTTTAAAGTTAGTGCAATATACATAGAAAATTATTAATATAGTGCGTTTTAGGGCTATTTTTCTGGAATATATTTGAATAAGAAATTAAAATTAAAAGTAATTTTACCTATAATATGTGTTTGGAAATTTCAAAAACATTTAAATTACATTAACAGAATATGTTATTCCTTGTTTATGCCTGTTTATATTTCTTAAACTTCTCTTTCGTGTACATATGTATAGATATTTATGCGTTTGTGTATATACAAGTACATATATGAGTATATGTATACGCATATTAATGTGCTTACATTTTTCTTTGTTAAGCGTTTTTAAAAATGCAGATAAATTAGAATTATATCATTGTAAACAGATGTTTAGATATGCTATGGATATCGGGGAATAAGAAGAAATTTGTCAAAGAAATTGTTCTCGTACTTTGTCTCTTTTAGTATTGGATTCTTTATAACTGAAAGTAATTACACTTATGAGAAGGTTCTCCAAAACATTGTATTTTGTTACTAATATTATATTTAATTATTAATACACTATCATATAAGAAAATGTGTGAATATTGTTAAAAGAAAAGAAAATACCTTAAACACGATCTATCAAAAACCAATTCTTCCAAAATTCTTCTTATTATTATCTTTAGATCTGTTATCACAATCAAGGAAAACAATATGTATTTATAAAAAACAAAAATCACGGTTTAAATAAAACTACAGTTTTTCTCTCTCAACAGTTCGCAATTTTAAATAAAATTATTATACCTAAACGTTGTTGGGATAAAAGTCATTTATTTTCATTTGACATTCATTTGAATCTTAAATTCACGAGCTTTGCTTCGATTAATAACAAGGAAAATTAAATCTAATAATTGAATTAGAGTTTTCATTACTAAAACTAATTGATTTCAAATATTTGCTGTGAACATTGCTTACAACAGCAGATTGTAATACGTAAGGGATATAATTCATAGAAACCAATTTTTAGCACAATAATTGAGATATGGGAACCAATATTCATTTAATTAATTTTTACAAAGATAAAATGATGGACTAAACAAGAAACATTTGTGGTATGAGAAATGGGTTTTCTGTGGACGTTTTGTGATCCATATCACACACAGTGCACAGAAATTAATTAAATTTGGAATTTCCAACAAAACTAAAAATTAAATCAACGCAACTGCATGGCTCAAATCTAAATTATTCTCGAACAATTCGGGGTTCGAAAACTTGAACAATTTCTGAGCACAAACAAGAAGAATAATTTAAAACATCTTTGTTCTTAAAACAAGCCCCCGAAATTAGTGCAATTAATTTTAGGTTACTGTGGACGATGCATTCAATTTAAAGTATTCTCTGGAGTAAATCATGGAAATCCGGAAGCATTTAGAATTCTTAAAATGAAATTAAGTCGTTAGATGTATTTTTTTAATCCTTGTATTACGCGAACATACGTATCTTCCGAAATATTAATACAAAACTATTTTTAATTCTCACAAAGGATATTTCAGAATGAAGGAATGCTGTATACTTCTATTTATATTTAAAACAAAATAATTTTTTTTGAAAAATTAAACTTGAGTTTTGAATAAGTTCAGATAACTGACTGCGTTCGGAACCGTAGTGTTGAAAAAAGCTTATAAATGAATATATTTTGATGTTTAGTGTCACTTGAATTAGAATATGCATATAAAATTGTGTTCTAAGAATATTTTTACAAGAAAAAACATTTTTAAAAGCAATTTTTTTGGAAAAAATGAAGGAAAAAAATGATTATTTTCAAAACGTTCCCCGTTTAAGAGGACCTGGTACCCCAAGAATGACCGATCTAACGTTTTTTTAAATTTTATTTAATCTTTTTCCTTGCATTATTATCTTTCGATTGATATATTATTTGTTCAAGTCGGAAAGTTAGAATTTAAGAAAACTTCATTTAAAAACAAATTAGACAATTCGGTCACGCCCCTTTTTTAGAAAAAAAATATAAAGAAGAATATTTTCGAGGCAATACAATAATGTAGTTTTTCTTATTCGTGAAATGTGTGCATGTAAAATTTTTGAATTAAGGCATTTATATTAATAATTTCATAATTTGAATTCTTATTCCTGATATGTTTTTCAAACAAATGAAATACTTCAATATATGTGAAGATAAAAACAAAACTTTCTGTCGTGACAGAAAAAAATTAACATTTTTCTTGAATTTTCTTGTGCTATTAATACGTTCTTAAAATTGATCAATTATGAAAATGTATGGGTTGAAAAAATTCGAAAATGCAATTATTTTAAAGAAAAAATATATAACTAATATCTTAAAGTTGTATTTTAAGTTTATTTCAGCTTATTATATATATTTTTTAGAATTATAAACTTTAAAGTGGTTTTTCTCAGTATGTCTTTTCCGAAACATTAGTGCATTCAAAATGCTACTCCTTCCCCAACTATTTACCAATCACTTCCAATATTTATTGTGTGTTGAATATAAAGCATGTAACAAATCGATTTTACTGTAGACTGAATAATGTTTTTTTAAAAAAATTTAAATGTAAGAGATATTGGCTTTTTCGCTGATTTTTAGCATGTATATCAACATTTTATTTATTTTTCTCAAAAACGAATTAAGTTATTGTAAAATCGATCCCTAAAATTGTTTATAACATACATAAGAATATTACAAAAATATTTCAGGTTAAAAAATTAATAATTAAAAATGAGTAGAATTTTAAAATTTTCTTCAAAAAATTTAAATTTTTAAAATTGTGTGAATAATATGTGAAGAATTTCATCTCGTATCATTTTCTGGATTAGAAACACTGTATGAAATGTTAAAATGTAATTTTAAATACATAAAGAAAGTAACTCAAAGGGTACAAAGTCTACTTAAGAAAAATACTTCTATAATAATAATATTTTATCTATATACATAGGTCAGACTCCAATACAAAGCTCAATCTAGGAATTTTGAAAAATACATTTTTGCAGTATAACTAATGTTTTTGTTAAAATTTCTGTATTCTGATATTTTAAAATATGCATAGGAATAAATATTTTCTAAAATTATATATTTCAAAAATCGTAGTTTAGGCTGTGTGCAGAAGTCTTAGCTATATGAGTTTTTTTTTTTACTTAAAAATGTATTCAATCATTTTTGTCTTGTAATGACGATCTTAAAACATTTTTATACGTATATTCTACTTCAGCCAATTCTTAAATATAATATATATATATATATATATATATATATATATATATATATATATATATATATATATATATATATATGTCATGATTTTTAAGACAGAATCAGATTAAAGTTTAAAAAAAAAGGAGATCTTTATTCAATCGTTTGTACATCTGTTCTGACACCGAGCAGGGAGGAAAAAGCACGCCATGGTGGTGGTTTCAAGTGGATAACACTTGAAAAACATATGGTAAGTATCGCTGCTTTGAAGAGGTTGCTTGCAAGTTAATGCTGACATATGTTGACTATTAAATCTAACGATCTGGAATTAGACATGTTTATTGGCTAGGCCATATGTTCGGAAGAAATAAATGGGTGATTAGTTTGATACTTGAATATGGGAACTGAGAAAGTTCAGTAAAGTGCTAGATAGGGAATTTAATTTTTAATCTAATTTAATTATCCTTACATATATTGTGAAGTATTTCCCCGGGGGTGATACCTCACTCCTAAATTGTCTTCGTGACTTAGAGGTGCGGAATTAAATGAAGAGCCAGACGTTGTCATGATCTTAAAAGATCTTAACTTAAACACTAACAATGATAATATTTAAATTATAACTTAGTGGATCTGAGGTGAGAAAACACACAATACGTATTACCAAATAAGCGCGATCTTAACCACTATATTTTAATTTCCCGACTATTTCTAATCTCTGTTTATATCACAGTTACAAATATATACTAGAATGATCCTGCTTTAATCTCTTGTTTAATCGCAATCCTCTCGGATCCTCAATATCTTTAGATTATCTCACGTGGAATTGGATCCAACTTGACTTGATCGCTCTATCACGGATAGCTTCACACTCAACGACGGCTTTTTTCTCTTCCTTCAGTTCACGCGCTTAAACCAGACTAGCATAATCACTTCCCAATAGGTCATACGCTTACGTTAAACTTCTGCTATTTAAAAGGTTTCTAATTTGCATGCTCACGTTTTGCTTCTGTATTTAGTTGGAAAAATTTGCCTTTTTTCGGCCCCTAAGCACCCAAGAGGAGATTTTAGTAGAAAACGCGATGAGCCCGTCCCAATATATATATATATATATATATATATATATATATATATATATATATATATATATATATATATATATATATATATATATGAAGTGGACGGTGCTACGCGCTACTGCAAGTCCCTCTTAGCATCCCCCTTCCAGGTGGCTGCGAAGGGAAGTAGAGGGTAATGACTCCGACGGAAGAGGCAGCGAGAGAAAAGACATGAGAACACGAGACACAAGACGTTGAGAAAGCAGGAGGGACAGACGCACATCGATAGAGCCGAAATCTCTTACAAAATAATGAAAGCCAATTAGGCAACGTCGAGCGTGTTTAAATGTTTTACTTAATTCATTAATTGTTATTCTTCATTTTATTTATTCTTGTTTTAAAAACAAACAGATTATTTTATCAAAACAGTTTACGAATTCATCCCAGTAACAACATAACATTTGAGGGCTCGGCCTCAAACTAAATTAAAATAATTAAAAACCCCTAGAAAATACGACGAGTCAAGACTTACATATAAATATATATCACATATTTACAATTATTCATTTGTAAACAAAGAGAATGCGGAATTAAATAATGTAGTTCTTCATATATTACACATAAGAAACTATTCCAAATGATTTATTGGTATAGGTATACTCCATAAAAGCTAGGTAAGGCATGGACATTGTCATTATTCGACAGAAATTTCCTTTTCCTTTTTTTTTGTTAGAGTTTGTTATTAAACATATCTTCCAAAGGGGTCTTTTTTTAGAGGTATTGAACTTTAAATTGCAAAAAACACCGATGTATTATTCGATTGACATGAATTTTTTTTATTCGAAAGATAATCTTGTGGCATTACATTTTAAAAATGATTTCTGGCATATGACTGCCACGGCTGGCTCGGATGTAGTCCAATCTGGACGTCCAATTTTCGATGACTTTTTCCAACATTTGTGGCCGTATATCGGCAATAACACGGCGAATGTTGTCTTCCAAATGGTCAAGCGTTTGTGGCCTATCCGCATAGACCAATGAATTTACATAGCCCCAGAGAAAATAATCTAGCGGTGTTAAATCACAAGATCTTGGAGGCCAATTCACAGGTCCGAAACGTGAAATTAGGCGGTCACCAAACGTGTCTTTCAATAAATCAATTGTGGCACGAGCTGTGTGACATGTTGCGCCATCTTGTTGGAACCACAGCTCCTGGACATCACGATTGTTCAATTCAGGAATGAAAAAGTTAGTAATCATGGCTCTATACCGATCACCATTGACTGTAACGTTGTGGCCTTCATCGTTTTTGAAGAAGTGCGGACCAATGATTCCCCCAGCCCATAAAACGCACCAAACAGTCAGTTTTTCTGGATATAACGGTGTTTCGGCATACACTTGTGGATTAGCTTCACTCCAAATGCGGCTGTTTTGTTTGTTGACGTAGCCATTCAACCAGAAGTGCGCTTCATCGCTAAACAAAATTCGCTTATGAAAATCGGGAACAACGACCATCTCGTTTTGGGCCCATTCGACGAATCTCTATGAGGCGTGAGTCTATTTTTGATGGATTGCCAAACCAAACTGAGAATAAATCACTTGACAGCTGTTAAATAGGTCGCCATCTTGGAAAGTAATGCCAACTTAAACTTTTATACCTGGAAAAAAAACACTCTTTAGTTCTTTTAGATATGAATATCATTATGTATTACACTTCATAGTTATTTAATTTGCCTATGTCTATTCCGATCCATTCGGACGAATTTCATATTTATGCATAAATTTCGTGTAAATGATCGTATAGATAATCAAAAGTTTACCGTACTCCCTGCATGAATTTTATTTTAACAAACTGGATATTACTAGATATTGCAGTCACATACATGAGGATAAAGTTATACTACAGGTTTATGATTCAATATCCAGAGCTGTTAAAATAAAATACTTAAAACTCATTTCTATCTATACCAATTTTCACTTCTAAAATTGACGCTGGTCGTATTACTTGTAGTGTTTTTAATCTCGGTTCTGAACGCAGTTATTAACCTTAAATAAGAATAAACTGGTGCATTACAAATAGGAGTTCCATAACATTGATAAATTTCAAATAAAATAAAAACCAAATAACTGATTTTTTTATAAGATTTTACGTATTTAAATGTCCTTTGAAAAATTTATTATTTTGATATTTAATAATTTCTTGTAGAATAAAATGTAGAGGGTATAATGTAAACATTGGTTTAAAATTTTAATTCTTATAATCATGAAAATAATATTCTCATATCGCAAAATCATTTTATTCCCCTTGTAAAAAGAGTCAAAATAAAAAAAAAGGATGATGAAAGATAAGTTATTTGTAACTTCTAAGAACAGAAATTCCTGGTACAATAATACAGCAGAGGGATTAAGTATAACGATCCATTTGGGCATTTATTTATGTAGTGTTGGGTATAATTAAATAAAATCTACGTTCTTGTTATTTGGTGTAATGCAAGCTACTCTAATTGTCCAGGAAATTGTTATCTATCGTGTTGGACGTCATTGCCATACTTCTGCTAGCGTGACCCGATCCTATAAATAAACGCTAAGGAAATAAAACACAAACCTCTAATGTTAACTTTTATAATTAACTCTAATGATAATGAGACCAACAACGGGACCTGGGTTGATTGCAAATTAAATAATAATGGGAAAGTCCACATAAACAAGGTTAAATTACCCACTTTGAGAATACTTTCAGCAATTATTTAAGAAATGACTTTATCAGATGTCGCCCCGACAAGTACTTATATTAATTCCATCAACACCATATGCGGTTAAACCTAAAACGAGCTTAAATAAGTGTATTGAATTTTATTGTTTTTTGCTCATTTACGAGTATTAAGCAACTGTTCTAATTTCGAACTAAGTTATATTATGAGGTGTAGTAAAAATTGTCTAGCCGTATATTAAGGTGCCGTTAATGAAACCTACTGAATATTTATTTACCATAATATAAAGGAATAGTTTAACTATTATGAAGTAGTTGTGTTAACCACTTAGCTGTTTGCTCATAGGCTAATTTTTTTTCTTTCTTTGATTTCAGGGTATTTTTATTGCTTATATATATATGGTGATATATAGGGCTAAGTTTTTGAAAAATTCATAGAGTTTGGCTATGTTTGGTTTGGTACTAATATGCTTTTCATCTGGCATTTTCTTTGTGGTGAACGCTGGATTTTTCTTTCTTTTTTTTTTGATGAAGAGAAGAATTTAGATCCGTAAAATTGTGTTCTACTATATGCAATGGTTTTGCACCCAGACCGGTGATTTTTGAAATTATGAACAACACAAATAAGAAAAACCTTTTTTTGTTGTCAAAGGATACACATTAAATTTGGATACAGATTCAGAACTCCTTGCTGATTATTTGAGTTTCACTCACTCACACGCACGCACGCACACACGCAAGCATACTTAACATGGAGGGTATTCTTAAAAGAAGCAGCACTAAAGAGTTTTTGTGTTTCACAATTGTAAAATAAAAATTGGCTTAAGAGGATTAAAGTTTAAAATTCAAATGAAATTCTTCCATTTTCTGATTCTATTAAGTATGGTATCTAATTATATGCTATTAAAATGGTGCATTTTTAAAAAATTATTTTCGATAAAAATTTTGACCAGTCAAGGGATTAAATTAAATAATTCCTATTAATAACTGTAAAATCAGCTAATAATAATTTTGAAAATGAAAATTGTGTTTTTTGATACAAAAACCTCTTAGAAACTCTTAAATCTTTTATGCGTCGCTAGCAAAAGATTGCGCTATTACGTTTATTAACTGTCTAGAGATAACTTTTTAAGATTGTGTTTTTCTAAGTTTTCATAAAACAACGATGGGAAAAAGTGCAATTCATTTAGATATTCTTTTCATCTCGCTGTAAACTTTAAAACAAACATATAGAAAACTTAAATTACAATGTCTTAAAAATTCATGTGAAGACGTGATATATTATTTGTATATGCAATTCTCCTTTTATATACAGAAATTTGAATATACCGTTAAGAAAATTTACATAGAAATTGAATATAAGAATTGTTCAAGTATAATAAGTGCTTGCCATAGTAAAAATGCATAAAAATGTTAATAATTATCTTTATATATTTTTACAAAACGATAAATGCCCAATCTCACAGTTTTATTCCTATCTTTAGTATTAAATAAAATTTTCAAACTAAACTTCTTTTATTCTTTATTACATTTTACAATGACAATTATTATGGTCTAACCCAATACTAACCTAAAAATGTTGAATTATAATTATGGCGTAAGGTCATATCAAACTCATTGCACACCAGAATATTGATTTAGCCCTTTAGTGCGTTTTAGTGGATGACTAAGTTTTAAGTCATTCAATACAATGTGATCTGAAACAATCATAATGTATTAGATTTAAAAGTAAATGAATGAGATGAGAGAGAGAAAGAGAGAATTTTTTTTATGAACGACCAGATTAATACAACTGACATTTTAATTTGAGATTTTTATACATTGTATTTAAACTATTTCTAAGGAGTGTTTTTTTCCAGGTATAGAAGTTTAAGTTGGCATTACTTTCCAAGATGGCGACCTATTTAACAGCTGTCAAGTGATTTATTCTCAGTTTGGTTTGGCAATTCATCATGAATAGACTCACGCCTCATAGAGGTTCGTCGAATGGGCCCAAAATGAGATGGTCGTTGTTCCCGATTTTCATAAGCGAATTTTGTTTAGCGATGAAGCGCACTTCTGGTTGAATGGCTACGTCAACAAACAAAACTGCCGCATTTGGAGTGAAGCTAATCCACAAGTGTATGTCGAAACACCGTTACATCCAGAAAAACTGACTGTTTGGTGCGTTTTATGGGCTGGGGGAATCATTGGTCCGCACTTCTTCAAAAACGATGAAGGCCACAACGTTACAGTCAATGGTGATCGGTATAGAGCCATGATTACTAACTTTTTCATTCCGGAATTGAACAATCATGATGTACAGGATCTGTGGTTCCAACAAGATGGCGCAACATGTCACACAGCTCGTGCCACAATTGATTTATTGAAAGACACGTTGGGTGACCGCCTAATTTCACGTTTTGGACCTGTGAATTGGCCTCCAAGATCTTGTGATTTAACACCGCTAGACTATTTTCTGTGGGACTATGTGAAGTCATTGGTCTGTGTGGATAAGCCACAAACGCTTGACCATTTGGAAGACAACACACATTTGCCGTGTTATTCGCCAGTGTTGTCAGATCGGCCGTTGTGACTTCATTCACCGAACTTTTTTGTCAGTGGTTTTATACTTAAAAGAAGAAAGCAGAGTATCAGATATCCAACAAATCTTAAGGAAATGAAATTCTTATGTTTAAGAACCAAGGACTCAAGACTTATTATAACAAGAAAAAATCAATTGACCAAAATAAAAATTCAGAAAGATTTATAAAATTTTCCTTGACTTAGGACAATGGAGTAGCTTTAATCTTGCTTTGCAGGACCTTAACCTTACACTTTCATATGAAAATTCATACATAATAGTAAAAGAAAATAATGAAGAACTGAAACTAAATTAAAGATCCCTGTAGTTAGTTTATTTAGTTTTTGTAACAATTAATATCTTTCATTCATCCAATTTTGTATAAAAATGTTTGCATAGTTGGAGTACGCTAAATTACTTCTTAACGACTGTACATATACATAAAGTTCTAAAATATCTTAAATACATATATATATATCATCGTAAGAAATTATCCTAAATTTGAGGCTATGCATATTTTTTGCACTTCTCGTTAAATATCTGCCTTATTCTAAGGAATATGCAAAACTTCCATTGAACTTATGAGTTAACTTCACTTCCTTTTTACATTCCTTTTTCAAATACAGTTTATAATGGAATGTATTTCGCATGAGTAGTGTTTTATTTTTTAGAATACCCCCGGAGGAGTTCTGAAATGTTCTTTCATAACTTGTCATGTACTGTTCTTTCGTCCTACAGGCCATACCAACAGATGCAATAACATCAGCGTTCCTTTTTAAAGAGAAATGTTTCGTGTGGACACAAAGAACAAACTTATGTGTTTGTAATCTGTATCAGAAATATGTGCTATGTGAGAGATGTCAGAAGCAAAGAAAAGTTGAAAAATGAGATGGAATGGAATGTAGGAAAGTCCATTTCTGACTTTGGAAATAAGAAGAATATGCTTTCACTGTTTTCTTTGGAATAGGTGACATAAAAAATTTATTTCCATCACTTTTTTTTAAAATTTGGGATGTGAGCCTTAGACATCAATATTTTTAAAATTTACATCATGGCATCCTCATAGACTATCCTCGATTCTTGTAAAATATGCTTGTTACAATTAGAGAGATAAATGATGTAAACATTAGATTGTACCAAGAAGATTTGATTAAAATACTGTGGATTAATAATGATTTATGTATATCAAATTAAAAATTATAAGCTCTCTTTGTAAACTGTTAAAGAGTAATCAGTTGGAAATTTTCTGCAACAGTCATAGAAAACATTATTAGTTCTTTTCTTAAGATTTATTATAATATTAATTAAAATATGGGTATAAAAGATTATTTTTAAGGTCAGATCATTTTAATTAAACTTTTATAGTTTAGACTTATAATTAACTTCCTAAAAGATTGTGGTAGAATATTCAGTGAAATAATATTTTATTTCAAAAGTATTTAAGTACTGTGACGTCTGAGATAAATAAAGGTAGAGTGGTATTGATTAATTTAAATAATAAGTTTATTTATCTCACAACTGTTATTTACAGATTATACATTGAAGTTATTAAACGTATTCATTAGATTAATAGAGCCCTAGTTATGTTTGTTAAGGAAGAGATTTTAAGGGTCTGCTCAAAACGAAGATTTTAAACCATCTACCGCTCTACCTCTGCCATCGCTAGGGACTAGGGGATGACCGCGGACGGCCCCCTTTATTCTTGGGTTGCATCCGGTTCGTGGGTGGAATAGGCGTGTGCTCCTTGTGGTGTCCAAGGTTTCCGGGGCGATCTAAGACAAGATAGTGCAATAATTTAAGGTTCCAGACGTTTCTTGAATGTGTGGTTCATATCCACAAAGACGCCGATTCACAGCTGTGTGTCGGGAATCGTTATAATACTTGAACAAAAAATACCGGAACAAATACAGCATTGCCATACTTTTATAAATTCGTGAAACTCTTTGTTTTTATTATTAACTTGTTAACTGTAAAGCCCCAGTCTGTGTTTCATGGAAATCGAGCGATGACGAGTATACTCGTCAGTCACAGAATAAGTATCACTGTTAAAATATTGAATCAAAAACATTAGTTTATTTTATAAAATTGCCAATTTTATTACAAATACTTATTTATTCGGTTAATACAAACATATATTACGTATATTACTCAACAAAATCAAGAAAATTGCATATAAAGGTAAGAATTTTAGTGACCTTCCAAATTACCGTACTTGTACAAAATTACTGTACTGATTAACTAATTGCCTTCCTTACTGACAAAATATTTTCTACTTGTCTTGACACTAAAGAAGGTATAAAAAGGTTTAGTAGGGTTGATAACAGTCCTCCCAGAAAACCCTTTCCTTTCCAAAAAACAAGCAATATAAAAAAAATAAAGTGAATTCCTTCTTAGGTCAACAAAGAAAAGTTTTATTTTAGTTACTTTTTATCAAATAATTACAATTAATATAAATATGTATATACATATATGATAGAATCACAATATAAAGTGTTAGTTAATTTTTATTAATTATCACTAAAATATCGTATTGTCATCAAAAATAATCGTGTGTATATAATTTCATTTCAACTGGATGCTTTAAAACGTGAGAAAAAATCTTTTAAAGTTTTCAGCCAAGTTGCTAAAAATTAAGCTAACGTTCTGTAACACTTTAAGTAATTAGTTTCAGTAAATTTTTTTAATTAATTATACTTAAATTATCTTATTATCACCCAAAACAATCATGAATAGAAAATTTCAGCTCGAATGAACCATAAAAGTTTTGACAGTAGTCGCCAAAATGGCCCCTAAATCGCCAAAAAATGATGCCCCCATGGCTGTATCCATAGTTCTTTAAATAAATAGTTTTAATTGAATACTTTTTATTAATTATAATTAAATTACAGTATTGTCAACCAAAACAATCGTGTATTTAAAATTTCAGCTCAATTGAGTGCGCTTTAAAATGTGTTTTATTAACGGTTGAAAAATTGAACAAGATATACATAGGGAGATAGTGAACTGAAAAAAATAGGTAGGAATTGAAAAGAAAAAAAACTGTTATCTTTAGGCAGCACGATATTGGATTATTACTCAAAGGTCAGCACATTTTTTAACTTCAAAGTATTGGTATTTACACCACTCGATAGCTGGCTAACTTCGAGACAATTAATGGGGTCAGCGCTTTTTTAGCGTCACGCATTTGTCCCATGGCTGACTATACCTGAAAAAATCCTATAACAAATCAAATGCCCGACTCTTGCCTTTGCCTCTTTTAGGCTAACAATAAAACTGAACTAAAATGATTCAAAAGTGCAAGACCTTAGAACGCAAATCAGAGACACTCTTCCTTAATATTACATAAATGTTACTTGCTGGCAAAGCTGTCATATTTTGTTCAAGGAACGGAACTAATGTAAAACTAACCCTACCAGTAACTCTGAAGGTTAATCAAATGATCAGCAAATGTATTATGCTGCCTGCCTGAAAAGTGAATCATGTGTTCCTTTTCTTTCTACAACTAATGTACAGTATTTCAATAATAATCACAGTGATGAATTGTTTATCTTCTTAGAATTTTTCTCAGGGTGTGGATTTCGTTTTTCTTTTAACAAGTAATATTTTATGTTAAAACGTAATAAAAAAATATCTCATTGAGGAAATAGACCAAATTAAAAAAAAAAATGTTTTTTTTCTTCTTTAATTTGGTTTTGGGATCAAATATAACTATTTGATGAAGGAAAAATGCCAGATGATAAACATAAATTTTATCAGTGTTGTTGTGTATTTTTTTATTATGGAATAAAGTATTTTGTTTTACTTCTTTTCGGTTATTTCTTTTAAATCTTTAAATTTTCGATATGGGTTATAGCGCCCCCAAGGGGGCGCGCCCCACACTTTAGAAACACTGTGGTAACGGGTAGCTGGCACTCTCCATATTAAAGTCCGGCGAGAATCAGACTGCAAACTAAACCTGGACTCGTCGAAAAACATCACACAATACCACTGTTGTGGTGTCCACAATGCATGCTCTCTACTCCAGGTTAATCGCAGGCGAGAGTGAGTTGCGGTAAGTGGAAGACATCTGTCAGGCTTACGAGCATATTGACCAATGTGCCCTAAGCGTCTGTACGTGGTCTACCTTGAAACTGTTGTACCGGTAGCTGAAGAGAGCTGACGAGACAGGTCTGATGCTGTGCTCCTTCTGTTTCTTTTGGCAGTAACTACCAAATATACCGGTTCTCATTCGGCTTTGTAACTCGGGGGCGACCTGCGCTGTAACATTTACTCACATTACCATCATCTTGGAATCTTTACCAAAGCCGGGATATGACACTCTGGGCTCACTCTGTGTGATTCTGAATTATTCTTAATTTATGGACATGAGTGTAAATAAATTAGTTATGTGAACTTATATGCTGTTTTTGTTGGTGCATATGGATACAGATGGGTTTATCTTAAAATTTTCATAGTTTTTACTTATTTTTTTTTACTCCGGCCTGGTCTCAAAATATTTTAAACATCTTGGAATTTGAGAGAATGTTTTGTATTTCTCAACATTTGCAATCTAATTAGCCAATGGTCAGCACTTTGTACACATCACAAATTTACTTGTCAATGCACAAAATTCTGCAATTTCAATCCTTGTTAACCGGTTTAGAGGAAAAAGTATACATTTCAAAGTTGAATTAGTTTTAAGTCTACATATGTTATACCTAAAATGAAGTAATTTTATAGTAACTGTTAATTTGTATTATTAAAAGAAAAGTACTAAAAGAATTTGAATAAAGTAATTTCTTTTTTTTAAGTGAATGTAGATGATTTTGCTAATTTTTACGTAATTCCAGTTTAACTCACGCGTAAAATGCTGATCAATTTTCTGCTTCACTAAAAGCAATGTCTGGGAATAAATAATAAATTAATCATGCTTATTTTCTATTGAATTCAAGAACATATGAAATGTGTGCAAAGAATTTGTTCCTTCTTCTCAAGATGACTGGTTATGAATTAATGTATACATAAATGTAAAGTTATTGACATTTTTATTTGTTATTGGATGTATTGTAATTGATGAGAGTCTTGTTCTATGTATAATGTTTTGTAGGAATTGAAAAAGAAAGCCCTTTGTGTAACAATTTTAAGCTTATTCAGGTGTTGAAATACTGTTATTAAACCTCTGGTTATTAAACCTGTTACACCATCAAACACCATAGAGAATTGAAACAATGATATGAAAAAAAGTGTAAGCAATAGACATTGCAGTTGATGGCTAAAGATGGATTTATCTTTTTAATATTTTATGATACATATAATTTAAAAAAAACTTAACAAAACATTTAACATGTTTTAGCAAATATAAAAATGAGTAATTGTTTTTATCAAGGTTATTTTTCAGTGGTAAATATTTGCAGTTGGTCATGATGTGTAAAGTTAGGATGTCTAAAGTAATAAAAAAAATTAGATAACGCAATACTGATATGTGAAAGATCTAGAACAAAGAAAATGTATGAGTTCGACTAAATATGAATTCAATGGAAGGAAATTATAGAATTAATTCAAGAATAACAAAAAAAATCACTTCCCATAAAAATCTATTAATTTAAAGACATTAGAAAACGCTGCCGTGTACCTAAATCATCACTTATTAAAATATATATGCAATCAAAATTCTCTGATGAACTAATTAGGGATAGAAGGTGCTGTAGTAAATACTAATAGAGCAGGCGTGAACGCAAAACTGTTTCTTTTGTCACATTTTCCTTTATAAAATGAGTTTATGATGTATGTATTTAATTATATTAATAACTATTTTAATAATTATTTTAATTCTTATAATAAATAAGGTTAATAGTTGTACCAGGAGTAAACGTATATCAAATGTTTATACATATATGTTTATACATATATGTTTATACATATATGTTTATACATATATGTTTATACATATATGTTTACACATATATGTTTATACATATATGTTTATACATACGGTATAATCTGGCGTATAGCGCGCACCGATACTTTCAAGCTGTATTTTTTAATTTTTAGGTATATTCGCTGTATAATGCGCACCCCCATTTTTACAAAGGAAACAGAAGTATGCGTGTGCAATGTTCTTATGTTTTTAAGTCATTTATTCGAGTTATTATCCCTCGATTTTGAAAACAATAGTCCACTACTAGAATCAGAACCCTGTAACTTCATTAGGTATGTCATTTCTTTCAAGCGTATAGTATTCCCATCTATGTAGAAGTTTAGCTTTTCCTATGCTGATCACTTTTTTATTTTTGATGCTATCATTTTTATACCCGGCGTATAACGCACCCTAGTAAATTTCAATCTCTTTTTTTGTGTTAAAAAGGCGCGTTATACGCCAGTGTTTACGGTATGTGAGTATACATATATGAGTATATTGAAATTACACATTCCCCCAATAAAGGCTAGTTAAATCAATTGAATTATCAGACTTATCTCAGTAAAAAAAAACGATTTCTTTCAAACTTGAAGTGCAAGCGAAGTAAGGACAAAAAAAACCAAACATTGAAAGGATTTTAAGATTTTCGGTAACATTTTATGGAGACAACACGGAATTTAATGGATTGTAGAAACTGAATAAAAAATTTACTTCAGTTTAAATATTTATTTTTAGCTTACGACAATAAAAATAAAAACTTTCGATTTCATCGGATTACAGCGCTACTGAGATTGCTTGAAAAAGTCCTTTATTAAGGTCATAAACATCAGCCTTAATTTATGGAATGCTGCTTACCATACCAACAAAAAAAAAGTATTCTTGCTTTTTTAGTTGTTTTGGACGTGTGTGTATGCGAATTTAGTTATTAATAACGCTGTATTTATGTTTCAGTAAAGTCGTTGTATAATGAAACTTTAGCTAGCATGGAATTTTTCCAGTACTAGAATTATTCTACAAGGTGTTATACAGTTTTTCTATAAAAAAATATAAATAAATACCTAAGAACTTACAAAAGCGGGCTTTCAACTATAATGCATGCAATTTCCGAAAGTATGTTATAATAGTGATAAATTTATCTTACAATTCGTATTGATTTAAAACTTAAATACATTTTAAACACAATTTTTTATCACCCCGTTTGCTGTATTACAATGATTTATACATAAACAGTAATGGGAGGAAGAATTGAATTAGAATCAAATAACCGTCATAATTTTAATTTAGACAACTGCATTTTCTTAATTTTGGCTTTCATGGCCTAGTTTGCGGTTAAACAAATTTTCCAATTTAAAGTTTTGTACATAAAATTGCTCTCTTGGTGAACTTTTTTGATGAGGTCGCCAGTAAGGTAGCCTTACAACGGAAACATAATAGGATGATATGCCATGTGCAATCAAAGCAAGAAAAGTAAATTCTTTCTTGTGATACGGGAATTATATTTTAAGTTTCCTTATTAAAATTTGATATTTAGAGCCCCCTTCCACATGTACTGTTTAATCAAAAGTTTTCAGACACCCCCACCAAATAGTAGATTTGGTCTGTGACATGAAGTTTCTAGATCCCAAACAAGTATAAAAGGATTTAGACAATATTACAATCGTAATTTTAACCGGCTTGTATAGATTTGGTCAGCTGACATGGATGTTCAGGAACTGGAGATACTGCTCAAGGCTTAAATTTGAACCTCATTGAACTTCTATGGGGTGAATAGAATGTAGACTGCGAGAAATCTGTGACAGAGCTGATTAGTGCCCTTTTGCCTTAATGTTATGCAAGTTCAGCTGCAATACTCGAAACATTAGTGTGCAGTCTTCCCCTTTCCCCAGGCAGATAGCTGTTATTGCAGCAAAAATCACCTATCATTATATAAATTTTTGACTTATTTGTGGGTAAAGCAGAACATACAAGAGTCTGGATACTATTGATATTATATTGTATATAAGGAATTTATACCTAAACATCTCCCAAAAAACTAAACAGATATACTACAGCGAAGACGAAGGAACATTTTGCTACTCGATTTGGTAAGTGGACTATACACGAAATACGCTCAAGCAATGTAAAAAGTTCAAAGATGTCCACTAAGTCTTGTTTTGCATAGAAAAGCGAACAATTTAACAATTGAAACGACTGACTTGAAACCATGGGCAATTTGAACAGTTCAGAACAAGACTTATAACAGATGAAATGTAAAATCAAGAAAGCATAAATCGTCAATCGGTTCCAGAACTTAAAACAAAAACACAACAAAAAAAGCATGAAATTTGCATACGTGCAAAGAAAGGAAATCGTTATACAAAAAGTTATGGATATAAATCGTTTGCAGAAATATTAATATTTCATTCCAAGGCTTCTGTTTTTCCTGATGACGTTGTCATTTGTTGATGTGTATTATTATTAAAGATATTCTACGAAAACGATTGCAATATTTTTGCTCTCTTCATGAAATTAGGCATTTAAAGAATGTACGGCATATACTTATGTCCTAATCACGATTGAAAATTAAAATAATTGTGACATTTTGTCACAACCTGTACCTATATCTGCAAACTAACCTATCTTTTTTGTGCAGCATAGGTATACTGTTATTAATCACTCTTAACTGGCTGGCCCGCGCATTGTAGGGCTACCGAAAGCTGGTCATAACCTGTTTGCCTATACTGTGCATGGACACTGATATTTTTCTTTCTATCTTTGTTTTGCACGTAATTTTATTAATTACAGGGAGATAATTAGTGCTAGTATTTTTAAGAGATGCAGTATGTCCATCGTCTTGAAATACTTCATCCGAGATCTTCTTTGTGCTGAAGGCAGGATTTTTTCATTGATTCTTGATAATATTCGACAAATAACAGTCATTTGTTAGCCAAAGTGCAATTTGTTGCTTGAGAAGAAATGGAAGTGGAATGATAATTTAAAAAGCCGATATTATTTATGTCCCAATTACACCAATAAAAGACCAATTACACCATGCTTCAAATTGTATATGCATATTCAGGTACACGCACGCCCAACCTTCAACTGTTTAAAAATGAGGCACACACAAACATGAGAGAAATTTTTTTCAGGTATATGAAACATTCTTCACAGCCTGCGAATTGTACCTATAAAAAGCAAACATTTTTTGGCGGAAGGGGGAGGGGTGTTCCACAACTATAAAACAAAAAAGAAATGTGAAAACTTTTAAATTGAAAATTAAAATAAAGTGCTCCATTTTTCACATTCTGTTATGTGTCATGCTTAATTATATGCAATAAAAAATGTCTTTTGTTGGAACAATTTGGGCAAAAAAATTTATTGCTTAAGGAGTTAATTTTCTTTCTTTTTATTTAACGTGTTCCTATGACTTAATTATTAAAAGTAGTTAATAAATATTCGAATTATTTAGCATTAAAATTGGATCAATTCCTTTGCATTATTTGCCATTTTTCTATGCAAAAGACCATTAAAAATAATATAATTGAATACACTTAAAAAGCAATAAGAAATCTCAAAGAAATTTCCGAATATGTGTTAAGTTATCAAGATGCTACAGTTCCCTTTATTTACAAACATCTAAAAGCTCTTAAAAATCCATTTCTTTCTTCAAATATGAGTCTCATTCTTGTTAATTTATACATTACACCCAGAAATCACGCTATCATGATAATACACTTTTCCCGATTCGGGTGAATAAATCACATTTTTTCAAAAGCTCGATTATTCAATAAACTGCCTCATTCTAAAAACACACCACTTAACTTTAAATAATCTGGGATATTTTAATGAAGATGAATTGGAGCTAACGGAAAGCAAAACTAAAAGAAATAAGAGAGAAATGAATTGAAATTGAAACAGGGATTTCAATTATTCTGTCCTTTTTTGGATTTTATTCTCTCTCAAAGTGTTCCATTAAAGTTTGAGGTTGGCGAAAGACTTGGCATCATTCCAGTTAGTTACGTTTGGTTCTGTTCCATAAAAACCGCTTTTTAACTTTAAGAAAGATTTCCGCAGGGAAATAAAATATTTATCGAAGTCAATATCGTAAATTTAAATGAATGTAAATGTATTTATATAGAGAGAATAGAATTCAACAGCGTTAAGGGATTACTTTTGGTAAAAATTTGGGCGTTTTATTACATTTTCTGAAATCTGTTTTTTGTATAACTATAAAAATGTATCTTTTTACAGTATATAGCGTAATAAATTCTGCAAAGATTCTCGCTAAATGATCGAGAAGTTTATAATTAACTATAACAAATTTCGTAAAAAGTTTCTTACGACTATAAAATCTTTCTTCTCGTCAAAGTTGACTTTAATTCAGCAGTTATAAAAAGTTATTTCCCCATTTAAAATTAATTCTCAATCTATAATTTTTTATTTCGAAGTTTGATATTTTGTTTAGATAAATTTTCTTTATATCTCCGATAATTTAATTAAATTAAGGGAATTAAGCTTCTCCATACGTTATTCGGATGCTTTATTTGATATGAATTAACACTAGAATGACTGAAATTTAATATATACGTACATTACCCCAACACAATCAAAATGACTGCATTGTAAAAGAAGGATTAATGTGTAAAGAAATTTGTTTAAAACTAATTTTTAATATTTTATATATTATTTAGATTTACATAACACGTTATTAGTAAATATTTCCAATAAAAAACTTTTTCTTCACTTGGGAAAAAAATATATTCTAAAAAATTCTAAGAGAAATTGCTCATTATATATGTATTTTTTTTTCTAATTGAAGTTAAAAAGTAGTCACAAAATAAATTCCTTTGGGCAATCTACTGTTAAGCAGAATATGAAGTATACAGTTTTTAGGATAATTTTAAGATTTACGGGCACTTACGCATTATATCGTCAAATTAAAAAACTGCGTTAAATGTCGCGATAGTGGAAACTATCCTACGCGTGTTCGAACATAATAATAATAACAATGCGGCAGTATTTGGCGACATTTTTTGAAGTGACGATGACGTGTGAATTTATGAAACTGTTCGATGGCATTAATATAAGTAAGTACCGATTTTCGTAGTAAGACAAACAACATTTGATATACACACAGTCCAGTCATATTAATATGACCACCTGTCAAAAGACTGAATAACCACCTTTCACAGAGCGAGCTGCTGCGAGTCGTTCAGGAAGAGAGTCAATTAGCTTCTTGAATTATGTTCATTGGGATGTTGAGTCATGCCGACTCTAGTGACGTGGCCAGCTGCGCTAGATTACGTGGGTAAGGATCCATGGCGCGAACAGCCCGTTCAATATGGTCCTACAGATTCTTTATTCGCTTCAAGTCAGGTGAGTTTGCTAGTCAAGGAAGAAATATAAGCTCATCTCAATGCTCTTTGAACCACGCTCGTACACTGCACTTCGCTTTGTCCTGCTGGCAGATGCCATCATCCTGAGGAATAACAATGCACATTTAGGGATGTACATAGTCCTCAAGAACACATGCGTACTTGTATTGATCTATCGTGTCAAATATATAGTTCTAAATGAGTAATGCCACTGTATGATGATAGACCTAGACCTAGAACATGGACGATGGACATGATACAGTAACACAGTCTTGCCAATGTTACCTATTGACATATTGCTCAAAATTCGCAGTTTTTCGGAGAATATGTCCGAGAACAATATTTGACCATTTAACATTATTCGGATCGCAAACTTATTGAGGCTTATTTGAGAACAAGTCGAGGCCTTGGAGCTGGCCTAGTTGGCCCATGCCTCAAAACAGTGTTACCCGAAGTGTGGTACGATTACCCTTAGAAGTACTAGAAGTGTTTGGTGTGTGTGTGGGGGGAGGTATGCGTTGTTCTTGAGTTTGGTGGGATATGCAAACATCTTGAGTGAAATATATTTTGCCTTTTCCAACTTCCTATTTAAGTGAATTTGCCTTTTCAGCATTTGTAGGTATTAAATGGAAAAATAGACTATTGGACTTAGAACTACATCTCATAATAGAGAAACAACCAGGGAACCAAATTATGACGATCTGTCATCGCAACACACACAGTTTCATCCTTCTCATTAATCCAAATAAATGTTTTTATAATATAACTTGAATATATAATTTTATTTCTCTTTTTTTATTATTCTGTCTATGTCCCAAAAATAGAAAAAAATGAATATATTTTGATTGTTACTGAAATAAATCCATTTTTTGACGATGGCTACTCGTGTTTAAAAATTATAGAAGGGGTAAGCATGAGTCAAAAGTTTAGGAAACACCGCCTTAAGATGTATCTTATTTGTTTATCTAATTAAATGTAAATCAGAGATAGTATCGTTTACTATGGAAAAACTATTTGTGACTTGCCAGGGAAATTTCTTTTAATATTGTTTAAATAGAAAAAAAAATTCACCCCAGTCGAGGAATTTTTCGGGGGTACTGGAGGTACTGGATTATAATTAGCTTATACACACGTTCAGTTTGGAATATTTTACTTAGGTATACAAACATTAGAGTAACGAGGAAGAATTTTAAAAACTCTTAATAGATTCCTAAAAAGAAATAGAATATTCTAGGACAAAATGAATAAGATCTTATGCTGTTGAATGAAACATTATTTCCCAGAATTTCAAACCTACCAGTGGATGAAACCCGATTATCCTCCCCTGTAAGCACGAGACTCAAAACTGCTGACTAGAACGTCATTTTCCATTGCTGCATGTCAAACAAGAGTGCTGCAGTTAAAAGCGTTGTCATTTTATTCCCTTCCTCTCACAGAAAGAAAAAGAAAAGAAACTTCCTCCCGTCTTCTCCGGTTAATGAAACGGGAAAATTTTTTCCCCCAAAAATCGAGAACCTTTTTCTTATCATTCCTTTTGCTCCTCAAGACAGGAAGGGGATGGATCATTTAACACTCCGGTTGTTTCCCGTTCCGAGAGAGCCCCGTATCGATGAATTGCGAATGTTGAATCGGAATCGGAGACGGAAGCGCGAGTTTCCCTTCACAAATGAAACTCGGAAGTCGAAACTTATTTTTATGCGAAAGCTTCACTTCCAGCAAGGACAGAACGAGATTATAGACGCGAGGACATGGTACAGTGAGGGAGCACTGGAATGGATGGTAATTGATGGTTTAGAGGATGTTTATAAGGAGTTATCTGGGTGGAAAAGTAATCTGCTCTTCATGAAAACGATTCTTTTGGAAGGGGTCTCCTTTGTGAGGTTTCTGGTGAATCAGTGATCAATAGATAAAGACATAAACATAGATGATGCTATTGTGTTGAACTCTGAATAGCGCATTCATACAAGGAGAACTTTGGCCAGCGTAATACTTTCAAGAAATGTTTAAAAAACAGTAAAATATTTTTAAAAGCAAAATAGAGTAGTTCTACGTGGCCCTCGAAATGGACGTCGAATTCGTTGGTAATTACGCATTATCGCAAAAATCGCCAACTCTATTAATAACTCGCCAAGTTGGCAACTCCAATTTCCTACGTGTCGTACAGCTGCATTGACATCCAAGTGCTTCGTTTGATATAATGTAAGGGACAGCGGTAGCACAGTGGTTAAGGTATCGGATCATGGCAGGCATGTCATGAGTTCGAGCCCAGTATCACTAAAGGCCTGTCGTGTACGGTAGCGATGATCGTTAAATCTGTCGAGAGCTGAAACGTCCTCCCATTGATGTGGTGTGGAAGTTAGGAGAGGGGTGCTAGCTCAAGCCTCGTCCACGTCACTTGACCATGGTTCAAAATTACGTGGTCCGTCGCCAAGAACCCTCGTGTAGCTGAACAGAGCAACGTTAATATTCACTCACTCACTTGATATAATGTAGCCAATAGGTTGCGATAATACGTAAGTACCGATTTGAGGCATACAATTCATAATCTGTATTGTTTTTATTCACAAAGGAAGCCAATATTTTTGTGCCAGTAAGATAATTAAGTAATCTAAACATAACATCAGCTAAGCTTTGATGATCTACTGAGAATCGATAAATCTAAAGGTGAAACTGAAAAAGGGTAGTCAAATGTATATCAGAGTCGGGTATTATGGAATATTATTTACGTTTCTAAAATTATCTCTTTGCTGGGTTTAGATAAAGATCTCCAAATTCGTCATGCATACATGCTATAAATGATTTTCAAGAAGGCTCATTTGTCAAAAAAATATTTATTTTGCTGTTATAAAATTTTTTTTTTTAAAAATTGATAAATGGAGGGTATTATGGAATAGTCGGATAATATGGAATAGGTGTTGAAGCCATTGGAAAACTAATTAAGACTTCATAAAACGTAATTATTTTAAACTAGAAATGCCATGATTTTAAGAATTCGTGAAAGTCACAATTGTTTCGAATTTATTAACATAAGTCACAGTTCAGGAGAGTCAAGGTGAGCCCACAGAAAACAGCTGAATCAATGAATCCAAATTTTCCCTCGGTGATCTTTGGAGAATTTTACTTTAATACATTTAGCGTCTTTGTTTTCTAATTCTTTAGTTGATGGTATGAAGTCTATTACGAATGATACATCAGAATTAAATAATTCGGATATTATGAAATATCTAGTTTTCCATAATACCCGACACACACTATCTTGAAAAACGAACCTTTAAACTCTAGGAAAAAGCATATTTAGACGCCCTGTGTGTGTGTGTGTGTGAGTATTACAAACTAAAACTCTGTTAGTGTATATTATTCTTAATTTTAATGTTTAAATCATATGTGTACTAGTAGTCTAAAATGTTTGAAATCTTATCAGCAAACATTTTTTTTAAATTGCAAAACGCACTTTATTCTGTAGCGAGTGGTCTGGTTACAATAACTGGTCAACTCTAACTGCAATACTTCATAAAAGTCTTTCTTCGGTATTTTAAAGATTTACCACGCATTAATATCTACAAACAGAGCTAAAACCTCTGTATTATATATTACCCGACTATTTCATAATACCCGATTCTCATTTGTAAAAGAATTAAAATGTGATATAAATTTTTTTTTTTTCAAAATATGAGATGATAGTCGCTTGGCAATTATAAATACGAGACGTGTCTGGAAACCAATTGCAGTTTCGTTCTACTGTAACCACAGCTATAGTCTCGAGTAACCCTCGCACACAAGTCTCTGATTGATTACTAATTCATTGACACCCCGCTGCTGTCATATTGTGTTGCTTTCGCATGTGTAAGTGAGAATTCAAAAGGCTTAAGACGATTGTCATTCCCCCCCAACTTTGATGCGTGCTCTGTAATCCGATTTTTGAAGGGCAGTTGAAATTCATCATCAACTTGTAGAGATTTATGGTCAAAAATTTATAAGTAATTGAATGGTGAAAAAGGGAGTCCAACAGTTTAATGATAGACGCACTAATTTCATGACGAAATTTGGATTTGACGACTTACTGCTGTCGACGATGGTTTGATTGAAAAAGTGAATGAAAGAATTCGTGAAAACACAGACGGTTCAACAATAAGATAGCTTAGTGATGAGTTCCTCGAAAGAGCTGTTCAGGAAAGACTTTTTTTTCTGTAGGCCTCGATCTTCGAAGAAGGTATGGACAAGTTGATTTGCCGAAATAACAAATGTCTGAACAATGGTGGTAAATATGTAAAAAAAATGATAAAAAGTTTGCTTATGGATATTGATGTTGTAGAATCTAGGAGAGCTTGCAATAATGGTTAAAACATTAATATAATTAATGTATGAATTTATACATTTCAGCTTTTCATCCGTCAAACTGCTAAGAGCAATTGAACTACATTGGATGACTTTATTCTTCATAATGTAACCATTGCAGTCATTTAATTCTGTAACTAATAAATAACTCTTCTGATCGACCTTTATTAAGTAATATTTGGCATTTTATGCACCCAATTGACGCATATATACATGTGATATAAGTGCCCAAATAGACCAATAGGGTAAGATGTTCATGTCATTTAAATAAATAAAGCATTATTACCATTTTAAAAAAATCCTAAAAACTTCATAAGAATGTTTAATCTCTTAACATTTTAAATTTAAGCTTAAATATGTGTAAGTTTTGAATCTTGTCCTCTGACAATTTGAAGATCAGCAAAAATCTACATTTTTAAACACAGAAATATGAGAATATGGTTATTGTGATGCCGTAATAAATTTATTTATACCTAAGTTGTAATTAGTAAAAATGTGTCATAAAAAGTTGAATTTAACTAAAGAGAGTGTCAAGAGTGATTTACCTAGGGTCCCCTTATCTTTCAGAGATTTCTCGAAAATTCCGCTGACATTATAGATCATAGAACTCCTATAATTTCCAGAAGTATCCATATGGTAACGGAGTCGCCAAAATAGTCTCCGTCACCAAATTTGGTTCCCAAAAATAAAGCTAAGGCAGCTGTATCGCCAAATTTCTATTGAAACGCCATTATAGTGCAATGGACGGCGTTGCGTGCAAATATTACAAATTTTTATCACAAATGGAAATTTATGAGCTATGGCTGCAATTTGCACAAATGATACTGAGAAAAAAGTATAAGAGCGGGAGCTGACGTAATTGAGTTTTCTAACTAGCTGTTGAAAATTAGAACTACATAATAAATGTAACTTTCAGTTTTACAATTTGAACAATTACTATAAACAGTGTCATAATATTTACAATGGGGGTTGGTCCGTCTTTAGGTGGACAGGGGGGTACCTGTTACTAGTTACTGATAATTTTTTCCACCCTAAAATTCATAATTATGATGCTTATCTAACTGAATGTCAAATGAATCAGAGGCTTTGCAAATAGGTGTTAAGGTGTTTTTGATGCAATCAAGATTGAGAAACATACTAAAATGTATGTTACATAAAAATAGTATTCCGTTTTTTTGAAAAAAAACAACAAATTTTACAAGTCATACTGCGATTTCACTTGGAACTGCATATCATTTGCATATAGTCTTTCTTGTCATAAAACTATAAAATCTTTAACAGAAGTGACTGTAAGATTATTTTAGAATTGGAAAAAAATATTTTTCATGCAGTAGAAACATAGTTAACGTCACATCATAGGTAATAATCGGTATATGAATTATTCATAGACCAGATACTAGCTGTACTATTAGATTTCAAATACTTATGCTGACGCTGCTAGTGATTTTCTTTCTTGAAAGATAAATCCGATTACTGAAAACTTCTGGAAATTTCCAACAGGGAAAAAAATTCTCAACGATGTATGATGTTTTATTTTATGCTGATAACAATAAAACGTCTGTAGAAAATTTGAAGAATAGTGAAATAGTGCTTGACTACTTTCCTAACAGTGAAGTTAATCTACCGAAAATGTGATATGAAATATAAAATGAAAGAATTATGATCTGGATGAATTGGATAACAGTTATAGCACGTACACCAACACAAATCTGTCATATTTGATATATAAATATTTTTTGTTCAAATGGGGACTGTGAATGGGTATTTTTACCATTTCAGACCAAGTAAATTCCCCGGGAGCTGGTGTTACTTTTAAGTGCTGCTCCATATAAGTATATATCAATTGCCACAATGTAATTTTTACCCCCAGTTTCCTCCCCAGTGGGAAGCAGCTGAGCTCTAACAATCTGTTATCTGAATATACATAAAGGATATCTCAGGAACTGTTAAATCTACAAAAAGAGACCTGAAATTTGATAAGGATGTATTCCTCTTATGGAATAGAGATCCGCTGCAAAAAGAGTTTTGTGAAAATAGACTCCCAAAAGGTTAAGAAACGTTATAGACGAACGTTTTTGAACTATTAGATCTACATACTTGAAATTTGGTAAGCATGTTTTTTTGTTGAATAAAGATCCACTAGGAATGGATTTTCGGATATCTACTCACATAGGAGATTGCGGAGAATTACTGGGGGGGGATAAATAACTGCTACGACCTATAGTATTGAAATTTGGATGCTTGTTTGTTTTGTTGAGATGAAAACCGCTAAAATACGCTTTGGAATTCTGAACCATGGACTATGCCGACAATTATATATAGCATATTTCTCCCATCATTCACATCACATCTTTTTTACTTGCTGAACATTCGGTAATTGAACTTTTTCGATCGCAAAAATTTCTTCCCAACTCGTAAGTCCACCACTCATATTCCAATACGGCTTGTAACTTGAAGCCCCATTCACAACTTTTAAAGTTCGACAGTCTATCTGGCGATTTACAATTATACTACGCCAATGTGAGGTCCCTGATCCGCGTTACACGACGAGGCTTTAAGTACTAGGAAATCTCAGTTACATAATTCATTGGAAACACTACTAGTCACAAAATCGTGATCATAAAGAATAGTCTGTATTGATTATTTTTTAATACCGTTACGAATTCAAATAGATAAACACATATTTCTACTCTTATTCTTGTTGGAGTTTTCATTCTCATAAGCACATTAAAGAAACAATATATGTAGGAAATAGGTGATTTACTAAAGAGATTTTTGGAACTCTTACGCCTATAAGCTTACAGTTTAATAAGCATGTTTCATTCGTTGTTTAAAGATCCGCTAAGAACGGGTTTTACCTAAAGTGAGTCGGAAGCAGGGCTTTGAGTTACCATTTTTGAACTATTAAACCTTCAAAGTTGAAACTTGGTAAGCATAATTTTTTTTTGTTGAATAAAGATCCAATAAGAACGTGTTTTTTGAAAATAGACGCCTAAGGGAAGTTTCAATGGTTTTATTGATAAAAAATCAGGTTTTTGAATTATTAGACAGACTTGAAATTTGGGAAGCATGTTTCTTTTTTTTAATAGAAATACGTCTAAAATAGGTTTTCTGGAAATAAACATTGTATGAGGGATTTATGGAGTTGTAAAAGATAATCACCGTATATTTATGTGAATCTAAACCGCAATTGATCCCAAATTCTCAGCAGGTTTTTGCGAAAAATGAAAGTTAGTGTTAAGTAGTTCATCAATATCCAATATTACTAAATCAAAGCTTCACCCATCCGGTATAGTGGTTAGTAACGCTGATTGCTGTGCCGTTGAGCCTGGGTTTGAATCCTGGAGGAGACATGGATGTTTGTAAATATACAGTGCCTTCGCGGCATGAGGTTACTTTAAATAGCAATCGAGCCACAAATCCTCTCGTGAGGTTGGTGGAAGGCCTCTGACCACCCCCAGGGTATTTGCCCTCAAAATTGGAATGAAATCAAGCTAAAACGTTCTGTCACCTGTATGGTGCTCAAAGCTAAGACTAACGACAGGCGCCACTTAGCCCTTTGCCATGATGAATTTCATAAGCCATTGACGATGAGGTGGCATGTGTAATAAAAACATCAAAATCAAAACAAATTTAAAATAAGAACTACTAAGAAACGAAAAATTATTTATTTTACCAGTATTATAAACTTTTAAATATATAAATGAACCTGTAACTGCTCTAATTGCTCCATCGAACGAATTTTTTCCTTAGATTTTAAACCGCCTCCGCTTTTCAGTAGCATTAATATTGGAAAAAAGTTCAGCTTATATTCGATAAATACGGTAAATATGCTTCAATTTTTAAAATTTAAATTCTTCCTTTTTTAAATTAAGAGACTGATTTTCAATACTATCTAAAAATCTAAAAGCTAAGACATAGATATGAATAAATTAAGAACAATATATATTCATATAACACCCAGCAAAGTAGTCATGGCAAGTGTCTTATAAACATGTACATTAAATAAATGTATTGCAATTGCACTTTCAGATATGTGTGTATAATATGCCATTTTCTATGCTCCATCTAACAAGTCTAGCAGAATCGTGACTCACATTGAGAGGGACATTTAGATTAACGAAATGAGCATCCTGGAAATTTTCTTGTACTTAAGAGGGAAAAAATCCCTCTCAGTCCCTATAGTCTCTATGAAGAACTAGTCTGGAGCTCAGGAATGCAATTACCGAAGAGTAATGTACGACGAACATTAATTTGGCTCACTCTCTAGAGCATCAAAATTAAAAAGGGCTTCCAAAGAGCGGATCTAAATTAATTTGCTTTTTTCTTATTTCTTGGAATTTTCGAACAACAGTAAGCAGATTGTTCTTCCAATGGGAAGGTAATTTTTTATTGTTTCTTAAAATGTTGTCTGTGAGTAGTTCTTTGTTTTTATTGTTTTCCAGAGCAAATTGTAAGATATACAAAAACTGACTATCTATACAATGGAAGATTTTGCGTATAAGTTTCAATACACTCTGAAGCGAACACGCTTTTTGCAATACAGGTGAAATTTTATTATTTATCCACATTTAAAATTTTTTTAAATCTGCTTCTGTATTCCACCCCCCCCTAGATTTTCTATATTGATATCTACATTAATGAGAGAAATATTCGTCCTAATTAATGACTGATTGGTTGATTGGCTGTTGTTGATGGTCATAAATCCATTTGTTATTTAACCCCTTAAGTGCATCAGCCAGTGCGTTGACTGACCATGACGTATATATACCAGTGTTTCTCAAACTGTGCCCCCTCTTGGGAGGCGTTATAATTCTAAGATGTAGGCGTGAGCATATTGAAAAGTCAAAAGCACACAAACAGATTATTTAAAAAGACTATTAATATATTTAAAGTAAGCAAATAAAATACATTCTGACATAAAAAAAAATAAATTACACATTTACACTGATATAATACACTATTAAATATATCATTACTGCGCAATGTATTTTATAATTAATTTAGCAATACTAAGTTAAGGACAAGTTTATTAATTACGAGTGACCCCATGGGCTTAAAATATTATAAACAAAAATTAGCACTTATCTTGTTAATTTGACCGTTTGTAATTACTCCCTTAAATGCCGACTAAAAATTATGCAATTCGCTTCCAATACCATTGTTTAACATGTAGGTGAATGTATGTGGAGTGTCGATAAGAGGGAGGGAAAAAAAGGAATAAATAATCAAATCTCTGGAATAAGTAAAACCTTCCCAAACACTGTCAAGTTAATTTTATTGTATTCAAAAATCTTCAGAATAATTTTATGGATAACAGTTCTCAGTAAAATCGTTCTTTGGAAGGACGTAAATATGCGTCCAGCGTAATCAACGCACTAGCTGAACGAGACGTTTATATATACGCCATTTTTTACATTTATATACATTTTTTGGAAAGGAATGAATTATTTCAGAGAACTGAACGAGACGTTTATATACGCCAGTGGCATAGTATTATTGAAATCCATACAATGTTCTTGCAGGGAGGGGGAAGGGGTGATGAAAATTGTGATTGAATATTGGGTCCCAAAAATGTGTGGAAAGCTTGAGAAGCACTGATATGAACGTCTTTCCGAAGTACGGTCTTTTGATCAGTAAAATTACTCCGAAGGCTATGGAACGCAATAAAATGACCTTGACATTTTTTGGGAAAGAATTAATTATTTCAGAGAAGGATTTGCTTTTCTATTTTATTCATCACCCCTCCAATACACCCTACATCATGGGTGGCGAACCTTTATGGATCAACGTGTCATTCTTTTCGAAAGAAGTGTTTAGTGAGGTATAGACGTGCCATTTTTTTCTGAAGAAGTGTTTAGTGAGGTAGAGACGTGCCATTTGTTTCTTAAGAAGTGTTTAGTGAGGCAGAGACGTGCCATTTTTTTTTCTGAAGAAGTGTTTAGTGAGGTAGAGACGTGCCATTTTTTTCTGAAGAAGTGTTTAGTGAGGCAGAGACGTGCCATTTTTTTTTTTTTTCTGAAGAAGTGTTTAGTGAAGAGACGTGCCATTTTTTTCTGAAGAAGTGTTTAGTGAGGCAGAGACGTGCCATTTTTTTTTCTGAAGAAGTGTTTAGTGAGGTAGAGACGTGCCATTTTTTTTCTGAAGAAGTGTTTAGTGAGGCAGAGACGTGCCATTTTTTTTCTGAAGAAGTGTTTAGTGAGGTAGAGACGTGCCATTTTTTTTTTGAAGAAGTGTTTAGTGAGGTAGAGACGTGCCATTTTCTCTGAAGAAGTGTTTAGTGAGGTAGAGACGTGCCATTTTTTTCTGAAGAAGTGTTTAGTGAGGTAGAGACGTGCCATTTTTTTATGAAGAAGTGTTTAGTGAGATAGAGATGTGCCATTTTTTTTTTTCTGAAGAAGTGTTTAGTGACGTAGAGACGTGCCATTTTTTTTTCTGAAGAAGTGTTTAGTGAGATAGAGATGTGCCATTTTTTTTTCTGAAGAAGTGTTTAGGGAGGCAGAGACGTGCCATTTGTTTTCTGAAGAAGTGCTTAGGGAGGTAGAGACGTGCCATTTTTTTCTGAAGAAGTGTTTAGGGAGGTAGAGACGTCCCATTTTTTTCTGAAGAAGTGTTTAGTGAGGCAGAGACGTGCCATTTTTCTGAAGAAGTGTTTAGTGAGGCAGAGACGTGCCATTTTTTTCTGAAGAAGTGTTTAGTGAGGTAGAGACGTGCCATTTTTTTCTGGAGAAGTATTTAGTGAGGCAGAGACGTGCCATTTTTTTCTGAAGAAGTGTTTAGGGAGGTAGAGACGTGCCATTTGTTTTCTGAAGAAGTGTTTAGTGAGGTAGAGACGTGCCATTTGTTTTCTGAAGAAGTGTTTAGTGAGGTAGAGACGTGCCATTTTTTTCTGAAGAAGTGTTTAGTGAGGTAGATACGTGCCATTTTTTTCTGAAGAAGTGTTTAAGGTAGAGACGTGCCATTTTTTTTCTGAAGAAGTGTTTAGTGAGATATAGATGTGCCATTTTTTTTCTGAAGAAGTGTTAAGGGAGGTAGAGACGTGCCATTTTTTTGAAGAAGTGTTTAGTGAGGTAGAGACGTGCCGTCAAATCATTTTGAGCTGAGATTATTGGAAAAATAATAAAACTAAATACTAACAACACTCTCTCAAAATGCTTTATTTAGTATGAAAAAATACTTCTTGTGCGTGTGCACTTCATAGTTGTAAATGTTTTAGTTGTACGTGTAATTAATATTAAAGTAACATTAGTGTGGCTTTTTTGCTGTTGCAGATTGGATTACAATTATCTTACATTAGGGTTGTAAGATGTATCTTTTAGAAGATTGCATGCTGAGAATTGAAGTCATCTGCCAAATGTTTCCTAAGCAATTGATTATTTTTGCTGTTGTGTACTTTTTTGACAAGAGTATTTGTGATTTGTTTCAAAATGCCATTTTACAGACGATATATGTTCTGCATACCACTGTTTCAGAACATAAAACACGCACTACTTTGCCGCCTTTACTAATGATGCCATATTTCTAGATTCGCCAAGTTTGAAATTCTCTGTTACACTTACTATATAGCACTTTTTGGTTTTTTGCTGAACTAGCCATGTTAAATAATAACTAAAAATCATAAATAAAGCACAAATAAATTTTAAAATACAGCTGTGTCAACGAAATTGACTATGCTATGCGTAGACAAATTTTGCATCATAAGCAACTGTAGTCCACGACGTAACTATGGCAAGGCAATAATAAAAGAGTGTTTTCCTTGCCGCTCCGCGACCTATCACTTGCGTTTGTTTGTAATACTTCATAGTGAACTTGGTTATTTTGAAATAAAATGCAAACCCTTTTGATCGCTGGCATGCTCAAAGTATTGTGTCGGGTGCCATTGATGGCACGCGTGCGACTGGTTGGCCATCCCTGCCTTACACACTGTCTAATGTGAAAACCGGTGTCACTGAGGAGCGCATCGCGTAACTTTTAATCAGCAGTTAAGGGGTTAAAGTTGGTAAACCGATAAAGATTCTTACTAAATAAATAACTAGATTTTGAAGTTTGTGAAAGAAGTAACAGAATTAAGTATACAAAAACTTATAATGAAAGATGAAAATAAGCTGGAATGTGTGCCTCGTTTCCCAAACATTTATTTCTCGTTTATATTTCATAAAAAAATCATTGGCATGTGCTAGCCAATTAGCCACGGTCATGAGCTTGTGTGTGGGGGCAGGGAAGTTTCATTCAAATCGTTCAATTGTTCTATTTTTAATTCCGTTAAAGACGTTGTGGCAATAGACTGATATACACATGAAACTTATTGAGACTTAAACTCTTACCTTTTTGTGTAGGGAGATGCAAAGAGAGGTGTACCAATTCAAATGGAATCATCATTTGGACATCATTCAGGATTACAAGGCGCATCAACAGTATTTATCAACAGCATGATTTATCATGAAAATTTAGAAAATTATAATCAAGCTACAATAATGTAACTACACTTTTTTCATCTACACCAATTTCAATGTTTTTTTCGCTGTTTATTTGATATTGATGTTTCTACTTAGACTGAAGTTTAATAATACCTTTTGTATTTTCTTCTACATATTGATGAAATTGAACTTCTCTTCTATATAAACTGTAGTTTTATGAAAGGTAACGTTAAACTTTTCAGTAAGAACAATGGAATAAAAAGAAGTAAAATATGCAATCTTAGATTTCAAAAATCATTTTTATACTGAAAAATATTTGGGGAAAGGTTAAACTAAAAAATGTGGAAGTGAGGTTTTCATGTAATTATTCATGATATCACTGTTGTATTTTCACAAAATGTTCTACGCACTATGCGTTCCATATTCTTAAACCTTAATAACTTCTTCAATAAACTTTCTTGCATTGTCTTAGATACTTTATCATCTTAGTTTTTGACACAATGACCATAAATATACATGCATCCCCATTAATTAATACGAAAATTGAAGCAAAGTAGAGAAGCGCTTAGAGATGATACTTATTAATCAAAATTTTTTATTTCATTATATTTTTTATATTTTTTATCAAGTGCAATTTCAGTTTGAAAAGCAATTATAAATCATAAATGCAGAACTTTTACTGATGTCTATTAATATTTTTTTCTGAAATTGTGTCAAGAATTTATTTTTCATTTCAATGGCAACCGAAAACACAGATTTTACTTTAACTGTCATTTAGTTTGAAAATCTTAAATGGTTATTTCATTGAATGATCTTTTGACGAAAAGGTTTATTATATTTAATAGAATTCCACTTAGTAAGCATTTTCATCTTTTTCTTTATATATTATTATTCATCAGTTACTGATAGACGCATGATGCAATGCTGTATATAATTAATATTTATTAGAAGTAAGCTTTTGTTAAGCTTTTGTTGTAGTTTTGAGCATATGTGATGGGTAAAACAATCATCGAATATTATGAGAATATCTTACGCAACTTTTGAGGTACTTTTAATGAAACTAAGCGGTTGAATTGGCACCAATTCCCAAAAATTAAGGAATAGAGAAGGATTTCCTATAAAGAAAAAAATAGGCAAGTAAACATGCAATTGTTTAATACCATTCTTTTATTTCTTACCTTATGACTCTTAGATTATATTGCTGATAAAGCCTTTTTATGTTGCAAAACAAATAACTTTTGTATGATATGTTAAGTTAGATACATTACTTTAAAAACTTTTAATGTAAAATAATTCCTCTTGATGCAGACAAATTTTTCAAAAAACCATAAAAACGGATTTATATAAATAATGCATTTGTTGTAAATTTCGTTGTTACATAAAATTGAATTGAACAAAATATATAGAATCCATAAAAAGAAAAAAAACCTTTTCCCTTTATTCTTTTTCTAAGCCCTTGGCTAAAACAAATAATAGTATGGCTTGTTTTTATTTTAAGATAACAAACCATGGAGAAATAATATATTGAAGGGAGTATTGATAGTGCATTTGTAGCCTGTTTTTGGTACTCCGTGCATTAATCAGAAGCAAAAGTTTCAAGCTTTTAACTTTCTTAAAACAACTTTCAGCAACATCAAGTAAAATTTTCGAGAATATGAAGTGTAACACACACATTTCCCCCTTTTATATCCCGAAATAGTATCTTTAACCATCAAAAGATACGCATTCTGTCCGTTGAATCTAATTACAATCGAATAATCGCTTATCTTAATGCTTGGCATTACAGTAACTTAAACCATCATCATTCTCTGTCATTCCATTTCTTTCTCAAGGGACAATCAGTGCAGGAAACGCAATACTCGACGCCTTCTCGCAATTCATCTCCCACTTAAGAACAACATATTCAGCCATCCTCGTCATCAAGTCGTGGTGAATTCAGTATAAATATCCATTTTCCAAAATGGAGATCTCTGCTTCTCTATCGATTCTCAACTAGGATCTGCTGCCAAAACAAGGATGATTAAACTCTCATTAAGATATCCCCCCCAGCCCCTCCCGCCTTCTAAGCGAGGATCCTCTTCATTTGTCAACGGGGACCGGAAGAAAGGTCCTTTGGTAGCATTCAATTTTTCATAATTGAGGAAAATCCGAGGGATCTGGCTACCCTCCAGCAACGATTGAGACAAAAGGAAATAGCGAAGAAGAACGTGTTCCTGGCAGGGTTTTTGGAATGTACTTCAGCCATATTCTTCTTCTTTATCTATGCCATTTTTGCTTTTTGGTAGTATTTTAATAAGTGCTACATCTTACGAACATTTTTTCCCTCGTTAAATTTGCTTGTAGCACGAAAGAAAATGTTAAGAGAGCGAGAATCGGGATATGTGCTCGGCTAATAAATGAGAAAGCTTAATTGTTTAAAAAAATTAGTTTTGTGTGTGTGAAGCTCCCATAAACAGCAAATGAAGTTCCATTAGTGCGATGCTCATAATGCCATTTTCGTTAGTTTTTACAGACCATTGGTTTGATGACTTGCTTATTATGTTGCTGGGAACTAAAAAGTAGAATTACAGTCGACAAAGTATCAAAGAAACATTTAAATTCTTTCAAAATTAGCAGAATCCAAAATAAAAAAAAAAGAAGACTAATGAATTAGCAGCAACCTACCAAAAATATATTTCTTAGTGAAAAGACGATCTAAATAAAGTTACAATATTCTTTGTAAAGGACTTTCTTTTAAATTTGCAGAAATAATTCATATTGCTCGTAAAGTGAAAAATGCTCAATATGTACTCTACGATTCCTGTCTCGCAGCTTACTGATATTACCAATGCAGTTATCTTTCCTTTTTTACTGTTTTGATTCATTCATATTCTTGTGCCTGTAAGTGAGGGGGTGTCATACGTGGTAGAAAAGCTATAACATTTCAAATGTCCTCTTGAAAGAGATCAATTAATGATCTAGTAAGTCTAAACATAAGACATCTGTCTGTTGTATTATAATATGATCCGAAAGTTAAGGTCTTAACTTCTAGGGTGACTAATTTGTAAATTCTAATTGTAAGACCGTAATAAAAAAATATTTTTAATGATGCTGCGACCCTTTCTTCAGTATGTCGCAAATAATAAAAACATGAACAAAAGCGCTTAACCACTGAGCCACGTAGGGATTCCTTTTCAATCCTGTCGTCTAACACGTGCTGGGTTTCTGAAACTGAAGTGGGGTATTTCATATCCCTTAGCTTCAAAGTGGTCTAGACCACCATCTATGACTTTTGACCAGTTTTCACGCCGAATTTGTGCCTCAGTAATTGAACACCAGATGGCAGCCCACCCTAAAAATATTGATTGATTATGCACTCCCTAGATAGTAAATAAATCGCAAATAGTGACTACTATCAAATGACTGCGATGAATGTTGTTGTTTCTAATGCCACCTGTCTGATGTAGTCAGATCGAGGCCCACGAAATTCATCGTGGCAAGGGACTAGATGTACGCCTATCGTTGGCCTTGAGCACCATACAGGTGACTCGGAGAAATTCCCGAAGGGATGATAGATGACGCCACCACCGATCTCCACAATTTAGGTATGTAACTGAAAGGGAGGGAGATATTCGCCAGTCCCTGCACTCGTGATTCAGCCTACAAGACTTTCGGACCCACTGATTTATCGGGCAAGTACTCCGTGTGTACTCGCAGGGTATTTGGTGGCATCGGGCGTCGAACCCAGCTTTTCCGGTCTGGAATCTAATGCTCTAACTACTAGGCTACCCACGATGAAGGCATCAACCGATCCATCGTCACAACAAAATACATACAACTGCCTGAGATATCAATAGAATACGTTCCAAAAGACGATCAAACCTAATGAAGATGTATATCGATTATACAGGGTGTTTTTTTAGAGGTATAGAACTTTAAATTGCAATAAAACAACGATGTATTATTCGATTGACATGAATTTTTTTTATTCGAAAGATACTCTTGTGGCATTACATTTTAAATATGATTTCTGGCATAGGACTGCCACGGCTGGCTCGGATGTAGTCCAATCTGGACGTCCAATTTTCGATGACTTTTTCCAACATTTGAGGCCGTATATCGGCAATAACACGGCGAATGTTGTCTTCCAAATGGTCAAGCGTTTGTGGCTTATCCGCATAGACCAATGACTTTACATAGTCCCACAGAAAATAGTCTAGCGGTGTTAAATCACAAGATCTTGGAGGCCAATTCACAGGTCGAAAACGTGAAATTAGGCGGTCACCCAACGTGTCTTTCAATAAATCGATTGTGGCACGAGCTGTGTGACATGTGGCGCCGTCTTGTTGGAACCACAGCTCCTGGGCATCATGATTGTTCTATTCAGGAATGAAAAAGTTAGTAATCATGGCTCTATACCGATCACCATTGACTGTAACGTTGTGGCCTTCATCGTTTTTGAAGAAGTACGGACCAATGATTCCACCAGTCTATAAAACAAACCAAACAGTCAATTTTTCTGGATGTAACGTTGTTTCGGCATACACTTGTGGATTAGCTTCACTCCAAATGCGGCAGTTTTGTTTGTTGACGTAGCCATTCAACCAGAAGTGCGCTTCATCGCTAAACAAATATCGCTTATGAAAATCGGGAACAACGGCAATCTCGTTTTGGGCCCATTCGACGAATCTACGCCTTGCTTGATGATCGTTTTGATGAATTGCCAAACCAAACTGAGAATAAATAACTTGACAACTGTTAAATCGGTCGCCATCTTGGAAAGTAATGCCAACTTAAACTTCTATACCTGGAAAAAAAACACTCTTTAGTAATGCCTGAAAACCAGTCTTCTCTCTATATGTTTTTTAATGGGCTGAATTGTGGCAGTTTAGTCTTTGTAGTTATGGCAAGTCTCCAAATGTCAGAAACACTGCATTGGTGGTACCATCTTGAGGCAGTTTCGCACTTCCAAAATTTGACACTAGAAATTATTCTATTCAAGCTCTCGTGGGTTGCTAAATATTGTCCTGATTTATTTTTTCCGAGATTGGTAGAGCCAAATTGAAACTCAAGGCCAACATACATGTCACGTAATCATATGACATGCGTACAAACGACTATCGAATCCAGATAATCTATTGACTCTGGATGAGATCGAACCTACATCCTTGGGCTTACGAAATAGACATGCTAACTCTAAGCCACCGAACTAGCTATCTTCTCTACGAATCACTCAGAAAGTCTATCAACAGCAAAATGCTTTTTTCTAAGAAGGAAATATGAGAGAATTTTTTCCCTTGCATGTCTCAAGTAGAAAATGACAGGAATAAAAAAAATGCTTAACTACTGGACAGTGAATAAATTATTCTTTATCTCAGTATCCCAACGCAAGGAATGGCGGAAGAATGAAGGTGGATAGTTAAAATAACTTTGTCCCTCAAGGTAGCAGTTCTTGGCCGCCAAGGACACCATGGGGTTTTGTCATCAACATGCCAAGATGAACTGGCAATGTAAAATTTTTTAAAAAAAATTACTTAATCAGTCCCTAATTTAGATAAATGTAAATACTTTCTGAAGAGAAACAGTTGTGATCCTTTTTTATTTATTCATTTATTTGATAAGTGATACTTGTCAGCAAATAAACGCCAGAATGCTACCCTTGCGTCTGGCAGACTACGCCTACAGCCAATAACATTTTACTCTCTCTCTCTCAAAATGGGAAATAGCACGTGCGACTCAGTACCTTCATATGACCTTGGCTACTAGAGATAAGGATATTTCTTTTCCTCAAAATGTTTTGCGTCTAGTATTCTCAGAACAATGTTAGTCTGAGGATGAATGGGTGGCCGCGGTAGCCGAGTGGTATAGGTATCTGACCGTGGCTTGCTTTGTCACGGGTTCGAGCCCAGTACCACTAAAGACCCGCCGTGTAGGGCAGCGATGCACGTTAAATCTGTCGAGAGCTGAAACATCCTCCCGTTGGTGTGGTGTGGTAGTTAGGAGAGGGGGGTGCCAGCTCAGGTGTCATCCACGTCACTTGACCATGGTTCAAAATTACGTGGTCCGTCGCCAAAAGCCCTCGTGTAGCTGAACAGTGCGACGTTAATATTCAATCAATCAATCTGAGGATGAATGGGTAGAGATAATTTAGAACCTTATAGTTTTTTTCTGCGTTGTCGGAACGATTTTAAGACGTGGAGAAAATTTTAGGACATAAACCTGAGGCTTGTGTGGACCCCCCTGGGTTCCACCCTGGACACCAAGATTAATATGAGGCAAAGAATCACTAAGAGCCATTTTGTATCATAATAACTTGTATTTATTATATCAATTCAAATCTCAAAAAACTAATAACACATGATATTTCTATGTTACGTCAAATAAAAGGGATTTACCTTTAATATTAAATTAAATTACGAATTATGAAATTAATCAATAATTATGCGCAAGATCAAATAAGATCTACCAAAATAGGAGGTCCAAGAAATACACGTACTCGAATTATTAGCTTTCATTAACTTTAACTAATTTTACTTAACTAACTCTTATTTTAAGGTATTTGAACACGTTGAAAATGACCAAATTTAGTCAAGATAGATATTTTTGTTTTTTTATTTTACTGAATAGAGCTATCATTTGGCTTTACAAAACATGCTTTGCTTTGTTCTACGCTACCTAGACACCAAGCTACAATCAATTTAATAAAGTTAGAAAAACCAGAAGTGGGTCTTTGATCTACCAGAAGTGGACATTTAAATTGTTCAAAATTTATCATGGCGAGTCTGATAACTCAAGACATTACAAATGTATTACTATAAAATTTTTTGAAACTGATATTTATGTTATTTTCTAGAGAATGTACTAAAATATTTCTTTTTCTATTAATACTTTTTGAGTTAGGGCTTGTTACTTAAATAATGGTCTCATAAAATGTGACTTTTCTTCTAATGTTTACTCAATCGGCTCTAAAACTTTCAAATTTTAATAAAACATTACAATTTTAGTACATTCTCTAGATAAATGCATCTAATTTGCTTAGGTAATACTTTTACTAATATAAGCTTAATACTTTTTTCTCTAATTGATTTGAAGTTCTAAAAAATATTGCTAAAAATTCACTTCTAATTGTGATTTTTGTGAAATTTAAGCAATTTATTTTATTTATTGTTGGTTAAATATTAGTATTTATTGCTATTGAGTCCTGAAAAAGCATTTATAATGTTTAAATATGTTATTTTGTCAAAAAGTACTCCGAACGTGTTCGGATACCTTAAGCGTAAATAAATTATAGTTACCGCCTGGTATATCAGCTTTCTAGTTCTTTCGTAAAATAACAGCAATAAGGCTTCACTAACGTAATCCAATGGAATCATCTAATTTTGAGGCTACTGCTGCTGGCTCAATACCCTTCATACTTGCTAGCTTACAACGCTCTACTTAAATACCCTATCTACTTTGTATATCCCGTTCACTTTTTGGAGTTGATTGGAAATATATATATACGAGGATTCATAATCCCCCAAAAGACGTCTAAGAATATTAGTGGAAAGGTGCCGTACAGTTTAGTCACAGGCTGTCCGTGCATAATTACAAGTGTCTCTTACTTTAGGACATGATAAACATGAGTTTAGTGAATGCATATGTTATATATGAGCATAATATGACTCGCACAAATCTGAAAAAGCATTATTTAGAAGAAAGTTGGAAATAAAGCTGATTGAAGATCTCCTTGCGCAATGGATGAAGAAATGTCTAAATACATAAACTTTTCCCCGATCAACAAAGACAATTATCTATGAACTTTTGTAATTGAAACAGAATATTGCCCCACCTGAATAATCAGAAACTAACAAAAGGAAAATTTGAGCTTTTTGCCCATGCAAGTTGCGTAAAATGTCGCGTAAATTGTGCTCATTATGTTCTAGAGCAGGCATGCCCAACCCGCGGCCCATTTGGAGAATTTTTGTGGCCCAATTGAAGTTTTTGTCTATATTATTTTAGACATATGGACTACAGACGATTGAATCGAAAGTATCGTGTTTTGACCCACCCCCACCTCTCCCCGTGCAGTTTTTACCGAAATAATTTTTTTCCTTTATTTGACTTCCAAGCAATTGTAGTAACAGGTGTTGATGGATGAAGGAAAGCAGATGAGCTTGGGTGTGTTATTCCTCTTTCAACGAGAACTTCGTTGAGAGTGAGTAGTGTGTATTCAGTTCTATTTGTCAGAGAAATAATTTATGTTTATATTTTTAAGTTCAGATTAGTAGTCTTTTTCTTGTTTTATTTGGCAGTGAAAGAATCCGATGATGGATTTAATGAGTTGCCCCAGGACTGAAAGACCAGCTAGTAGAAATGTAAGATAATTACGGCAGCAGAATAAAAATGTTTAATATTTTAACCTTCTGAAATTATGTAACTTTTTCATTTTATGTGATATATATTTAATCACGGTGCAATAATTAATATCATACAATAAGAAACTAAACATTTGGCTATTGGTCAGAAAAAAACTTTTTTTGATAGTGTAATAATTACAAAGCTGTTCTTCTTTACTTAATTGCTTTTTTGCATTTGAAATAAACATTTTGAAAATCTAAATCAATTTTATGCAAACATACTGTAACACAAGTATAAAATGTGAAGATATTACGCACATAGTTGTTATACTACGTAACCTCAGATGGCAGGATAAATCTACTGTAGATAAGAACCTTGTAGATTAAGAGATATTCTTCCACCAACAAGTGCAATCGGTCGACTTTCAACTTTGTTGTGATTGTGATCCAGTAAAAGGTAAACTTGGTGTTTTTTGATCATATCAATAATTGAATGTTGATCATATCATATTTTGAATGCTGTACGATAGTAAAATATTTTGAATAATTTTTTTTATTTTGATATGTGTGGCCCACCAACCGATTTGGGTTGGGCACCCCTGTTCTAGAGCAGTGTGTGGCGATCACCATGCTGAGTTGTGTAAAGATTGCTTCGAAAATAAATTTTATTTTCTTCTTACGTATAGATAGGATGTTATGGAAATCATTTGCAGGTAGTATAATTTTTATTTTATTAACTTTTAAAGTATGTTTTAAGCATGCCAAAACTCATGTCGTCTGGGTTTGATTGATTGAATATTAACGTCGCACTGTTCAGCTACACGAGGGCTTTTAGCGGCGGACCACGTAATTTTGAACCATGGTCAAGTGACGTGGACGACACATGAGCCGATAGCTCCATCTCCTAACTACCACACCACACCAATGGAAGGATTTTTCAGCTCTCAACAGATTTGGCGTGCATCGCTGCCCTACACGGCAGGTATTTAGTGGTACTGGGTTCGACATCGTGACAAGGGAAGCCGCGATACGATACCTATACCACTCGGCTACCGTGGCCACCATGTCGTCTGGGACACGAAAGACTAGCATTCCCGTAAGTTTTTTTAAAGGATAGCATTCTAGAGGTAATGATATTTTGATAACAGAAGAAAAGATTATATTATAAAGAATATTAATCGTAATATTATAACAATTCATACTAAGCAATTAAAATTACTGAAAGTTCCTAATATATATATATATATATATATATATATATATATATATATATATATATATATATATATATATATATATATATATATATATAGTAACTTTCTTTTCTCAGAAACAAATGAAAAAAATAGCTGTTCCGAACCGAAAGAATTCCTTAATCTTCAACATTTAATTATCATTGAGCATTCCACAGCGGTACTCTTTTCGAAACAATAGCAACAACTAAGCTCGTTAAGTTTTCGCACAAAAAAAAAAAAAGAAGTTTTAATTTATCCTTCATCTAAAGTTTCTATTTAAAAAAAAAGAACGGAAAAGACCACTACATTTCAGTCACGAAAACGTTGCCTGTTTTTTTTTTGCTTATTTGTTTGTCTGTTTCCTGCAAGCATAAGAAAATTGTCGTAAGTTTCCATCAAAAGTTCTGAAACAAATTCCGGTTTTTCTCTGACCACTACCGAGTTCAGTTTTACTGAAAAACACCAGGGAATATCCATCTCTAGCCCACCTTTATGGAGAAAAAAAATAGCCTACAAGAAACGTAAATAAGTTTCCTTTTACTTGTACTTTTTTTCCTCCCTTTTCTCTTTTTACTTTAACGGTATCGTCCACAATGTCAAGTTCTATTTTTATTTTGTCTTTATGGTTCTTTATTAGCTTCCCATTCCATTATTTTTCTCCCTCCTTTTCTCTCAAATGTTGATGCATGTTTTCTTTTTTTCTTCTTTTTTGGTTTTCTATCGCCCCTCCCTTTCAGTAACCCTATTCTTCTTTTTTTCTTCTTCTCATTTCGATATGCAGCTGCCGTAATAAGAAGCTTTATAGAGGTGTATTTTAAATGGATATTTTTCTCGAATTTTCTTTTTTTCTGCTTCTAAAAAAACAAACTTTTCTTTGTTCTCGCTTTTGAATGAGAGGGAAGAAAGACAACCCGATTAAAACTTGATTCCCTGAAGACCGCGAAGAAGTTTCTTTTTCAGCAAGTTCTGGTTTTTCTTTTTCTTTTTGGTGTCATTTTTAGAAGAAGCAGAAATAAACCTATTTTCGAATGCAGCCCTTCGCCTGTCGAAAGTGTTTAATGGTTTTTCTTTCAAAACGGAATAACTGCAATCGAGGATATAGATATAGACAGAAAACATCGCCAGGAGGAGAAAAATGTGGAACAATCTTTTCTTTTTTCATCAATGATGTTTCAAAAATTCTTCTTCCTGAATCCTAAACTATAATTCCATAGAGAATGATAGAAAAGGAAGGAAGGAAGACGGAATTAAACTTTTTTATTGATGATAATTGAAGTTCTTGTTTTGCTTCACTTGATGTCTGGTTCTAGATTAAATTTTTCTATCGTCTGAGATGAAAACGTGTGGAAATATATAGAAATAGAACATAGTTTTGCAGATATTTTATTTTAGGATAAATGTATGTGGAATTAAATGTATTTTTAATCAGTTACTTATTTATCAAAAAAAAAAAATTCTAGAATACCCAAATACACAGTAAAATGCACTAAAATGGTTATTTTAATTGGAAAAAAAAAAAATATTAATCTTGAAATGTTTTTATGAAATAAAAGAAAAAAAAAATTACCTGTAGAGTAAATGTTCCACTAACATATCGAATTATTTGCTTAAAACTGCTCTGATACTTGGAGATCGCTTTAAACAACATGTTAAATAATTGAGATTTTTGCTGTAAATTTTTCTTCCAGCTGTATGTGATTTTCGGATATTAATTACTCTCACAAATTTCTAGTTTTCAAAACAAAAGTGTTGCCCGAAAGTCCCTAAAATGTTTTCACATATTGTTGGCGTAGTTATCAGACTGCGTAACTTCACCGGTCTAACTGATTTGATATAGGAGTGCAACGGGCCAAGCGCTTTTTGGTGTGATTAAGGAATCACGCCAAGCAGCGGTGAAACAAAACATTCCCCTTTGTTTTGTCTACGCCATGCCTTAGTGCGCGCTCCACTTTTAATTTATTCCTCTTCCATCAGTATAATCACTATTTTTTTATTTCATAATAAAACTAGATTTCGAAGGGAGAGATGGTGGCAAGATTTTAACATAAAATGAATACAACAGAAAGTAATATTATTGTATTACACTTCCAGATATAAATTATTTAAGACTATTTTATGCATTCATTACACACAATTTGTAACAATGTGCTACTTTTGCTGAGCAGAGATCAGTTTCGGAAGGTGTTTTCAAAAATCAACTCACAAGAGATTTATGGGAAGTTATAAATAAAAAAAAATCATTTCATCAGCTATTAGATCTCTACAGACTTAAAATTTAATAATTTTTTTTGTTCAGCTGAGATATGCAGAAAGCATTTTTTTTGTTTAATTTGCAATTCATGATTGTAATATTATCGCCTATCTTGGCAAACATAAACAACAACTTGGCGCCTAGCCTTACTGTATCAAATTAGCATTCTAGATGGAGTTACGTAGTCTGATAATTAGACGGACGATATAACTTTAAAGGGAATTAAAAATGTGTATAAAAACACTTACTTTTTTTATTACGTACTTTAAAATTGATTAAATAGGTTTGAAAAGTAGAAATTGTCTCTGAAATAACTACTTTTTTAATGATAAATCATCATAATAACTCATCTTGCCTGGAAGAATGGTTGAGGGTGTATTTTCTTAACGTAGTACTATATACTATCACGAGTGCTATTGACGACATACCTCAAAATTTTGAACTATGGTAAAGTAACAAGGACGACACCTGAGTTGGCATCCCCCTTCAAACTTCATCACCGAGTAAACGTGAAGATTTTGAGCCTCGATAAATTTAATATACATCAGCCCCTCTACACATCAAATTTTCAGAGGCACTAAAGCTAGACATCATAACATACCAATCACTAGTCTGTGACCATGACCAATAAGCTACCACGGTCATAAGTAAAAATGAGGGGGGGATGGGGAACTATTTTTACGTTGTATTCTATTAATTTGAAGGAGAAAAAAATAAATACCATTAATTTTTTTTAAATAGTTGTGTGTGTGTTTCATGGATTTCTCTATTACTATTTTCTAAGAATTGCATATAAACAATTTGCAAAAAATGATGGAAATTATATCTAACAATATGACCCTTAAAATAGTCTGATGGTATTATAGTCATTGAGTGCCTTAAAACTATTTTATAATCATAATTTTTAAAATAATCATGTCTTCTTTTAAGGTATCCGACTCGTTCGGAACCATGATATTCGAAAAGCGTGTAAATGGAGAGTATTTATGGTGTTTAGTGTCACTTAGATTAGAAAATGTATATAAAATTGTTTTAAGAATAGTATTACTATAAAACATGATTTAAGTACAATATTTTGACAAAAAATGAACACAGAATGACCAATTTTCAAAAAAATTCTCCTTTTGTGAAAAATGCTTCTATATATATATTAAAATAATATTTTCTGTACAGATTGTCAACTAGAATTTTTGAAATATATAACTTAGAAGTGGGTTTATCCATGTTTTACGACAACACAGGAGAGAAATTTTAAGAAAAAAAGCCAATAATTATTTCAATGGATTGTAACTCTGAAAATAATGTGAATTTTTCAAAAATCATAGTTGAGCCTCTGTACAGGGGTCTGAGCTATATACAGGCAAAATATTATTATAATAGAAGCATTTTTCACAAAAGGAGAACATTTTGAAAAAAGGTTATTCTAAGTTAATTTGTAACCGAAATATTGTATTTAAATAATTTGTTTTGTCAAAATGTTCTTAAAACAATTTTATACATGTATTCGTATCTAAGTGACAATAAATGTCATGAAAATTATCCATTTATGTGATTTTTTTAAAATCACGGTTCCGAACGTAGTCGGATAACTTTAAAGAAAAAATAATTTGTGAACTGAAAAAAAAAGTGAAATAAGCTTTTATTTGCAATAACAGCCTATAATTAAACATTCAGTATATTTATCTCTAAATAAATATAAATATTAATCAATTTTAAAGATCAGTATACTTACTTTGAAATGATTAATATTGAAAACATCTTAAAGGATTAAAACATAAGCCATTACAACGTCACAGCAGAGATTGCAATAATACACATGTGCCATGAACATAAATCCAGTGCCATTACTAACATCAAATAACAGCAATTGCTTTTAACCCAATTGGTCGTGTCAGACATTAATCTGGGAGGGGTTGCCACATGAAGACGTTGCACGAATTTATTTGATCGAAAATATCGTGTGGAATGAAAACAATGAAGTAATTTCATTTTCGTAATGCAAGCTTTGTTAATAACGTTGGCTTAAGCAGAAACATATTTAGTCTTAATTAGTTAAGATAAGTGGGAGCCTCCCATGGGTACAATGCTGAACATAATGCTATAGAATGTTCTGGCCTCATCAATGGGCAGCCATATTATTTTGTTCTTTACTCTTAGACTCTTAATATAATTATTTCACGCTTTCTTGCTGTTTGTAGTCTGGTAACTATAATTCAAACAATAACAAAATGTTTCGTAAGAGTGCAATGATCACATTATAGTAGGTGCTCTCTTAAGGTATCCGACTACGTACGAAACCATGATTTTAAAATGGATATATTTCATGATATTTAGTGCCACGTAAAATAGAATACACGTATAAAATTGTTTTAAGGACATTTTGACAAAATAAAATATTTAAATACAATATTTCGGCAAAAAATTAACTTACAATAACCTTTTTTCATAATGTTCTCCTTTTGTGAAATGTGCTTCTATTATAATAATATTTTGCCTGTTTATACCTCAGAACTCTGTACAGAGGCTCAACAATGAATTTTGAAACATTTACATTATTTTCAGAATTACAATTAATTGAAATAATTATCGGTGTTTTATTCTTAAAATTTCCCCCCCCCCCTGTTGTCGTAAAACATAGATGAACCCACTTCTAAGTTATGTATTTCAAAATTTCTAGTTGAGCGTCTGAACAGAAGTTTGAGCCATATGGAGGCAAAATATTATTATAATAGAAACATTTTTTTCAAAAAGAGAATATTTTGAAAATGGGTCATTCTATGTTCCATTTTTGTCAAAATATTGTACTTAAATAATTTTTTATTGTAATAATATTCATAAAACAATTTTATAGACATTTTTTAATCTAAGTGACACTAAACATCATAAATATTATCCATTTATACGCTTTTGCAAAATCACGGTTCTGAACGTCGTCGGATACCTTAACAAGCATGGAATTTCATACCAAAAAGTGACTTTCGGCCCTTGTATGACACAGTGCATACACGCTTGCAGGCTTCCATTCAAAATTTTGCAGGTTACACCACTGATTCTGCGGCAAAACCCTGAAGCTTTTTACATTTCAAATGCATTTTTTAGAGCTTAAAATAACCGGTGATCTTGAAATTTTTGTCAAATAAACATGTTAACTAGAAAATTACATTGTCCCAATTTCATTACTCTACAATAATTTTTTCTTGGAGTTGAGATTTTCCCCCGTTATTGTCTTATGCCCCCTTTTTAGACTGAATTCTTCCTTGGCATTCTTTATTTAAACATGAACTTAATCAAATCCCTTTACTACCAAATACAGTCGGACCTAAGTATAACAAAGTCGCTAATTCCCGGAAAAAAGTTCGTTGTATAGAAAATTCGTTATATAGAGGTTCATCGTTTAATATAGACTCATATCCATAAATTAAGGATAATTCAGAATCACATAAAAATTGAACACTAAAATAAAAATTTCACCTGTAGAATTATGACATACATCTTGAAAAAGAATATGAAAATTACAGGAAACCACCAGATAGCGCGGATAGTACGTCACAATGACGAGAGTGTAAGAGAGGGGTATATAAGGAATGGTGGAAAAGAAGAAAAATTGCTCACAAGCGCTTTAAAAACCTTTCAGTGCAATAACCGCATAGTTATGGCACAAAGGAAGCATTTGGTTGATTTTTTACGTGGTAAAATTATTGGACGACTGGAATGTGGACGTAACCAGCTGGAAGTAACATAGGAACTTGAAATCACCCAGAGTGTCATCTTCAGGCTTTGGCAACGATTCCAAGATGATGGTAATGTGAGTAGATGTTACAGCACAGATAGCCCCCGAGTTACAACGCCGAATGAGGACTGGCATTTGGCAGTTAATGCCAAAAGAAACAGACGAAAGACAGCATCAGACCTGTCTCGTCAGCTCTCTTCGGCTACCGGTACGACAGTTTCAAGGCAGACCGTGCACAGAAACTTAGGGCACATTGTTCTATATGCTCGTAGGCCTGTCAGATGTGTTCCATTTACCGCAACTCACTGTCGCCTGCGATTAACTTGGAGTAGAGATCATGCATTGTGGACACCATAACAGTGGTCTTGTGTGATGTTTTCTGCCGAGTCCTGGTTTAGTTTGCGGTCTGATTCTCGCCGGACTTTAATATAAATAGTGCCAGGTACCCGTTACCACCAAGAGAACACCATTTAACGACACCGTTACGGTGGTGCAGGATGGCTCGTTTGGGGTGGAATTATTCTTGGTTCCAGAACTGACCTGCATGTTCAGTGTGTAACGATGACAGGCCACATCTATCGGGATGTCATTCTGGAACAACATGTCCGTTTGTTTCGGGGCGCCATGGTTGCTGAATTTCTGTTTATGAATGACAACGCCCGTCCTCACCGTGCAAACATTAAAGACGAATGTCTTCAATCGGAGGATATCACCCATATGGATTGGCCAGCATACTCACTGGACTTGAATCCAATAGAGAATGTGTGGAATATGCTTGGCCGACGAATTGTAGCCCGTCAACCCACTTTCACCTGTCTACCGGAAATTTTGACTTCATTGCTTGATGTGAGTGGTGTAATATTCCCCAAGATCAGTTTGATAATTTGATACTCTGCATGCCTAGGCATTGTAAGGCCTGCATTGCATCGTCCGAGAGACATACTCCGTACCAACCATCATACTAACCATGTTATACTGCTTTTTGTAAATAGGTTCTTTTTTGAAATTTGCTCCAGGGAGTAAAAATTGCAATTTTTATTAATTATGTCAAACATATGGCATCTTTTTTTCTCTTTACCTTTTGTTTTATAAATAGACTTTACAAATAAGTCAAATTTGTTTTGCTTCTGTCTCTTTCTTTGCCTGAACTTAATTATCCTTAATTTATGGACATGAGTGTACTTTATAAACCATAGGAAACAAATTTTAAAGTCACATAAGTTCTATGTAGTTAAAAAATAATTATTCACCCCTATTACCCACCAAACATACAAGAAAAACCAAAAGGGAAACAAGAAAAAAGAAAATAGAATACACTGTATTTTAAATACTAAGCAGTCAAACCTCTATATAACAAACCTGTATATTTCGAATTTTTCTATATAGCGAATTTTTTCCTGTAATCCTGAAAATTTCAGGATTTACTTCTTAAAATAACCTCTCTATAGCGAAGTGCATTTTCTATATAACGAACTTTTTCTTTTGTGATTCAATTTTTTTTCTCCCTTTTTTTAAAGTATTTCTGAAAAAGATTTCAAGTTATTCTCTCTTGAACACATTTTCTGGTCGTCATAAATCTTGAACTGACTTCATTAGATCTTTACTCTTCGGGAGCAATAGAGTTCTGGACGTTTCAACCAAGAAGTGCAACCCTTAACCCCCATTGCCCACTTCACTAGAAACAAGTTCGTTATCCTCTTTCACCCTCAGTGGAGTTGTCCTGTGTCCCCGTGTAATAATTATAAAATAATGTATGTTTAATATTACTAGCGTGCCTTAAATTGTAAAATGTCCGTAAAATTCATTAATTTTAGTATAAAATTATTTTCTTAATATTGAAAATGCAGTGCATTCTTCGACATTCTTTTTTCTTGCTTTCCTTGCAGTTTTTCTTTATTTCTTCTTTTTTGATTGGTAAAACATATATTAATTTAAAAGAAAGTGTGAATAATTACGTTTTTTAAAATATAGTGTTTATGAATTTAAAATACTGGTTTCATGTGTTTTATGAAGTATATTAAAAGATGATTTTCTGTATAACGAATTTTCTATATAACGAACTTTTTACCAGGATTTAGCGACTTCGTTATATAAAGGTGCGACTGTAACTTAATATTAAAATTAACGAATATTAAGGACATTTTCTAATTTAAAATGTACAAGTAATATTATAACTAGAACTCGGGGACACGATGAAATCAATTCAGGCTGAAAGGGGATATCGAAGATGTTTCTATAAAACATCTAGTGAACTTGACAATGGGGGTTAAAGATTGCATTTCTTGGATGAAACGTACAAAATTCTATTGTTCTTCGTGAATTAGGATCTAATAAAACCAGTTCAAAATTTATGACCACCATAAAACTAGCGAAGAAGGAGAGTAACTTGAAAAGTTCAGAAATACTTCAAAAATAGGGAGAAAAAAAATTGAATCACAAAAGAAAAAGTTCGATAAATAGAAAATGCATTTCGCTATAGAAAAGTTATTTTACGGAGAAAATAGTGAAATGTTGAATTAATTAATTGGATATTAACGTCGCACTGTTCAGCTGCACGAGGGCTTTTGGCGACGAACCACGTAATTTTGAACCATGCTTAAGTGACGTGGACGACACCTGAGATGGCACCCCCCGCTCCTAACTACCACACCAACGGGAAGACGTTTCAGCTCTCGACAGATTTAACTTGGATCGCTACCCTACACTGCGGGTCTTTAGTGGTATTGGACTCGAACTCATGACAAGGAAAGCCGAGATCCGATACCTATACCACTCGGCTACCGCAGCCACGAGAAATGTTCAAAGTTCCAGGAAAAAGTTCACTATATAGAAAAAGTCGCAATATAGAGGTTCGACGGCACTTATAAACTCATAATTCTTTTTTTTCACATTTTGCTTTTTGTCAGCACATCTTGTTTAAGGTATCCGACTACGTTCGGAACCGTGATTTTAAAATACTCATAAATAGATAATTTTCATGATATTTAGTGTCACTCAAATTAGAATACATGCATAAAATTGTTTTAAGGACATTTTGACAAAAAAAAGTTTATTTAAATATAATATTTTGGCAAAAAATTAACTTAGAATAAACTTTTTTTCCAAATATCCTCCTTTTGTGAAAAAGGCTTCTATTAGGATAATATTTTGCCTGTATATAGCTCAGACCTCTCTATAGAGGCTCAAATAGAATTTTTGAAATTTATAACTTAGAAGTGGGTTTATTCATATTTTACGACAACAGAGGGGAGCAATTTTAAGAAAAAACACGCCAATAATTATTTCAATGGGTGGTAATTCGGAAAATAATGTGAATTTTTCAAAAATTCTAGTTGAGCCTCTGTAGAGAATTCTGAGCTATATACAGGCAAAATATTAATCTAATAGAAGCCTTTTTCACAGAAGGAGGATATTTGGAAAAAAGATTATTCTAAGTTAATTTTTGCCAGAATATTGTATTTAAGTAATTTGTTTTGTCAAAATGTCCTTAAATCAATTTATGCATATATTCTGATCTAAGTGACACTAAATATTATGAAAATTATCTATTTATGCACTTTTGCAAAATCACGGTTCCGAATGTAGTCGGATACCTTAATATTTTTATTCCTGATGACCAACGGCGAGCGCCACTGCAGCAGAATTGGAGACTACGGATTCCACTTTAGAGAAAAAGTTCCAAAAATAACATATAATATCTATTAACAGAAAAATTTACCAAAAAAAAACCCCACCTATAAATAGAAAAAGCAAAAATAAGTAAAATAAATTTATTTTAGATTGAATAAAAATAATTTTTTTTACAGTTTATTTTGAGTTATATATATTTTTTTAGAAACATTTTGAAACTTTTGCTGTTTTGAGTGAAACTAGAGGCCAAACACATATCTCCAACTTGAAGTATAATGCTCAAGAAAAACTTGAAAAAATGTTCTTTTCTTCTTTGAATGTGCAATTCCTAATTAAAATTGCCCTTTGAAATTGTAATTTTATTTTAAAATAGAAATAATGTTTTATATTTCATTGTCTCTCTCCTTATTTATTTTTTGCCCTTTGTAAATTTTTTACTCTAAAAAACTTTTTATGAAGGACTAATATTTTATAAAAATGAGCAAAAATTACAACGATGAACTTCAGTGAAAAATGAAGCGTACATTATTTGATCAAATTAAAGAGGGATAACTTTAAATTGTGTTTCTGTTTTGCCAAATTAAACTATAAAAATTATGTAATACAATCCTAAAAAACTTATTTTTCCTTCATGCATACCTTTTTTTTTAGTGCCTTCGATATTTTGTATTCATTCGTAAAACAGTAAATTCCATTTATCTGTTATATTTCACTTCATATGTCATAGTGTTTAGTGTGTTTGTCTAATTTTGTTTTCCCTTAAAAAATTATGTAGTACATTATACTATACTCATGTCATAAATTAATTTCACAAACATATTTTTCACCATAAATTTTAAAATCCCTTCAGTAAAACTGATTTAATTTACATTTTATATATTTTGAAGAACGGGTTGTACAATACCAAACTTCAGTTTAGAAAAAAAATTTTGTTTAGCATTTAGTTTGCTACTGGATTGAGACCATTTAAGCATATGGGAATTTTTTGCCTCCAGTTTTGTGACTATTGCGTTAAAATAAACAAGTCAATTTGTTTGCAGTGAGAATGACTTCTCATAATCGCTTAGAGGATTTCTCGAGATAGAGAGCAGTTTGCAGGTTTGAAGCTGGCCAGTCTCAAGCGGAAGTAATACGCAAGTACTAAAAAATATATGTAAGAAAAATTTTAAAACAATAAGCATAATTTTTTTTAGAAGTTTATTCCACAGTTTATAAATCTAAGCAAAATTAGCATCTTTCTAGACTTCTTTGTATTACGTATTACCACAGCTCTATCCCCAACTCTATTAATAACTCTCAAAGTTGGCAACCCCTATTCCCTATGTGTCGTACGTGCTGAATTTGCATCCATGTGCTTCGTTTTATATAATGTCACCAATTGGCTGTGATGTACGTAAGTACAGTCTTCTACTATTCTTAATCAGAAAAAATATATTACAAAACCCGAAGGTTGTACTTTTCTAAAAATACTTTTTATGCTGTTCATTAAACATTAAAAATAATCTAAAATGCGCCAAGCAAGAATTTACTTATATAAGTTAGATATGCTCATAGAAAATTGAATAATGATTCTTTAAACACCATTTTTTTAAATCAAATGAATTTAATTTTAATTAATTGGTAGAATATTAAGAAAATACGAAGGAATTATACGTGAAAAAATTTCAAATCTTCAAAGTAAATTATTCAAAAAAAGTGAATGAATTAAAGAATATTCCTTTTGAAATACAGCACATTTTTTTATAATATTCAGCTTAGCAACTTCATTACAAGCTAAATTAACTCAGGAAGTGGTCCTCTTTACAGTGGGACTGTTCTTTTTTTAAAAAACTGAACATCTATTTATTTCTTTCTCCTTTGAAATGCACGGCATTTGTATGGGATTAAAAGATTTAATTTCTGAAAAATCAAAGCTTTGCTTTTTTGAAGCTCGTGTGTTTCGGCTATTTTCTTTCAAAGTGAAAACAACTTTTTACAGTAAAAAGAAATATAATTAAATGATTGAAATCCAAGCATAAAAAGATTTAACGGAACGATAACTTTTTAAAATTCACTTATTTACAAAGAAATTTAACTTATCCATACTATTTGTAAAGCAAACACAGTACAAGGATTAAAAAAATTTTTTTTTAAAAAGCTTCTTATATTTATGAGCCAAAATACTTTTGCAATCTCATTTTCAACTATAAATTAATTAATAAAAGTTATTATTTTCATGCTTTTATTCTTTTTAAATAGGAAATATTATTTTGAAAATAAAGCATCCATGCAAAGCAGCATGACTGTCATAAAAGGTTATGTATAAACATTTTTTTAAAAAAATTGCATGCATAAGAGTTTGCTATAAGTATGTTGAAATAAAGGGAAAATAAAAAAAAAATGATGCAAATAGTAATAAATGCATAAAATTAATTAAAAATATTAGTTTTCCTGCAGAGTGTTTTGAGGAAACCCATTCCAAAAGGCTTTAATGGTAAATTAAATTAAATTTTATTTTTTTGAATGACTGCATTTCATTTTCAACTCCTTTAATATTGCGAAAAACAAAACTTTTGGAAATCAAGTTAGGAATACAATAGTAACAGTTACATACTGTGTTGCCGAGAGAATATTGTTACAAAAACATCATAAAATCTAGTTGTTACAAATCTTCAAACATCGCGCATACTAACTTTAATAACATACATAAATAAGTTATGTACTATAAGAGATAAAGAATTTCACATATTTTCAGCGTTTTAATGGAAGAAATTACTGTAATCAAATTTAGGGAATAAAAAAAATCCTCATCACATTTATATGTGTGTGAAAAAAGTTTGTATTTGTTTAAAATGAATCACGTAAGTAGAAAAACCATTATAATATGCATATTAATGCTGACACATGATACGAAAAAGGTACAGCCATTAACATTTTCTTGTACATTTCTTAAACAAGATTTGGTGTTGGGGTGATTGTACAAAAATAATTTTAGAATTCATATAGTATGTAAATTTAGAAACCAGTTTTTATACATAAACAAACACAATTATTAAGTATAAAATATATTCTTTATATTTAGTTGTACAAATTTTTTAAAAAGAATTCATTACCTTATTACGTTTTCCTTGATGACTGCATATTGCATTATATTAGATATGAATTAAAAGATAATTATTTTAGGCTTGTGTTTGTGTGTAGGTAAAAATGTCAATGTGAAGTTTGAAAGTGTTAGAAAAAACTTCATTAAAAAATTCTAAAGAATATATTTAGTTCCTTTGGTTTCGTTTGAATTTTTCACCTATTAGATGCAAGTATCAAAACTAGATTCTGCAGGATTATTTTATTTCATTTCAGCTGTTGTGTAAGTTTTTTATAAAGTTGTCATCACAATTTATTGAATTACTATTCTATTCTTTAGGGTTAGAATTTATGATTGGAATACATAATTTTTATCCCATCTGTATCCCACGTATGGTTCGCATTTAAAGAAAACATGGATAGAGCAAACATAAATTCAACCAGTAATTCAACGAACCGAAGTTAAATTAGAACTCGGAATAATATTTTTATGTCCTCATTTAAAATATGAAATGAAATTGAGAAGAGTAGATGGACAGGAAACGCAACTTTAATATGATATGGAAAGAATTTCACCAAATTAATTCAATTCTTCCACGTGAAAGGAAGAATGAAAGGTAAATGAGAAATATTCCCCATTTTTCTGTGTTCATTCAAAAAGAGAATGGAAGCAATTACCATAGGAATTTCCTGTCTCTCCAAAGAAATTAGATCACTGTGCCATTTTCTGGAGAGAATAGATATCATTGAATTTTAGTCGACACATTCCTTCTTCTTTTCTTGTCTTTTGAGGTTATTATTCTTCTGTCCAAAGAAAAGCGTTGATTCTCTTAATCTTCGAATCCATTTCATAAACCGGATTATTCGGTTAATAGAGTTATTGGAAACGTAATTCTAAAAGTAACAGCTATCATTTTTTGTTGAAGGACTTTAGTTAACAAAGGGTCTCAATGGAGGTCGTAAAAGTGATTTATTTAAAAAGAACACTCGGAAAACATCGCTAAAAACTATACTATGTGTTGTTTTCGTTTTGTATATATATTTTTTAGAACTAATAAAAAAGGTTTGTTGACCTAAAACGCAAATTATTAATGACATTATTTAAACATTTTATTGACGAAGTTTTTATGTTGGTGCTCTTTACAATGAATACCGGCCCACGTAGACATCATCGTCAATGAGCAGGCTAATAACCTTGCCAAGGAGGCCTGAAGTTCTCAACTTTCCAATAGCCTTGCACTTACTGATGCTGATGCAATAGCCCGACGTAAACTCACCTCTACATCCAGTTAAGAAGCACTTCATTCCAGATCTTAAATGTAACCACGTAATTTCAACCACCATAGCCAGACTACGTACAAAACACTTTAAATGGATGGAAATATCCCTTGAAGGCCAAAAAGATATAATATGTGTCCTCACTGTCCCGACATTTACCTTTCTCCTAACCATATTTTCGATTGTTCTTCTACATTGGCTAAACTCTACAACATAGACCTAAACCTCATGGACCATCAACTGCTTTATTCGCAGAAGGTCATAGACATAGCAAGGACCGTTTTGGATCCAAACGGCGCCATTTGACTTCTCTTCATGGACAAGACAACAGCAACAATAACATTAGTTTATTGCATATGAAGTGTGGGATTTTCTATTTATGTGAAAGATTGGCTTCATGCTTCCATTATGCTTTTTTTTTAGCATTACCTCTCTTATAGTCACACTGCTTATTGCCAGAGTCTTTGTAACAAAGATTTTTCTCAAAAATGTTCTCTTTTGTTATTTGTTCTGAATTTCGTACGGATATAAATCCAACCAATATTAGTGTAATTTTTTACAGGAGTATAAACTTGGTAACGATTCTGCAAATGTTGCGCATAATATATAAATCAGGCATTATGAAAGAGGTCAGTTACCGATTAAAAAGAGCAGCTTTGGCTTGAAAACTTTTGGTTTGATGATTTTTTCCTATTAAATGAACCACGTGAAAGACTAAAAACATTTATGAAAAATTATGTTCTGAAAGCATCGACGAAAGTGAAGCCAACTATACATATTATATTTCCAGTACATTGATTGGTTTCATAAAAAAGTCGAAACTCATATCCCCATAACTTGTTAATTGGCATGACCCAAATTATTCTCCACGACAACGTTCGGTCGTATATGTCGTACAAAATAGTTAAGAAGTTAGGTGAATTAAAATATGAAGTTTTGCAGCACCCAACTTATTTACCGGATCTTTCACCAACTAACTTTCGTTTTTGTAAAACAGTTAGGAAACTTTTTACCAGGCTAAACAGTATAAAATGAAGACAGTGTGTGTGTGTAAAACTTCCATATCAGAGTTTTTTTTATTCTAAAGATCAGAATGTTTTGAAAAAAAAAACATTTATGCATACAAATTTTGTTGGGAAAGGTATACTGTATCAAATACGGCATTTCTTTTGATTAAATAAACATGTTTTGAAAAAAGGTATCCAGTTTTACATATTCACGCTTCAGAATCCGATATTTCATATCCACAAACTTAATATCACCCTTCATCTGTGTAGTTTTATTAGAAATTATGAAATAGTCGAATAAATTCTTTTTTTTTACAGGAAGAGAGCCTAACAGTCATGGTCACGAGTTCGGGGCAGTGTGTCATGAGTTCAAGCTCTAGTACTATTGAAGATTTGAGAGGTTGATGCACGTTATATCTGTCGTGGCTGTATGTCCTCCCGTTAACTTGGAGTGGTATTATGGAGAAGGAGTGCTACTTTGGTCACTTGACCAAGTTTCAAATTTACAAGATCCATCGCCATTATCCCTTGTCTTGCTGCATATGCAACATTAATAGACATTCACTCATGCAAATATAATACAAATTCAGCTAACCAAACTGTTTTTATATCTCTCGATTTTTCTCAGTCGTTAATTTCCTTCCCGACTGCTTTTGAAAAATTCTTCTATAGGATCTCTCATAAAAAGAGTCTTTTAACATCCCCTATTTCCATGTTTTAGTTTCAAAAAATTAAATTCTTATAAAAGGAATTAGAGCAGTGCTTCTTAAACTTTCAATACATGCTACCTAATTTTCAATCATAATTTTCATCGCACCCCCTCCTTACAATAATAATGTACTTTAACGTAAAGCTACAACAAGACTTTAATTATAAACCGTCAAATTATCAAAGATACGTATTGAATTTTGTCTATGATAAGCCCATGGGTCACTAGTAATTATTAAACTTGTTATTGACTTAGCATTGATGAGAACTAATGATCAAATACATTGTGCAGTACTGATGCATTTATAAGTATACAATTGAACCTGTTTTTGTGCGGTAGATAGGGAGCGCATAAAAATAAACGCACGAAAAAAACATTCAAATTTTCATAAATTCTTACATAAAACAAACTAATTCGTGGAAATACTACAGATTTTTTCATGCGGTGGATAGGGACCGCATAAAAAGAGACACACTTATAAAATATGACAAACATTTACGAAATTTATGTAAGAGTACTTCCATAACAAAATTAATAATTATATAATACACATGGAAACATTTTAAAAACATATAGTTTCTCATTGTATACACGGATAAATTTTCAAAATGCACATACATAATTCATTGCTACTCATCGTAATCCAAATCCTTATAATGAATAAGTCCAAAGTCACTATCGTCACTTGAAGGGACAATTTCAGTTTATTTATTTTTTGGCAACATAAAGTAAGAGATAAGTTTTTGTGACGAAGGTCGGGTGGTCAATTGTTTGTAAATGTCACGATAACCAGACATACATGATTGAAGCCCTTTTTGGAGTTTTATATTCCTTTCTTAATTGGTATTTATTTTAAGAAAATGTTTTTCCAATTTGATGGAAAGCTGGATCCCTGCATATTTTTATCGGCTCTCAAAGAATCCGGTTCTTCGTTTTCTTAATCTATCAAATTATTGATAATGTCACTGTTATTGAAAGCTTCGTTTTGAATCAAACGTGGGCTGCTGGAGTGTTGAGAGAAATCAACTCCATGCGCAATGTCGGGAGACTGTATATAACAAATGAACAGAGCGTCTTGAAGTTTCTACATTTCAGTGGCGTAATGTACACCTCCGCATCACAAGTGGGGGGCAGGACTCTAGGAGCACAAATCTGACTTACGCTAAATACGTATTTACCCAATTTATAATATATTTAATGTAAAACCTGACTTTCAGGGGGCTAACATTCTCCGTTAAACCACTGGTTCATAGATAGAAAACATTTCAGTGGAGCCAAGGCCATTGAGTCCTGCCACGGGGGAGAGACAAGACTCAGGGGACCAAGGCTTGACTAACACTAAATAAGTATTAACCCAATTTATAAACTATTAAAGGCGAAACCTGAATTTCAGGGAGGAGGGGTCCTAACATTTCATGTTGCGCCACTGGTAAATAGATAGAAAACATTACAGTGGCGCCAAAGCCATTGAAATTCATACACCACATAAAAAAAAGATTACACATACAAAATCACGCAAAAAAATTGCACAAAAATAAAATCACATGAAAAAGACCGCACAGAACCAAGTTATTCTGTATTATATCAGTGCAAATATATCGGTCTTGGCGCGCCTTAGAAGCGGTCACCTGCGTAGTATGACTTTTGTGCAGGGGGTAAAGTCTTTCTTTGCCTGTCCCTGCTCTCTCCTTGCTTCTCCTGCTCATCTTCTGGACTGCTGGGGCATTTCCCTGCGACAGTTGTATGAAGAGCAAGAAAGGTCAAATGGACTTGGTGTAGGCTTTCCTGCCCCAAGGGGATTGGAAACAACAACAACACACAGCAACAAATATGTCTTTTATCTTTTATGATGTCGGAATGTATTTTTTTTTGCTTTCTTTCAGTAAATTAATAATATTTCTTAATAATTTTTAATTTTCTAATTTTTGAATATGCACTCATCCCTGGGTAGGATTCGCACGCCTTCCCAGGGAGGTGCTCCCAACAGTTTGAGAAATGCTGAGTTAGAGAGCAAAATTAAATTGAACTTTATGAAAAATAAAATTCATTTTTCTAAGGATACCTTTCTCTGGCAGATGAAAATATAAAAAAAATGTATATAAATGTTTCAGAAGCGGTTTAATTTAATATCACCTTGAATGGAATGTCCTAGTATTCTCCCGGGAATACTTGAAAGAACCCAAAAATAAATAAACAAGATATAAGTTTCACATTCTCGATAAAAATATTCGAAATAAAGGTAGTAAACTACTATTCTACAAAAATTTAACAAACATCTAAAAGCTTTGAATAAATAGGAATTGTTTCTCTTTATATACATGATATAAAACTCTTATTTTATGAACGTTTACCTAGGAAAAGGAAAGAATAGGAAAAAATTTGTGAGCTAAAACATGTTGAAAGATTTGAGTTTTTTTTTAAATATAAAAACTGTATTATTTGAAGAATGTTTTTTGATGTTATGTTGCGTTGAGAATGTTTTAATTTAAAGAATATGTTTATATATATATATATACTGATGTATGCGAAAATGCAGATAAATTGTATCTATTTATTGTATTTTATAAAGGGATTTTTGCAAATGTGTAGCGAATGGAAAGGCACTGCAACATTAACAAGGTAACACACGAGAAGTAAAAGAAATTAAAATAACAAGTCACATTTTAACAAAACGTCATTTAATCCGGGAGTGTTCGCGAGGGGCACAGAGTCACCCCAGACTCACGAAATCTTCAATTCCGGGAAAACTGCTTATTTGTTACAAATGAGCTTATCAATATCCTCCAATGTGGCAGTCTTCATGTAAACTAAAATGTATTTGCCACATATTCCTCTTTTCTGAAAACGAAAAACGTTTTCTTACACTTACGGTTTCTTATCTTTAGGTACTCGGGGTGATTGAAATTCCCGAGTGACTACTTTAGATCCGAAGTATTTTCTATGAAAAGGCTATATTCATTTTACCTGTCAACACCTTTGTGGTTTTGATTGTTGTGTTGCACGACTCATAATGGTTTATATAAATGCAAATTAACGGAATATAAAATGTAAATGAACAGAATATAAATAAAAAAATGGGCTTGTATGCGATCTCTCTATTGGATGAAGTTGAAATTGTTCAAACAAGAGTAGAATCTGATGAAGTAATGAATGTGAATCCTAATAGCGAAATTAAATTTGAGAAAAGTGATGCACATGAAGAGTTTGAGATGAAAGGAAAGTTTTCAAATTCTACGTAAAAACATTCATCAAGAAAGATACGAAGCCACAAGTGTACACAAGAGAAACTACCCTCTGTCTAAAGGACAAATGCCAGAAAAAATTCTGCATGCTATTTGTTGACATCAAAGGACAATAAAACTACAATAGCCTGAACAAAGCATCACAATTTTACTTGCAAATAATATTCCTTTATTGTTAACAAAAAGTATGGCTGTGATATGTGTCCTTTATAACGGTCACACACATTTCAAGTATTTTAGTTCAATTTTATTGTATTTTTCTCAAATTATCAAAGAATATCGAAAAGTTTGTAAGTATATTTTCTCTTAGTTAAATTATTCAACGGAATATTATTCTTATCGTGTACAAACAGTAATTAGAAAAAAAGGATTAGGGTGACTGAGTCTCCTCGTCCGACCATTAACGTTAGTATCGATTGCGCACATGCTCCCGGATTAACTAAATAATTGATATATTCATGATACAGTTAAGTCCTGAAAACACGGCATTCGATAATCCGGTAGCCCCGATAAAATTATCTATTCAACCCTTGCATGTCTAAAAACCTCACGTGCAGACCGGTTCAAGGTCTAACATTCCTTTGTTCGGTGTAAAGACATTAACGTTGAGGCGGCTACACAAACTCCTAAAATATCACACAGAGATGAACTAAAGACTATGAAAACAACCTTTCAGTATTTTGAACAAAAATGCGCGTTTCTAATGGACTTACTGCTCTTTCGTCATCTTCCTGATGATGCAACATTACGCAGGGTGCAGTACGGAAGACAACAGGACATTAAGTATTTCTTTAAAAAAATGCCAGTTTTTGCAAAGTTGGCTACTTAGATTTCATTATAGTCGGCTTCCTGCTTTCATAAAGTACTTTTTGAGTTTTGTCTGCCCATGTAAATTATTGTATACAATGTATCCAATGATTTTCTTTTTCATGTAGTAAATTCTTTATATCTTCATAAAGTACGTACTTTTCCTTTGTTTAACCCTCACTCTGCGCATTCCACGATTTCCACGGGGAACGTAGATGTAGCAAAATGTGCTCAACCCGCGTTTTCCACGGGTTATGCATTTTTCCGGCTATTTAGCTATACAATCTGTGCTGCTCTTGTTTGTGTTTTGATATATGTTTTTATATTCATATTTTGATGATCTAATTCTATATTTTAAAATAAAAACTCTTTTACAATTTTTGTGTGTGTATTTTAACTCTAAAATGTAGATTTAATATCTTGATTTAAAATACGTAATGAAATCATACGCCATTTTTGAACCTTCTTTGATAAAAATAACTAAGCAGGGAGAGGGTTGAGGACATTTGGGCAGTTTATTTTCAGTTGTAATCTCAAACCATTGATAAATTCATGTTCAAAATAAAATTTTCTGAGGAAACATTCGTGGTTATTATTTTGTTATACCATTTTAGGACAAGTACACTTCGGTCCATATTAGGGCAAGTTTTCGGGACTACACTGTAATATAAATATTTTAATTATTTTTAATAAGTTACATATGTGAAAATATATACATTTTGTCTTATTTTGAATATATTTATTCATGCAAGCGGATTAAATGAAATTTCTTTACATTAAAAATGCAGATAGATTTTCAAAAGGTTTTGACCAACTTCTATATTATAAAATATTTAAAGCTGAGAATCTGGAAGGATGTAATTCACAGTTAATATAATTATGCCTTGAATAAAAACTTTTAAAGTCTTTTTTTTAGAAAAATATCTGCTTTTAAAAATATTTTTTTTCTAAAAGTAATTTAAATAAAAGTATCTTTTGAGTTTCTTTACAATAAAATATACTGCCTTAAATGTTAAATTATCATATTTTTTTAAATTTCAGGCGTTCATATAAAAGATAAATTAAGTTCAACGTTTAGATTTAAGGAGCATTTGATTCACTGGGTTTTTTCGGTTCCGAATACGCCCCCGTTAAATAACTGCTTTGCTAAAATAACACGACTCAGGTGCAGAGTACTAATAAAAATAAAAATGTAATCACTGCTAGATAAACGCAAAATACCAAGTGGGTAAAACAGAGTGGGAAAAAGATACGTTTCAGACTCTCTAAATTAGATTAACATTAAACTTTCTAATAAAAATATACAAAATTGTAAAAAAGTTACACTGTGTTGGTATTTTTTCTGTATTACTTAATAGTATATAGTTTACTTTTTATATACTTGAAAGAAATTTATTTGTAACTCCTTCATCTTCAATGTAACAGAATATCGAACATTTTGAATTTCTACTGAAAGAAAAAACTGTCGCAGATAAAAATTAATTAAAACAGAAAAATTTCGGGAGAGACAAGAGTTTATTTATTTAGTATGTAGACTTTTAGATTCATGACAAATTAGGTTTTCTACTAGATGGAATAAAATATTTTTTTAGCTATAAAATAGATGTCGCATTATTTTGTTAACAAAATTTTGCAATTTATTTGTAATACAATAAACAGAGAAAGAAATAAAGAATGATTTCTAGATCATATCTACTGTTATCGGAAAGAGTTTTGTTTTTCTGTATCATTCTGATTTGCATGTTTTTTTATAATACTCCTAGTTAATTTAATAAGTTTCAGAGAGAGAGAGAGAGAGAGAGAGAAGTGTTGGAAACCTAAAATCTTCTTAAGATGACAACTTTGAGATTTTTACATTTTCAAATTGTATAGATTTTACCCTTGTGATGTTCCTCCCCTTGAAAGTACATCTCTCGAAGTATCAGCGTGAGCTAGAGGTGTATGATTAGCGAAAGAACTAGGATCAAACATTATCTTAATATGACTTTATTAAGATATTCAACTTAAACATTTAACGAACTCAATTATAATAGTTAATATGAGAGAATCTACGATGACGCAATACGCAACATACAATATATATATATACATTTATAATAAGACCTAATCGAATTCAGACCAATATCAATAAGCGAACCGCCTAATCCTCGATTCTAATATTAAGTAATCAATCTTACCTTATTATAGCTTGTAGTAGCTCTTGTCTTTATATGCAATGGGATGCAACTGTGCGGCTTCCTTCTAATCGAGCACCAATATATGTATCCACGTCACATAGAACTCACTCAAACTTGAAACACGAACTGTAGTAACTATCTACTGCTACAACCAACATCAATTGTCTAACATTCCTTTACATTGCCATCACGCTTACTCTAAGATCCGATAATTTAAGGTCGGTTAATTTGCATCTCTTATTCACATTTCTTTTCTTTGATATGGTTGGAAATGGGTTGCTATTAATTCTGGCCCAAAGAACCCAAAGAACTTGTTAAAGAAAAGACGCGTGAGATGTCACACCTTTTCTAAAGATATATATATACCTTACTGTAACCTTTCGGGTAGTTAGAAATTTTTAAAATCTATTTTTATATAATCATTGAAACCGGGCCACGCCCCTTTAAATGGCGTAAAGTGTAAACAAAATATTTTGTTTTTGCCTAAAAGCTGCATGAATGTTGGAAATCAAAACATTTAATCTAGAATTGCTAAAAAATTGCTCACATGGAGATAGACAAAATTCCAATGAAAGTATAAACAATGTAATATGATCTCGTGTACCGAAGAAAATATTTGTACAGATAGAAGAATTATCATTGGGTATATCTGATGCAATTTCCTCCTTTAATATGGGAAAAGTATTAAATCCAGAAATTTTGAGAAAACTTAATATTGATCCCGGTGATTACACGGTAGAGGCAATAGAGTGTCTCGACAAACAGAGACTGTTAAAGGCTAAATACTCATGTTTAGAAGAAAAAAAGGAAGTTGAGAAAAATGAAGATTTAAAAGGAAGAGAGGGAGAATGATGAAATTCAAAAAAATGTAGATCGTTTGAGGTGTGGGGAGGTATATTTTATAAAAAAAAATAAATATACATTAAAATTCATATATCTCAAAATGTAAATTATGATGTTCAATGTACCTTTTGCTGAGAAAATAATGTTCACAGGTATTTAAGTTTTTTTAATGACATATTTATAATGATGGCTAATAAAGGGTGTTTTTTAGAGGTATAGAACTTTAAATTGCAATAAAACAACGATGTATTATTCGATTGGCATGAATTTTTTTTATTCGAAAGATAATCTTGTGGCATTACATTTAAAATATGATTTCTGGCATAGGACTGCCACGGCTGGCTCGGATATAGTCCAATCTGGACGTCCAATTTTCGATGACTTTTTCCAACATTTGTGGCCGTATATCGGCAATAACACGGCGAATGTTGTCTTCCGAATGGTCAAGCGTTTGTGGCTTATCCGCATAGACCAATGACTTTACATAGCCCCACAGAAAATAGTCTAGCGGTGTTAAATCACAAGATCTTGGAGGCCAATTCACAGGTCCAAAATGTGAAATTAGGCGGTCACCAAACGTGTCTTTCAATAAATCGATTGTGGCACGAGCTGTGTGACATGTTGCGCCGTCTCGTTGGAACCACAGCTCCTGGACATCATGATCGTTCAGTTCAGGAATGAAAAAGTTAGTAATCATGTCTCTGTACCGATCTATACCTGAAAAAAAAAACACTCTTTATATATACTGAAATGAACTTTTTGTAACAAACTCAAAAATTTAATTTTTGCAAATTTTATGTGAAAAATGTGTCAAATTTCACTTATATTTGATAAAATATTTTATAAATAATGAAAAAATTCAAAATTAGCTAAAAGCTTATTTTAGTAAAATCAGAAAGGTGTTCTTTAATTGTATGAAAAATGTGAAGCATGTACATATAACAGATTTTGAGCAAAGGTACATTAAAAACAGCTAATTTAACATTGTCGGTATAAGGGTTTCCAATTCCACTTCAGATATACTTTTTATAAGTTAAGTTATACTTGATACTAAGATGATTGAATTATTATGATTTTAGGATAACCACATATTCAGCACTTTTCAAAATCTGGCAAAGTTTACATTCAATCTATGTATGCATTCCAATAATTAAGGTTTCATGGAATACACTGTTAAGACACCTTTATTTAGACCATTCTGCTAGTATCTGTTTGAACCACCTTTTGTCCTCACCCTGCCTTCATTCATCTTGACAAGGACAAGCCTAGAAGTTGATAGGTCGTTTGAGAATTACGAAACATAGCTGAAAAATGAATATGTTCCAATAATGTATTATTTTATGATTACGGATCTAGATATCGGATGACTTTTTTCAACTTTATACCACAAAATAATAAATACATATATAATCTGTGGATTCTGGGAGAAACGAAACTCACTGAAGGGAAATCTACATCATCTTGCTGAAACCAGTCGATTATTATATCCAGCATTATGACTTGACTCATTATCCTATTGAAAGTATCTTCTAGTAATTGGGATAAAACACCGGTGATGTATTTGATCAACCGTGATGTTTAGATGGGCTCACGTAATGAAGGTTTCATACCGTCATGCCGCTGAGACCAAAGTCTAACTCACCTATATACATGGTGTTATCGCCCTACAATTCCTTTTCCCATTTGTTCATCATTCAATCATTACATGATTGGCGAATATGAAATGTTCTTCACTGTCTGTCCCAACATTTCAAGGAATGATTTTTTGTAGTTGGCAACGCTAGTTGGAGAGGTAAAGCTTCGGGCGGATAAGTTGATAGGAGATATAAGCTTTGAAAAGGGACTGGTGTCAGTTGTCTGAGGGTAGTTGTTGAGGCAGGAGTAAGCTCTGCGCAGAGGTATCTACTGCACCCTCGTCCAGAAAAAAGTGGATTTCCTATCCTGTCTGCAGATTCCCCTTCCGAGTTCCTTTCAGGGTTATTTTGATTCTTGGGAACTAAAAAATTCTACTGGTAGTACTGTACGGTATCTGGGGAAGTGTTGTAATATCCATTTTGGCTTGCAACTGAAAGACAATGGGCGCGGTGCGGCTCGTGCAGACTTTCCCCATTTGAAGACCCTCCGTTAAAATGCGACGAAAGATTGTTTTGGGTATGCATATTACTCTACAATCCTGTAAACACTTAATCGTCGGCCCTTGTCCAAACCTTCACTCACTTTTTTCACCGACTATTCCATTTGGGATGTTGACGGGTGTCCCGAGTGGTCGTCATCGTTTACGGGGACTCTCAACCTTCCCGAAATTCTTGAGCAATATGAAAGTTTGGCTTTGTTTCATAGCTCCATTACCAAAGGCATTTTGAGCGAATACGCTTCATTTTTACCCAGTTTCACTGAAATCTTGATTGCATATCTCTGCTTCAAAAACTAGCCGATGTTTTGCTGGATGAGGTTACAGTAGATGCCACTGCATCAACAACGTGCGTGATCCTGCATCAACAACTGCCTGCAGGTGACTGACATCAGACTTGTTTCGAAGCTTAGATTAGCTACCAAGTGTTTCGCTTGAAAGTTTGCCCCTCCAGCCAGTGTTGCCATCTACAAAAATTCATTTCGGGAACTTTTGGGACAAACCATGTATTTTGTTCGCACTGAAGTTCGGAAAGTACACACAATGTACCAACACAGTGGGGTATACTTCACTCAGATGTTTTTGATACAATCCTTTATTAAGACCTTATGTAATTACTTACAGTTATCATTCAATTTTTTTCCCAATTTGGGAGATTTTTTGCTACTCTCAAACATTCAAGCTCATTACATAGCTTCCTTGTGTAGACTTAGCCTTTGATCTGACCTTCTAGTTACTACACACTTGCATTAGAGCTGCTCGTGAGCATTTCACAAATGTACCCATAATACAAGATCCATCCATCCAAGCGCCTATTATTATTCTCTTTTCAAAATCTGACATAATTATTTTCATTTGATTCTTGTGTAAAATTTTAGTTTTAAATTCCACCTATAATTCCAAATTAAATAAAACTAAGTAAAAAAAAGTGAATTAAACAAAACTTGAGAATATTTACTTGACTGAAGATACTTAAAAAAAAAAGACATTTCACTTTTATATTTTATTTTTTACTTACTGACAATATATTTAACTTTTCAATAAAAGAAACAAACCATTGAGAAGAAAATAACGGACCCGTTAAATAACAGATAAGGAACAGAATGAGTTCTAGATATTCAAGTTAACTCATTGATTCATCTACACTCATGTCCATAAATTGAGGATACTGAAGCTCAGGCAAAGAAAGCGACAGAAGCAAAATAAATTTGACTTATTTGTAATGTCTAATTATTAAACAAAAGGTAAAGAGCAAAAAGATGCTATATGTTTAACATAATTAGTAAAAATTGCGATTTTTACTCCCTGGAGCAAACTTAAAAAAACACTTATTTACAAAAAAAAACAGTATAACATGGTTAGTATGATGGTTAATACGGAGTATTCCTCCCGGACGATGCAATATAGGCCTTACAACGCCTAGGCATGCTGAGTATCAAATTATCAATAAGATCTTGGAGAATAATACACCACTCATCAAACAATGCCCTCCAAAGTTCCGGTAGACAGGTGGGAGGGGGTTGACGGACTGCAATTCGTCGGCCAAGCATATCCCACAAATGCTCTATAGGATTCAAGACCGGTGAGTATGCTGGCCAATCTATATGGGTGGTATCCTCCGATTGAAGGCATTCGTCTACAATGTTTGCACGGGGAGAACGGGCGCTGTCATTCATAAACAGAAATTCAGCATCCATGATGCCCCGAAACAAACGTACCTGTTGTTCCAGAATGACATCCCGATAGATGTGGTCTGTCATCGTTGCACTCTGAGCAAGCAGGTCAGTTCTGGAACCAAGAATAATTCCTCCTCAAACGAGCTATCCTGCACCACCGTAACGGTGTCGTTCAATGGTGTTCTCTTGGTAGTAAAGGGTACCTGGCTCTCTCCATATTAATGCCCGGCGAGAATCGGACTGCAAACTAAACCTGGACTCGTCGGAGAGAAAACACCACACAAGACCACTGTTGTGGTGTCCACAATGCATGATCTCTACTCCAGGTTAATCGCAGGCGACAGTGAGTTGCGGTAAGTGAAACACATCTGACAGGCCTACGAGCATATACACCAATGTGCCCTAAGCGTCTGTACACTTTATGCCTTAAAACTGTCGTACCGGTAGCTAATATACCGGTTATATACCGGTAAATACCGTTCTTTATTTGGCATTGTAACTCGGTTGCGACCAGTGCTGTAACATCTACTCACATTACCATCATCTTCGAATCGTTGCCAAAGCCTGGAGATGACAATCTGGGCAATTTCAAGTTCCTCGGATACTTCCAGCTGGGTACGCTCACATTCCAGTCGTCCAATAAATCTACCACGTAAAAAATCATCCACATGCTTCCTTTGTGCCATAACTATGCGGTTATTGCACTGAAAGGCTTTTAAAGCGCTTGTGAGCAATTTTACTTCTTTTCCACCATTCCTTATATACCCCTCTCTTACACTCTCTTTATTGTGACGTACTATCCGCGCCATGTGGTGGTTTCCTGTAATTTGCATTTTCTTCTTCAAGATGTGTGTGATAATCCTACCCCCGTGAAATTTTTATTTTAGAGTTCAATTTCTGTGTGATTCTGAATTATCCTTAATTTATGGACATGAGTGTATATTAAAAGTTACAGAACATCATTAAAATTAGCCTAAATTGTTTTTGTATTAAATTTAGGATCTTTCAATTTAAGAGGAACAGATTTAAAATTGATTGTTTAAAAGTAGGTGTTTGAAATTCAATGTAAATATTTTAATCTCAGCATAATTTATAAAATGAATCTGATGAATCCTTAGTAAAACTGTTTTATAATCATAGTATAAACATATATGTTTTTACAAGACATTGTGAAAAATTAAGGTACACGACTACGTTTGAAATTAGCCTTTTTCAAAGTCCAGAAATGAATAATTCTTTCAATATATAGTGCCAGTTTAATTATATTATAGATATAAAATTGTTTTAAGAATATTATTAGAAGAACGAATTATTTAAATGCAATTTTTCGGCAAAAAGTAAATAAAAAATAATCACATATTTTCAAAATATTCTCCTTTTATAGAAAATGGCATAATAATAATAATAATGTTTTGCCTATATATAGCTAAGGACTTTTGACAGGGCCTGGACTAGTTTGAAATGTATTACTTAAAAGTGGATTTATTTATATTTTTATAAATCAGAAGACAAAAATTTTAACAAAAATAACTTCGGCGGTAACTACTTCAAATGATCATAACTTCTAGTTCAGGTTTGTAGAGAAATCTTATTGATATGTAAGCAAAATATTATTATTGTAGAATCATTTTCCATACAAGGAGAATGTTTTGAAAATAAGTCATTCTTTTTCTACATTGTTTGCAAAAAAATTGCATTTAAGTAATTTTTTATTGCAGTTATATTCTTAGGATAATTTAATATGCTTATTGTAATTAAGGTGACACTAAATATCAAAAAATTTATTCATTCATACACATTTTAAAAATCATGGTTCCGAACGTATTCGAATACTTTAAATCACAATCGTGAGTGAAACATGAAATCACCACAAAAGTTGCCTTTCTGAAATTCATATGAAAAGTACACATATTACGCGTAGATTTACTTTTCTTCTCTTAAACCTTGATAACAAAGCTTCAGGGTATAGAAACAAAAATTAATAGAAAAATAACTGGTGTAAAGTTTGTTTTCTTTGAGCTTTTGGCAACATTTCACCCTTCCTTTTTATTCATTATTTTTAATGTTTTTTTTTTTCGGAAAATAAAATATAGTCACGTTTTGTATTCTTTTTTTTCTCGTATGAAAAATAAATCGTATTATTCTTCTGTAGAAAATGATGAAAATATGTGCTTTTTGTGAAAATATTATTCCCCTTATTCTTATATTTAAGAATAAGGGGAAAAAGTAGAGCTTGATGTATATAGTTAAAATGAAAAATATTTAAAATAAAATGGTAAAATGAGAAACTTCAGTAAAATATACTGAAAAATATAATTAAAATTCCTTTCTGAAAATATTTCGATTATTGAAAAAGCATGACCTGAATATATTTCTTTCTTTCAATAAATATTCTATTTCGCGATTAATGCGCAGTTATTACTAAATTTCATAGGAAAGATTTTGAAATTGAAATATTCTTAAAGAGGTTTTCTCTCTTAACGTTTTTAAAATTTCGAAAGCAACTTTTAAGATTGTTATGGACCTGAATAAAATGTATTAAAAACAAGTTATTAAAATGTAAATCTGGAGCAAAATTTACAGAGGCATATTTAAAATTATCTTTAGGAAATTTCTTGATTATTGAAAACACATAGCATGGGGGCATTTCTCCTTTTCGATAAACTTTTCTAGTTTTCTTAAAAAATATACAATAAATTCGTATAAGTGAACAATATTTTTAGGAAAAATAGTAGTTAAATTTACAAACTCGTCCTGTTTTACGTTCTATGTTTTTTAAAATTCTCCCTTTGCTTTATTTTATTTCATAGATATTGATAAGAATTGAATCGAATCGAATTTGAAATACACGAATAATATCATTGGGCAACAACACACTTTCGCCTCTTCGAGAACATTTCTGGAATCCATTTTTAGACGCATCTTTGAATACAGCTTGCGATGCATTTTTAACTTCATCTGCAGATTAAATAGACGACTCTTCAAGCGACGTGACAGTTCAGAAAATAGGCTGATTTCGCAGGAGGCGAGATCAGAGTAGTAAGGAGAATGTGGTAAAACAGTTTGAGTGTTCTCGATAAAGTCATTGACCAGGACTGGCAGAAGCATTGCTTGGCAGAATCATTGCCATAATTTTGATCTCTTCTTTCGGATCGATTCTCACAAACGACGTGGGATATCTATATAGAGCTCTTTGTTCACAATGTATCTGTAGCGGTATCTAGATAAGCCGGTAAAAGCCTCCGGACAGAGGTGATATTTTTGTCAGGTGCATATGTTACAATGCTACGAACTCGAAGGTCATGGTTCTAACCACTACATTGGTGACCTTGACTGAACTAAGAAAACGCATCTTTCTGATCTGTCGTGGCACCATCTATTGCAAGATAAATAAAATAAAAAATAAGAAATATAAATAAGAAAAATAAATAAATAATAAAAATAAATAAACAAAACACGCTCTCCGTAACAAACAAACAAAAAATCGTTTACCTATCCACCGACTCACTGGTCGAAAAGTAGTGTAGCGGTATCTAGATAAACCAGTAACAGCCACCAGACAGAGGTGATCATTTTTGTCTAATGGATATGTTACTAGGCTACGAACCCGAAGGTTTCGGGTTCTAACTACTACATGTCCTTCAGGAAAAAATTCCGGATGCACAATGTCCTGGACATTGAAGAACACCTCTAGTATAACTTTTCCCTTATATAGGTCATTGTGTAATTACTGTTTGTATGGAGATTGTGATGATTTCCACGTTGCTAATGCTCTCTTGGATTGAGGGTCGAACAAAAAACACCATTTCTCATCTCTAGTAGCAATCCTGCTATGTTGCTGTTGGGAAGGATCTTTGTCAACAGTCGAGAATAAGTCTCCAGCAATTTCCATTCGAATTCCCTTTTATCTTTGTTTAACATGTGTTGACAACAAGGACAATGACATGTTGACAACATGAACAATGTGTTAACACATCCTATGCACTATGAGATAATTAGCCAGTACCCGTTGACATGTGGCTTCAGATATCTCAACTGATTCTGCTATTTGCTCTATTGTTCTCAGCCTGTCTGTATGTACCGCTGCTGAAACCTAATCGATGTTTTTAGGTGTTCGGTCTGTGGACGTCCAAAGCGTTCGGCGACATTTTGCCTGCCTTCTCTGAAACATCCGGGCCACTCAAAAGCTTGCATTTGCAATATTGTGTCACTGCCGTAAACATTCTTCAACATTTCATAGTTTTCTATAGTACTTTTTCCTAAGCGAAAACAAAATTTGAAGTTAATTCTCTGATCAACAAACTCCATTTTTTCAATCGCCGATTACTAAATGCATCTTTAAACAAATTACGTTACTATGGCGAGCCATCGACACCGAGATTTGAGTCAAACCACTTTTAGAAAATGGGGAGATTGCAGTAGCACAGAATAATTATCGTAGTCGTCCTACTGCAAAAATTTCTCTAGTTATAGGCTCAGTTCGAGCAATTTTAAATCCTACTACGTATTTTGGTTATTAGCTTATTTTTCAAGGCAATTTAAGTACTTGTTACACTTGTTCAAAACACGCGAATAATTCATTTTATGAAAAACATTACGCTAAAAAGTAATTTTTAATATGCCTATATATTTATATTAATTATTTTTCCAAATACTGAATGCATAACCATTAATGTAAATCAATGTGGTCTATACAGGTACATAAGTGAAATGTCCCTTGTATGAATTTGATTTAATTCTAATTTACGAACTCTAAAACCACACGAGGGCTGTTGGCGATGGACTTTGTAGTTTTATAACTAAAGTTAAATAATGAGGACAACACGCAATATGGAATTCATTCTCCTAACTTCCACAGTACGTGAATGGATGGCTTTAATCTACGACACATTTTCAACAGTTAAATGATGAGGACAACACCTAATCTTGAATTCTTTCTCCTAAATTTCACACTCCATGAATGGATGGACTTTGATCTCCGAAAAAATTTTAACAGTTAAGTGATGAGTGAAACATTTTTAACACCTAATGTGGAAATCTTTCTCCTAACTCTCCCACTCCATGAATGGATGGACTTTGATTATCGACACATTTTAACAGTTAAATGATGAGGATAAGACCTAAAGTGGAATTCTCTCTCCTAACTTTCACACTACGTGAATTGATGGACTTCGACCCTTGAGACACAGTTTTAAAGTGTATCAGCTTCTTTGCAAGGTACGTCTTTAATTGCATTTGGGCCCGAACTCATGATATGTGGGCCACGAATTCGTAACCATAACCACTACGCTACCGTAGTCCTCTATTATCTGTTTTGGTGGCATGACACAAATTTTATTCATAGATGGTGGGACAATGAAAATAGTTTGCCACACTACTGTCCAAGAGAATACTGTTTGAGGAGTAGACGGACTCCCAAGGAATGTTTTAAATTTGTAATAAATTCAAAATTAGGGAAATATCCACTATTCTGCTATCATGGCCACTCCTTTGTGTGAAAAATATGGAATATCTTAACAGCCTCTTAAGTTTGTGCACATTTACGCTGTAATATTCATATCACTAGGAGGTGTCTACATAAATTGTAATGACACTTAATTAAATGGAAAGTGCATTTGATCTTAGTTTGGGGCAAAAAGAAAATAATTAAAACAAATTGGTGTTTAACAATTCAGTTATATTTATGATTAGACATAATCTATTACACTTTGTACGATTAAACAATATTAAAAAAATCTTTTGATTTTTAATAAATGATTTACTTTTTGTTACATTTACCAGAGATTAAGAGTTATGCATTCGAGTTAAAAATGCATGAAATATCTGTCTAAAGCTATTGTAAAGTAATATTGAGCTGTGCGCCATGCATTTAAGAATACTCTTCTACTAAAAATTCCCAGTTATCTATAAACGAATAAATGTTATTAAGTGCTACATATATGGCTACTTGTTGAATGATATAAACATGTAAAATCTACATTCATCCATGATTGTAAATTATGCTTCAAGTGAATTTTTCTTTGAGCATTTGACTCTAGTTGATGAGTATTACTGAGATGTCACAGTAATAATGAAACGATTGACCTCAAAGAGGTCTAATTTGAATAGCATTGCAGAAATTATATTCTTAGAGTTTTTTAATCATAAATATCAATATCTTAAAATTATGTTACGAAATCTTGAAACTTTAATTTTTATTTCATTATAAATTAAGTAAATAATATTAATTTCTGAAACAGAGCAAATTAATAATTTTTAGAGTTACCGCCTTCGCCACTTTCTGCAGTACTGCCTTACGTCACCCCTATAAATCTAATTAGCCTCAACAAAGCCAGAAAAATGAAGAATTTGATGCACATATAGGCTGTAGTTGCCCTGCTTCAAGTACCACGTAAAATGATATTTGAAGCGACGTGGAGTTTCTGTGAAATAGTAATAACTTTTTAAAATACCCTTATGCCATGTATGTGAAAAGTCAGTTGTAGCCCCCATTAAAAATTTCTTGTAAAATAAATCAGTTTTACTTTGATCTTACTTGCCTCATTATTATGAGCAATTTACACAGCAAAACGCACCCGAACTCTAATCTTAATAAAGCTTTTATGATGTTAAAGTACACGGCCTTAAAGCTTTATATATATAATTAAATCTTATTAATAAAGTCACACTCGCACGCACCTTTTTAGTACAAACATGATTTTTTATGTGACTTTTTTTTTTCTATGTTGTGTAATATTATCTTAACTATCTTTTTTTATAATTTTTATTCTTAATAAATAATTAAACATTAAAATATATTAAAAAATGTTTTATCATTTTCAGTTCTTAAAATATTTAAGTCTATTAAACAAATTTTAACTTGGATTATTTTGCTTAAAATTTATCTGAGGATTTATGTAAATTCTTAAAATATTTACGTTTGATTCGAGTAACACGAAATCATATCAGCTATTAAAATATTTAATCAAAAAGTATACATTTAACATAAAATAATAATTTTTATGTCTGAGCACATGACGTATTTCTTTTAATTTTATAATTCTTATATATTTTTAAATATCAGCTTAACAGTATTTATTTAAATAATAAGAAGAAAATAATTAGCATGCATATATAATCTCAGAACTGAAAGGTTCTGATTTTTGTTTGTTTCAAGATTCGAAACCAGAAGACTGTGAATAATATAATGGATTCTGTTGAGTTCTAAATGATACTTATAATACAAATCGAGACCAATGTAACGTATCTATAAACGTATACAGGCGTATCTAGACATAAAGCCAATGAGAGAAAGAACAGCGTTCTAACGGATATCTCTCTATTCCTTGTTAACCATTTGCCATAGTTTGTCTTTTGAACGTTAAATTGGCAGGGTATCCAAGCTTTATCTTTTCCCATCCTAGACGTGTTGGAGTGATGAGATATCAAGGCAAACAATAGCCTGAGAAGCATCAATATATCTGAAACAGTGATCGTCAAACTGTGTTCCATGGTATCGTGAGTTTCAACGAGTTATAACCAAGGGTTCCAAGATTTACAATTAAAAATCAAAAAGAAAAATATGAATGTATATGCTAAATGAATTCACGTTCTCTATTAAGTTTCGGTTTTAATCCCGCAGTCATAATATCTTTTTATTATTGAGAACATTCATAACCTCGTGCACCACAAAGTATCACACGGGGGCTTATAGAAGTAAGCGTGAAACACACATCACAAAGAAGAGAAGGATTACAACACAAACATCCATGTCTTACCCGAGATTCGAACCCAGACCCTACGTCAGCGTTGTCCCCACAGTGATTAAAGCCGAAAGTTTTATTTATACATAATAACTTTATTTTGTATAAAACTTAGCTCCTAAATTTTAGGTTACAAATTCATGCAAAAAACGGCAGCATTTCTACAAACATTTAAATGCCATTCTGAGCATAGTGTTTAACCCTTTATCAACCGCATTATGATTTACTACAGTTTTTTTTCCATGCAATATTTTTTTTGGATCACTACATTGAAATTAAGGGATATACACAAACAAAATACTCAACTTTGGGAAATTTAATCCATTAGATCTAATTAATTAATAAAGAATATTCAACTGTATAATTAATTATATACACTGTTCACTTAAAATAAATAGTCAAATCGTTTTATAAGGTCTTCATTAACATACAAAAAAAATAAGACACTGAAATTTTGACATTAACTATTTTTCCGGAACAAAAAGGATAATCTTCGCCATCCACTGCAAACGCCATCAGACGAAAACGCAATTACTGTTATGAAACTATTCGCCTTCCCCGCTGAAATACTCATCATAGAGCCCGTGCTGCCATATACCTTGGAAGAGTGGATTTCAAAGATTATTCATGTTAAGTATCGTCAGAATATTTGGAAAAAGGGTTATTTTATGTAATTTTAAAATGAGTGGTACTTATAAGTACAGGCGGTCGATAAAGGGCAAAGTGAAATGTATTTTTCAACAAAAACAAAATATAAAAACAAATGAAATGTCCATGATGTAGATAATTTTAATTGACCTGGATTTCAACATTTTGCTTGAAATAAACAAACACATATTCCATTTATTGAATGTAATGCTTGGGTAGATAACACTTGGATCGCAAATTAATATCCTTACAGTGTGTGAGTAAATTATACTAAAATTACATATATTAAAATTGCGAATAACATTTTTACAATACTTTTTTAATTGTCTTTCTATAAAGTACCTATATCATGAATTATTTTAATATTAGTTTGAGATCTATTCTTTTATGTTGGGAATGGGATTCCCCTAAAGCACCTTATAGCTCTAAGGGTTTCGTAAATCAAATAAGTTTTAATACCACTGATCTAGAAGGATACCTTGGCTGATGCGTGAAGTGTGCAGTTCAGTGTTATCCTGCTTGTAACGCGCATTGGTCAATCCTCCCACTGGAAAATAGGAGTGTTATTCCTCATTCACGCATGTGGCACTCAGCACATCATCCACGTTAAAAAAAATTCCTGATTAAAACCAAAGATTACCTGCTATCATATGCAATGGCCACCTTAGTCATAGTGACACATTTTGCATTGTTGGATCTGTAGGTTTGTAGGTTCGTTGTTATCAATGTCGTAAATGACTACTATCATTGGGCAAAGAGAGAAAGAAGAATGTCTGCGAACAAAACTGTATATCGTTCCATCATCTTCGGCACTCTAACTCAGTACCATAGTAAACAGTTTTATATGCTGCGGGGTCAAAGAAAATCTTCTAAATGGATGCAATGTAGGCTGGCTGTTAGCAATCTTCTTAGTAGTAAAGGCATATTGCCTTACCTCTAACTAGTGCTTCTCAAACTTTCAATACTTGCAACCCCTTTTTCCATCATAATTTCCATGTTCCCCTCTCTATACAATAACAATGTATTGATTTTAAAAATAACGTACCAAAAGCTACATGTTAAAGCAACAATATTACTTTATTTATAAACCGTACAAATTATCAAGATAAGTATTAAATTTTGTGTATAACTTTACATATGACAAGCTCAGGGAAGTTACTAGTAATTACTAACTTAGCATTGATAAATTAATGATAAAATACACTATGACATTCAGATGCATTTTTAAGCACATTATATCAATGTAAATGCCGCCAGTTTGGTGGACATGACCCTCGGCGTGTAACAGAGTGGGTTCGGGTTCGAATCCAGAATAAGGTATGCATGTATTTTCTTCGGGAAAATAAATCGAACTTTTTTTTTTTTTTTTTGCCTGCAATAGATACCCGTCTCGAATAGAAAGCAGCGCTCCCCATCTGTTATATGTTGGGCTCATCATTTCTAATAAACGTCTACATTATTCTGTTTGTATTGTATGTTTCTATTTTCTCCCTTGTATTTCATATGTATTCCAGGATAAAAACATACGACAACAACAACACCAATGTAAATGTGTATTTTACTTTTTTATTATGTCATAATGTATTTTGTTTTGCTTCCTTTCAGTAATCTTGCAATTTTTTAAATCTTTTATTTTTGACTTTTTGATATGATCGCGCCCCCCTGTAGGGTTATCACGCTCTCCCCAAAGAGGTTACACCCCACAGTTTGAGAAACGCTGCTCTAGCCTCATATCTTGTGTTTCCTATGTTAGTTCTGAATAAATAGTGATATGTCACTTGAATTAGAAGAGAGAGAAATGACTGAGTATTTTTAAAATTATAAATCATGTTCTCAATGTTATAAAGCCTTATAAATATTTTTGAGAAATTTTACTTATATTTTTTTATTTAAAATCAACAAAATAATATATTTTTAATTTTTAAAATATAAATATATTTGAAGTTAAAAAATAAATTAATAAAATGCCATCAGCCATTTATTAATCCCCGTGGAAAAAAATCAAGCAAACTAATTTTCTTATTTTATATAAAACTTGACTTAAAATTATTTATTTACTTAAAAAAAATAGTTAATATTTTAGCTAATATTTTTTTTATCTCCAGTGAGCTCTTTAATAACGTTCAACATAGCGATTTCTATCAAAAACAAAAAAGATTAGTTCAAAGCATTACCTTTTTTAAGATCTTGAATATTTCTTTAAAAAAATTTGAAAGTCTACTCCATTTTTTTTTATTATTGTGAGAAACAAGCTTCTGAATGGGTTTAAAAAGTCTTCATTTCTGAAAAATCATGGCTTTGATCTTTTTATAGTCATTGTGTGTTTCTATTCATTTTTTATCTTCTTGAAAAGATTTAACAATAAAAAGGAATACTTAAAAGTTCAAAATCTAACCATAAAAGAATTTAGCAGGTCGAAAAAAAAAAGAGTCGACATTTTTATTCATTTATTTAATAGAAGCCCTACCACATTTATAATACCTCGAAGAACAAAAGATATTTTTAAACATCTTTTTAAAGAATCATAAAGAAAAACAAAATACTTTTACTTGCGATTTAAAATATTTTTAGTTCTATTCACACAAAAACAGCCTATCGATTATAAAAAAAAATCATTCACATTCTTTCGGAGACCCAAAAAACTCATAAAATATATAAAAATATTAAAGAAAAATTCCATGAATTAAAATTCTCTTTTTAAATAATTCTAAACTGAAAAAGGCCAATTTTGCGAAAATTAGTTTTTGAGTGAAATAATACAAAAAATAATTACGTATCGTTAGCAGCAGAAATTAATCTTATCAGATTCTTTTTCCTTGCTCTAACATCTTTTTAGCATTAAGAAACTTCATTCACAAAATCTTCACTTTGATTGCATTTAATTTTCCAAAAAAAGGAAACTTTTTCACACTAATAATTGTACTAAAAATATTCTTCAAAAACTGCAATTTGTTGTAGAATAACAGGCCATGCGTAAAGTTTTAATTATTTTCGCAATTATTTTAGAATGTCGCTAATTAAACATGTGATTAGGGGGTACCTTTTTTCACAGGAAAATTCATTAGTTTAATTCACATACTATTGTCAATGGGATCATAGTTTTCCATTCTAACAAATTGTACATAATCATTTTTCAAATGCTTATTTTCAGAAGTAAGGAATTTAATTTTCAAAAAGTATGCTAAAATAGCCATACATTTCTTTTTTGAATTAGTTTTGATTAAATTAAAAGTCATACAAAATAAGACAATACATTTTAAATCCATTGATGCTGCTAATTAATTTATACCTCATCAGGGAAGCAACAAATAATTGAAATAGAATCGAATTATCAAGATTTTCATAACAGTTTTGACGGTGGTCATGAACACGATTAATTACACGGATAATTTTTCAGTTTCTAAGTTTTGTGTAAGACAGGATTTCTCAAAATGTGGAGGGCGCCCCCTAGGGAGGCATGGCAACACTACAAGGGTGGTGCGAGAATTTCGAACAGTCAAAAATAGAAGATTATTTAAAAAAATTATCAGTTTACCTAAAAGTAGCAAAACAAAATACATTCTGACACATTTATATTGATATAATATACTCATAAATGCATCAGTACTACGTAACGTATTTGATAACTAATTTATCAATACTGAGTTAAGGACAGGTTTAAAACTTACTATTGACTTTCATGGGCTTGTAATATAGAAAATTATGTGCAAATTTAATACTTTCTTGTTAATTTTTTCCATTTACAATTAGAGTCGTATTGTAGCATTATTAAACATGGTACATTATTGTTACATTCTATAGTACATTATTGTTACATTCTATAGTACATTATTGTTACATTCTATAGTACAATATTGTTACATTCTATAGTACATTATTAATCATGGTACATTATTGTTACATTCTATAGTACATTATTGTTACATTCTATACTTTACTGTTATAATACATTATTGTATATTGTTGTTACATTCTATACTTTACTGTTATAATACATTATTGTATATTGTTGTTACATTCTATATATTGTTATATATATATATATATATATATATATATATACATAAATAATATTGTTGTACAGTATTGTTACATTCTACACATGGTTACAATCATAATATTGTTGTACATTATTGTTACTTTCTATATATTGTACATTCATAATATTGTTGTACATTATATATATATTTTACATTCTATATAATTTTTTAATATGGAAGGGGGAGGCGATGAAGTTATGATTGAAAATTGGGTCACAAGTATTGAAAGTTTGAGAAACACTGGTGTAAGAGAGGAGATTTTTTGCAAATTATTTGATGACGTCTCCAGTATAGTATTTAATAACATAAATATGATTGTATCTGATGTCATGTGTAATCAAAACATGAAAAATAAATTCGATTTTCTTACTATGAATTACAACTTTTAATATTTTAAGATTAAAATTTGATTTCCCTTTAAAATGTTTTCTTTTTTCTCTCTCCCTTTCGAAAATACCAGAGAACTTCAACAGCTGCTGTGGTGTGTGCGCCAAGGTCCTGAGTACTGTTAACGGGAGTTTCGTACACCGGTAACTTGACGTATACTAATAAGAAGTAATCAAGCAAATGAGATATATCGATCGAGCGGATCTATGCACTTGACCACCAATGCTTCGGTTTACGTAGCACAATCTATCACGCACACCAGTTAAAGTATTTCCGCCAACGTTGTTGTACTAAGAACAACAAAACATGTTTTTTTTCGTCTTATTTGTCTCCTGTCTTGTGTTTTGTTTCGTCACTACTGCACCAGGAAAGCGTTCCCCACCATGTATATATTGCTATGTGACGTTCTATTTACTCTATTTGTATACATTAATTAAAATCGAGTTCTGAAGGATAAGAACCATTACAAATTAGATTATTATTTAGGTAAACGTTTTTAGTACTACCTTCAGAACTCGTGTATAATTAATTAACTAGCTTTCCCGACTAACGGAATTTAATCATGACTGTATCTCTTAAAAACTAATTTCAGCATATTTAAAGTAGAACATTTTCATACGATATCTTTCCACCAATCACAAGCTACGTTCACGAAATTCATGTCGATTTTGGAACTACAAGTTTCCGCTTCATATAAAAGCTCTCGTTTTCAGGGAAAATTGGCCTTCCGATATTTGTTTAAGATATAACTATAATCGTTCGCCCATCGTATTTGTAAATAGTCGGTTGTGTTATGTGAGTGAATGTATACTAGTACTTACGTGAAACGCCCTTCTACATCAAATAAATACGTATTCAGAATTGCCAAGCGTCCAGACATCATAAACATAATAGTTAATAATCTTAAGAAAATCTTCTCGGTGAAATATATTTCATATATAGTATATATTATCCATAAATATATACAAATAGCTATACAACCTAAATATAGCTAGTCAAGATAGTAGGAAATATTAGCCACAGTATTACAATAACAAACTCCTGGCCTTCGAAATCAAGATTGCAAGATAGGGCTAGCCAACCTTCACCTGTAATTTACCTATATTACTGAGTAAAAGGAAAAGGAAATAATAATATTAGGAGAAATTTATATTACAAATAAAATACACTATATCATTGAAATATAATGGCAAAAATTATAGTCTGCTAGTATTTACAAGTATTATATATATATATATATATATATATATATATATATATATATATATATATATATATACATATATATACATATATACATATATATATACATATATATATATATACATATATATACATATATATATATATATATACATATATATATAATATATATATATATATATATATATATATATATATATATATATATATATATATATATATATATATATATATATAATATACACATTGAGTGACCAAATTATAACGGCCATTTGACAATTAAACATAGATCAGATACAATTTAACGTAGTTATTTGTAGAGAGAAGATCAATAGTAATTACTAAGAATACAGGACTAGTGAAACATCAATTGCACTATGTTCCTTGAGAAAAAATTGGAAAAAACGTGATCTAGTTATGTTCGAACGTGGGAGAATTGTAAGTAGCTCGAAGCGTCAGAAGAAAAGCAACTGTATTCGTGAAGTGTTTGAGAGAAAGAGTCATTAATGCTGAACGAACTGTTCACCGTACGTTACACTGTATAAGCTATGGTAGCCGACGACTTATTCGAAAGCATCTACTGTTCGACTTGTAAAAGAACAGAAGTCATCAACTCGAAAAGAAGCACAAGGATTGCACTGTAGGTCAGAGGCCGCCAAAGTGGTGGTCTATGACAAAATTTCGCTGGTCCCCCCAAAAATGTTGGATATTCTTACTCATCCCATTTATATATAAGTTATGTTTTAAGAGAGGCATTGTAATTAATTCAGCTCATAACAACGCGTGAAGAGTTATAAAAACGCTACTTCATAGAATAATGCCACAGTAAATAAGTCATACTGCTGTAACTGCATTGTTATATGTGAATAGTAGATCCGTGTGCAGCGAAAGTTGAGGATACTAATTTAAGCATGCATCTAAAAGAAAGCCTACTCAACCTATCTCGTCCGACGAAACTCTCAAATTTAAATTTCCTTATTCCTTAACAAGATCTCAGTCTTGGATTTTCCATAAAAAATATACCTTTTAGTGAACCCTTATTAGTGAAGAGTGATGAAAATTCTAATTCAATTCTCCTCAACTTATTTATGTGAAAAGGCCTTTTCATCTATCACAGCCATCAAAACACGGTACTGATCTCAGCAAGAAAAAAAGGCAGTTCTCCGTCTTGCAGTAACAACATTGGATAAGAACATCCATAATCTTATTTCAGGTAAGCAGGAGCAGCCACCACATTAGGAATGCTTAATGCTAAAATTTTGATATACTTAAACCAGTGCTTCTCAAACTTTCAATACTGGCGCCCCCTTTTCAATCACAATTTTTATCGCGCCCCCTTATACATTAATAATGCACTAAATGCAATAATAATTCACTTTGACGCTAAAGCTACAATACGAGATATTAATTATAAACCATACACATTAATAACATAAGTATTAAATTTTGAATACTACTTTTTAAGCAAAAAATAAATTAACTAAGTAATAGGACAATTATTACGTTATTTTTCCTTTCTCTAATTTTTTTTAAATTGAACATATTGCAAAAATGCGGTAGCTGCTTAGAAGACAAAATATGGATATCTGCTAAATATAGAAAAATAACTCAGAGGGTCAATTTCTAATCATAAGCATTCCTTATAAAAACTTTGCTTTGTAGAACAAGCCCATGGAAGTCGTTAATACTTATTAAACTTGTTCTTAATTTACTATTAATTAATTAGTTATAAAATACTCTGTGCAGCACTGATACATTAAAAGTATACCGGCCGAAGTACGCGCTCTTTGCATGAGTTCGTTTAAAGAAAATAAAACATTCTTGCCAAACATTAAAGCCAAGTGCGACAATGTTTACAAAAAATGTAAAATGTTTTTTTTAAATGCTTGCTCAAATTATAATTAGTTTTAAGCGAATTTTAATTTTTAATCCTCACAGAATTAGCATTTATAGTTGATCTTAAATAATGAACAACAATATAAAATTCCGATGAAGAATAATTGTATTATTTTAATATTTTTAAAGCAAAAAGACTTCAACATGTTTTAACCTGGGAGCAGGCGCGCACTCGATACGATCTAGCAGGGTTATTGAGTCACCCCAATCCTTTTTTTTATAATTATTTTATTGTACACGATACAAATCGTTATTCCAGTGAATAATTTAACTAAGAGAAAGTTACTTACCTACTTTCAAGGACTCTTCAATTTTTCTTTGGTGACAAATAAACAGTTCTGCCAGAATCAACAATTTCGTGATCTGTGTGTCCCGCGCGACCACATCCGGGTAAAAGTGTATTCATTATGATAATATGTATGTTACTGCTAAAAACAATTGTTATGCTTTATGTTTGAAAATACTCCTCTTGGTCTCAGTCTTCGCATAGTAATCCATCAAAGAGTGTGTGTGTGTGTGCTTTCCGTGGTTTTCCAAATATCATAAAACTGTTTTTTACGTGGAAAAAAGCGCAATAGAGAAATACATTACTTACAACTTCCTTAAATGAGAAATAAACACATAAGAGATGGGTTATAACTAACTCTACTAATAACTTAGTAGGTCAAACAAATTACAGCTATAATGTGCAGTATTTCAAAAATAATGACAGTGATGAATTTTTATGTTCCTGAATTTTTTTTCGATTCTGGATCTGGGATCTGTTTTTCTCTGAAAGAGTAGAATGTTATTTTTAAAAAAAAGAAAACGTAATAAAAACTCTCTCATCATGGGATTACAGCAAATTAAATAAAATATTTTTTATTTGGTTATAGAATCAAAGATAGCTAATTAAGTATTGAAGAAGTTTTTTTTTTGATGACTTGATATCGCCTATAACAGGGGTGGCGAACCTTTTTGGGTCAACGTGCCATTTTTTTTCTAAAAACGTTTAATGAGTTATAGGCGTGCCATATCAAATAATTTTGACTTGTGATTATTGAACAACTAATAAAACTAAATACGAACAAATCAAAATTCTTTATTTAATACGAAAAAATACATTTTGCACTGTATAGTAGTAAATGTTTTAGTTATACTTGTAATTTTAATTAAAGTAACATTAGTGTGATTTCTGCTGTTGTAGATTAGATGAGAAATAACTTATATCAGGATTATAAGATGTTACTTTAGTAGAATGCATGCTGAATTAGAGTCGTCTGTTAAACGGTTTCTAAGCGAGTCTTTGATGTTATTTATCTCTGAAAATAATGACTCGCAGGCATAGGTAGATGAAAAATATGGTTAAAATAGCATACGCCAACTTCTTTAAACAGTTAAATGCGTCTGGAATCGAATTCCATGTTTCCAAAATTTCGTTACTGGTATTTTTACTTTATATTGTTTGTCAATCTTTCTGCTTCAATCAATTCCAACTTTTTCCTTGTTTCAATAAACTTTTGAATCCATATTGAACTAGACTGAAATCAATCAGTTGCATTTCAAGTTCTTCAATTTCAACCAATCGAATTGAGACAAGTTCAGTTTATCAAACGAAATCACATCAGGTACATAATAATTTAACGTTTCCGATAATTCCTTGAACTGAGAAAATCTCGCCGGTTGATTAAAGAATCCATTGCGGAAATAAAGTCATCAATAACTTTTTTCGTTTCGTTTCTCTTGGGCATCTAAATCTGTGATATTTTTTCAAGTTTGGGAAGTACTTTGTAGTTTTTTGTAATAATATCGTTTCTGAAAACATATAGTTTAGCTTCAAAAAGCGGATCCATCATGACGATAACTGTTTTATGCGGGCCTTGAAGCTTTATGTTCAATTTGTTGAAATATTGGCAAATGTCTGTAAAAAACATCACTTATAAAAGCAACATAATATCCATCAACTGTGGGTATTGTTCACCTTTTGCTCTCATTTTGTAGAAACAGTCTGATTTCTTCCAAGCAATCAACAAACCTTGAAGTACGTTCCCGCGGCTCAACCAGCAAACATTGTTATACATTATTAAGCCATTATACACCGAATTGACTTCATTCAACAAAGCATCAAACTTTCGTTTATTTAAAGCCTGTGACGATATGAGGTTGACTATTTTTGTGAATAAAAAGTTATTACATTATCGCGAAATCTTGAACCACTCTTTGCACATAAGGCTTGTTGGTGAATGCAGTGGTATTCAAGAATCGAGCGTCCTACGTCTGTTTTAAATAAAGAAATCTTCGCTTCATTTTTTGCCTACCATATTTGGAGCACCATCAGTGGTTACTAAACAATTTTTTCAAATCAATTTCTCTTCTCAGCAAGCGAATTTCTTACTGCCGTACAAATATCTGTGCCCTTTGTAGTTGTTAACAACGATGTGTTATCGCAATTAATTCTTCCTTAATGATGTTTTCTACACAATATCGAGCAAAGACAGCTAAACGTGCCGATTTAGTAGTGTCAATACTTTCGTCAAGACATAGCGATATGTATGAGCGGAGTTAATGTCATTTTTTTGTTGATCTGTAACATTTTCGCCAATTTCAAGATTCTATCTTTCATTGTGTTTCTAGATAGAGGAACATCTTTGATGCGCTGAATTATCTTATCTTTATTATCAAAATCATCAAAAAGTGAGGGCGCACATGCTACAACCAAGCTTCCTTCAAAAACTCCCTCTTAAAAAGGTTTACCATGCCGAGCAATGGCATTTGCAGCTGAGTAACTTGCCGCACTTGTGTGACAATTTTTGCTTACATATTTAAATATAGACGTCGACTGTTTATTTCGTCTTTTATTGCACTTGCAATTAATTCTTTTTGCTCTGGTTCGCTTTTTTCACAAAAAGGATTTGTGATTTGTTTCAAAATGCCGTTTTACAGACGATATATGTTCTGGCATACCACTGTTCCAGAACATAAACACACACCGCTTTGTCACCTTTATTGATCATGCCATATTTATCAGCCTACCAAGTTTGAAATTCTCTCTGCTATACTTACTATCTTGCACTTTTTTTGTTGAACTAGCCATATTAAATACCAGTTAAAAATCGTAAATTTAACACAAAACTTTAAATGTACAGATGTGTCGATGAAATTAACTATTCTATGTGCTCTCGCTTGATTCCCCCCCGCCAAAAACACCCCCTTTACTGACTGCACGACTGCGGGCTCATGGGCAGATTTATTTGTTTTTAAGAAATTGAGTGCTTGCAGGAGATTTCTGTAGTGTCTGATCTTTCGCTTTTGTCTCAGATCATTAAAATTTTTAAAAATAAAGCAGTGAGAGCTATTTTACCAATTATACTTACAAGACAAGAATTAGATCACATTAATAAATTAGATGTATATACAAGCTGAACTATTAATGTAAACGTTAGAATATGTTTTTAAACAACTTGAATATATTTAGAAATAGTTACGTACACAATACTATGCGTAGATAAACTTTGCATCATTAGCAATTTATAATATACGAAGTATTTTACGCAAGACATAACAAACGAGTCTACTCCCCCATTGTCGGCATCGCGACGGATCACTCGCGTTTGTTCATAATACTTAATAGTAAACTTAATTATTTTAAGCCAAAATGCAAATCGTTTTTGATCGATGGCGTGCCCAAAATATGTCGCGTGTCATTGGCACGCGTGCCATTGGTTCGCCATCCCTGGCCTATAACTTACATCAGAGTAAAAAGTGCATTTTTTATTATGTCTGAAAGTATTTTTTGTTTTAATTCATTCCAGTAAATTAATTATTTTTTAAATCTTTTATTTTCGATATGCTCGCGCCCTCGTAGTAGGCTACGTTATGCCCCCAGGGGCGCGCCCCACAGTTTGAGAAACACTGACTTAAACTATTATTTAATTATTTTCTTTTTACAGTTTTTTGTTTATTTTATTATGGTTTATTAATAAAGCTTTCATAATTTGGTTACAATTAATAGTTTCAATTTATTAATTAGGTACATTTTATGGGTTCTTAGACCACAATTTTCTTTTTAATGCTTAAAGTATCCAATTAGTGGTCCGCAAGATTTAAAGTATAAATTTACTGGTTCGTAAGGTCAAAAAGTTTGGCAACCGCTGCTGTAGATGACTGAAAAGGAGTTATATGATCTGGTGAATCCTTTTCTTGATTACAGCATGTAGGTAGCAATGTGTGATTATGGAGAAAACAGTCGAAGTAGTATGAACCCTATGTTCTCTGCGAAAACTCTTCAAGCTAGAGGAGGCCGTATTATGGTTGGAGGCACTGGGACGTTGTCAGCAGATCCTGTACATCCTTTTATTTTAATAAAGAACTCTGCCAGAGTACTTTCAGCAGGATTATGCTCCATATTATACAACTGGTCATACCCCGTATTGTTCAAAAACAAATATATATATATATGTGCGTGTGCATGTGTATGCATGTGTGGTGCGCGTGTCCTCTGTATGCGCAATATATAAACCTTAACGGCTAATAGCTGGTCTTCACAAAAAATTTTAAAAACTTATATTTAAATTTGAATAGAAGTTATTATGAAATATCATTTTAAGTATTAAATCACAAAAAATAATTTAAATATATAATTGAAGCAAAGACAAAGGGCATACACAATTTGATAACTCAAAATCAAGAATACTTTAAGAGCCCTTTTGTTTTATTTTAAACTGCCGCTCCAAACTCAATTGGTAAATGTGTGTTCACATTTTTTATAATAAATATTAATACTAAATATCGTGAGAATAACATGAAAATTGTTCATTTTTGATTTCAACATTTAAACGAATATTATAAATTACTATATCTTGCTATGGTAGATAATTTAACCAAAGGATGTACTTCAGTTCATTAGAAACTTTTTAGCGATTTTTCAAAGAAGCTTAAATCTACGAATATATCACACATTTGGATACTGTAGTGTACTTTCATAATATTGCATCATCATTACTCATAATGAAGGATCATCCTTACTCATAGTAACGGATTCTTGATCCATACGTCTTATTGGTTGTCATTTCTTCTATCTTCCCAGAATTCCACTCTGACGAAGGAGTATATAAACTCGAACTTAATTATTTGTTATGTTGGAAAAATAAAGTTTATTTTTGTAAAATACTGCAATTTTTTGCTGCCACTCACAACACAATACAAAAAATGGTGACCCGTTCTTTGAATATAAAATTTAAAACTTCTAATCAATAAATTTTTTTTTTTCCTAACGTTGCCAGTGCCTTCCCGTAAATATGGAGGATATTTCAGCGGTTAAAATTCCAGCTTTTGTTTCATCAGATCCTGCGCTATGGTTCGGGATGCTTGAATCGACCTTCGAATTGGCAGTTCCGAAGCCGATAACCGACGAATGCACTAAATATATATTATTGCGTAGCTCATTTATCTCCCGATGCGGCAAAGGCAGTTCGAGACGTAATTCTTTCACCTGGGAGCATAAATCCTTATTCAAAATTGAAAGATGAAGTTATTGCCCGATGCGGTGAAAGCAAAAAGCCGGAAATTCGCCGTCTTTTAGTGGAGAGCAACTAGAGATCGAAAACCATCGGAATTATTTCGAGTGATGCAACGGTGACCAGAATCGCGCATCGGGGACTGATTCACTTCTTTTGGAATTATTTTTACAGCAGTTACCACCTAATGTGCAATCCATCCTTGCAAGTATTCAACCCCTTACAGCTCAAAAAAGCTCAGAAGTAGCTGATCGTATTTTAGAGGTAACACCTGTACAGGTATAAGTGCTGTATCAAAATATTCTAGCCCAAATTCTGATGATAGTAGTGAATCGAAACTCCTCAAAGATTTGAAACTTTTACGACAGGGAGGTAAAATAACTACGATGATCGAGAAGTCTTTCTCGAAATCGTTTCGATTCTCGCAATCGCGGAAAGAGTCCTAAGACAAAAGCATCAAATTTATGTTGGTATCATAATAAATTTGCCACAAAGGCAAGAAAAATGTATTCAGCCCTGTTCTTTCCGGGAAAACTTGAACGGGCAGGAGTAGCGGCGAAGTATGCCTTGCCTTCGACTTCTTGTCGCCTTTTCGTTCGCGATCGTAAATCCAACATTTGTTTTCTAGTTGATACTGAAAATGATTGCTCAATCCTTCCGGAAAATAAAACTCTAAAACAATCTTCTCCAGTTCAAACTTTTATTGCTGCAAATGGTACACCCATTCAAGTGTACGAGCGTAAATAAATGTCATTAGATTTAGGTTTAAGACGAAATTTTTTTTTTCCATTTTTTATTTGTAATGTGTCTAAGGCTATTATTGGTGCAGATTTCTTACATTATTTAAATATAAAACCTGATTTAAGAAATGTACTTTATTTGATGTTTCTACAAAATTAAATTGTCATTTTATTATTAGAAATTCTAATATTTTCAATTAAAACTCATGTTATTGATAATGATTTTTCTAAATTGTTGAATGATTTTCCTAATATTGTAAAACCACCTTGTGCAAACCAAACAGTTCACATATATTAATACTTTTGGACCACCTGTTTGTGCTAAACCCCCGTCGCATGGCTCCAGACAGATTAAAAATTGCGAAAATAGGAATTTCGCACATGTTGGATTAGCCACATGCGCCCATCCAGTAGTAATTATTCTTCCCCATTGCATATGGTTCCTAAAAAGAAAGCAATGATTGGTGCCCTATTATGATTTTAGAGCATTAAATGCTCAACAAAAAAGGATAAATATCCGATTCCTAGCATTC